>JAPQNM010000049.1:4434328-4464328 GCA_029783475.1 Metacarcinus magister
CAATCCATCCATCCATCAATCCGTCCGTCTGCCCATCCATCCATCCATCCATCCATCGCCACCGTCTGATGGGGCTCATTACGTGCAGTTGGTGCGTGTCTGGTCCGCTGCCTCACCACGCCGCACCAATATTTCATCACACCCACCACACAACGCTAAAAATAGTGCCTCACCTGATCCACTATATTGTTAAGAGACCTCGTGCATTTCCTGCCCTTTTGTTATGTGCACTCTCACACGACAGACTCACACGCACATCCACGCACACATACACACACACACAGGTGACTCGTATTAATTCCTTCCTTTCTTCCGTCTTTTTTAAGTAGTGTGTGAGAGAGAGAGAGAGAGAGAGAGAGAGAGAGAGAGAGAGAGAGAGAGAGAGAGAGAGAGAGAGAGAGAGAGAGAGAGAGAGAGAGAGAGAGAGAGAGAGAGAGAGAGAATAATATAAATACAAAATTACAAAAAAGACAAAACATACACAGCCAAAATATAAATAAAACTCACTCAATAAACAAACAAACAAAAACTAGGCCTATATAGCACCCCCAAAAATGTCTAATAGTAGTGGTGCGGCAGGTGCAACACAGGTAGCCATGCCTTAATTAAGAAGACAGGTGCTCCACAGGTGGGCGTGTGAGTAAGCAACAGGCCCAATGTAGTACACACTATCTCTTCTTCTTTCTCCACCTCTTATTTCTCTCTCTCACTGTTCTATATTCCTATTTCCTTTTATCTTCCTCTTCTTCATCCACATGCTATTTATCTTTCTTACTTTTCTATATTACTCTCCTCACCTTCTCCCGCACTCCCTCCTCTCCCATTTGCCTTTATCTCTCTCTCCATCTTCTTATTCCACCTCCTATTCATCTTTCTCACTTTTCTATATTCCCTCCTCCTCCTCTGCCTCACTCCACACTCATTCCCCTTCTTCCTCAATCTTCTACGATCCCAAAATTCGTTTCCAGTATACTCTTCCTCCATTTTCCCTTCCAGAGCGCCCCCTTATCCTTCCCCTTCCACGCAGCGCCCCCTGTCTTTCCATCCTTCCACCTGCCCCACGCCCACACCTGTGAAATCTGAGTGGGACGAACGGTCGGTGTGCGAGACAAAATAACTAGAATAAATGTGGTAATTAAGGGACGCAATAGAGTGTCACGTGATGTGTGAGGTAATTACAGGTGTTACAGGAGGACAGGTAGCGATGGAAGGCAGCGGGAACGAGGACTGAAACCACCACCACCACCACCAACAACAACACTACCACCAACAACAACAACAATCATAACAATAACAACCACCACACAAGGTAAGTTACTAGGCAACGCGGGCGCCTCTTCGTGCTATGAATACACACACACACACACACACAGACACACACACACACACACACACACACACACTCCCATCCATTCTAAGCATCCTACACACTGTGACACTTTTTATACCATTATATAGTTTTGCTTCACATATCCTTCACCTATACGTTTCTCTATCGTTCAGGGTCCTCCTCCTCCTCCTCCTCCACAGCGGCCATTGAACGACCGAGGTAATGGATGCCGTCATTCTAACACACCTTCACTTAACCCTCGTACAACCTGACGCTGGGACGACCATCAAGTGTTCAAACCAGGCACAGTATTCCTTGCACGGCTTTAGAACTTACGGGTGAATGCCATGGCATGCGAGAAGCGGAGAGGCATTGATTGGCTGGTGATGCTGTGACGTCATTAACTACCCTAGTGCCCTACATACTCGTTATGACCAACTCTCCTCCCTCCTTCACATAGTTAGAATAGATAGATGATCCTCTGGTTACTACTTAGCTCGTTCTAAATTTATTCAGACGCTGGAATGCATAGGCAGGGTGTCTAACGTAATTTTTTTTTACCATGCAAAGATAGGCTGAGGTTATGTTGTTTTCTGTCTAGAGGTTGAGGACGAAACATCAACTCGTGACACCTTGAACCGCCCTGCTACAGCTCCTCACTCGTGGTTGGCAGCCCTGAGTTACACCACGCGTCAGGGGTGTAAGCTAGACTCTGGTTATCTACGTATGAGGCATCTAACACCGATGGACAGTCTGGTGTGAGTGAGGGGAGGAATGTGAGCTGTGTCCGGTGAGGTGATGATAATGTAAACAATGAACAGTGATTCCCTATGAAGTGGTGTTTAAGAGGAACGCTTCGTCTTTGTTTCATTCCCGCCGCTCTCTCTCTCTCTCTCTCTCTCTCTCTCTCTCTCTCTCTCTCTCTCTCTCTCTCTCTCTCTCTCTCTCTCTTTATCTACAGCAACTCTTACTAAGATTGCCAAATGTTCGGTGATGACAAGGAAAAACGACGCAAAACTCACCCTCATGACCATTATATTATCATAAAACTTGACTATCATTTACATGCGTCCGCCACTACATGCATGCATGCATACATACAGGTCTATCTCCTTCATCCCCCCTTCCCTCCCACTTCCCCTCACCGCACACATACCTGTTCTTGTTGTTGTAGGACCAAGGCACATCTGTTTCACTCATCCTCCTGTCGGGCTGTCTGTCGGGGCCTTTCGGGATGTATGTCTGTCAGTACGTCGTGTCGGGATGTTTCAGTGTCTCGGGATTACTATTGAAGTATCTCGGAGATTAAATCGGGATATCTTGTCTGTCGGGGCGTCTCTCAGGGTGGACTTGTCGGTGGGGCGCGGCGGGCCGAGGGAGGACCCAGCTGACCCAAACTGAGGGAGGGAGAAGAATACCAACTCGTAAGTCCAACGAGGAGGGAGGACGAGAAGGAGGGACGCAGGAAGAGGAGGAAGAAAGAAGAGAAAGGAAGGAAGATGGGACGTGGACGGAGAGAAGGATGAAAAGGAAGGATAGAAAGTATAAAGAAAGGAAGGAAGGAAGGGAATAATGTATTAAAGTAAAACATGTAAGAGAAAGGAATGAGGGAGGGAGGGAGGGAGGGAGGAAAGCAGGGAAGGAAGGCAGGGTGAGGGGGGGGGTACTGTGTGGAAGGAGCGTGTACCCCCTAACCTCCCCCCCCCTGCACACCTGACAGGAACAGCCGCACCACTATCATAACAAACACCTGCTGCCCGCTAATTGCATCCACAAAGCATACGTTATAGAGGACAGGTGAGTTTCTATACCTCCACCTCTTCCACCTTCCACTCCACTTTCCACTCCAACTCCACCATTTCTAATTTTCTTCTCCTCCACCTTCTGTTCTTCCTCTACATTTCAGCTCCACTTACACGTCTCATTTCCACTTTTCCACCTGCCACCACCACCTTCACTATCGTTCCACCTCCAACTCTTCTCTCTCGGGAGGGCATGCACGCAGCTATTTCCCACCACACTCTGAGCATGTGCAAGCAGTCTCGCCTTTTGATTGGCTGCCCTAACCTACCTAATCTGCCTATCCTAGTGTATCTAGTTTGCCTAACCTTACCTAAAGTAACTTATATGTAGCAACCTTACTTAACCTAACCTATCCTTTACGTTTGCAAGGTAAGGTTAGGCAAGTCCCTCTATGTTTCCATTAGATGATGCTGGCCAGTGGGGAGCATGGCACTTGCATAGTAAATTTATATATAATTTGGAAGATAAAGCAAAAAAAAACTTCTTTAGGTAAACTAGATACAATAGGATAGGTAGATTAGGTAGGTTAGGGCAGCCAATCGCGAGGCGAGACTGCTCGCGCATGCTCAGTGTGTGCGAGGAAATAGCTGCTTATAGGTCCCCCCCTCTCTCTCTCTCTCTCTCTCTCTCTCTCTCTCTCTCTCTCTCTCTCTCTCTCTCTCTTCCATCGAGTAAATACACGTGCTTGCAAATTGAAGAGAACCGTCCTCATCCACTCCCGCTGTAGTGGTGGTGGTGGTGGTGGTGGTGACTGCGGGGTGCAACGGTGAACAATACCTGAAGGAGGGGAGGAAGGAGGGGGAAGCCTTACCTGAATAGCGTGGGCGGAGGAGTAAA
Organism: Metacarcinus magister; assembly: GCA_029783475.1. Lineage (NCBI taxonomy): Eukaryota > Metazoa > Arthropoda > Malacostraca > Decapoda > Cancridae > Metacarcinus > Metacarcinus magister. The sequence goes on from JAPQNM010000049.1 coordinate 4,438,299, forward strand.
TGGTTCCCACACACACACACACACATACGCGCGCACACACACACACACACACACACACAGACACACGGCCTCACCTCTGTCAGGATACCGTGTGAGGCTACGTTAAGGTTCCTCCATGGGGTGTGATGTAGGAAGAGGAGGATAGGAGGAAGAGGAGGAGGAGAAGAAGGTGGAGGTGGTGGTATTAGTGGTAACAGTGGTAAGGGAAGACGAGGACGAGGAAGTGAAAGAGGTGGAAGAGGAGGTTGTACTGCAGAAGGTGGAGGAAAGGAAGAGCGTCACGCCGGAGTGGAAGCTAACTGTTAACTGGTGACGAGGAGGAGGAGGAGGAGGAGGTGGGGGGACGCTCTCTCTCCCCCCTCCCTCTCCCTCTCACTGTGTCCCCCTCTATCGTTCGCCTGTTCCCTCTTTATCTCTCCCTCTCCACCTCCTCTTCTGCACCCTATCCCCTTCACCCCTTCTCCCCTCCCCCCCGCCTCCCCCCCCCCGTGTCCTGTGTGGCATCCTAGGATCAAATATTTATTGATTACGAAAGCTTCATCTATCGGAAAGCCTCACGCAACCACCACCACTACCACTACTACCACTACTACTACTGCCACCATCACCACTACTACCATACTCCACTACCATTACTATCTCCATCACCACCACTAGTTCTCTCTCTCTCTCTCTCTCTCTCTCTCTCTCTCTCTCTCTCTCTCTCTCTCTCTCTCAAATGCCAGACAGACCTTCCTTCACCTGACAATGTTAATTAGAACGCGAGTCATTTTCTATTCACCTGCATTAATGACATACAATGAAAACATAATCTTCCTTTTTCCGATGATTCACATTTGCATACTGAATATAAGTCTTTCTTTATCCTCTTGTTTATTCTCCTCCTCTTATTCCTCCTTCTCAGAGGCAATAATCTTTGTCGATGCGTAGACAGAGAATCACACATTATTTATTTTTTTTTTTGATATATCTCTTCCTCCTGCAATTACTCCTCCTTACCATTATTATTATCAACAAAAAAAAGGAAGAAATTTACACATTCATTCCATTTCTATCAATTTAACATTTGTCAAGCTGTCCAACTTCCTAAGGCGAGAATCCACCAACTGTATTTCAACTCTCTCATGAAACAGGAAACTACGAAATAAACTAAAGCTTCGTTTTCTACGTTTTTTATCCCTAATATTGATGCCTAGACTATTACATTTCCGAGAGGAGCAACACATCTTTTAAAAACTGTAAATGACGTTATAGTAGTAGTAGTAGTAGTAGTAGTAGTAGTAGTAGTAGCAGCATAAACTTATTTACATTCTGGTTGAGTAGTATTTGCACACTGTTATGTCCAGCCTCCTGGCGTGGCTCGCTATATAAATAAACGAAATATATTGAATGCAGTATCTTGCACTTTTTTTTAACCCTCTCCCTTCACGCTGAGAGAGAGAGAGAGAGAGAGAGAGAGAGAGAGAGAGAGAGAGAGAGAGAGAGAGAGAGAGAGAGAGAGAGAGAGAGAGAGAGAGAGAGAGAGAGAGAGAGAGAGATAGTACATTTATTCGTTTCCCCAAGTGTTTACATGCTAACGGTGGTGATGGTGGTGGTAGACAAAGCAAGATAATGTCAGTCAAGTGTGTATGTGTGTGTGTGTGTGTGTGTGTGTGTGTGTGTGTGTGTGTGTGTGTGTGTGTGCGCGCGCGCGTGTGTGTGTTATTGATGGGCAATGAAAAAATACCAATGGCGACAAGACCTTGACCTTAAAATGTTCACACACACACACACACACACACACACACACACACACACACACACACACACACACACACACACACACACACACTTACACACACTTACACACACTCACACACACACACACACACACACACACACAAACACACACGTGTGTAACCTTAATTATTATGTTATGGGCATATTCTTACACGCACATGGATTACTATTTATTTATTTAAAGTTGTTTCACCTCCTCCTCCTCCTCCTCCTATATGAGACATTATTCTATTAATTTCTACTGAAAAATAAGTATGAACAGTATTATTATTATTATTATTATTATTATTATTATTAGTAGTAGTAGTAGTAGTAGTAGTAATAGTTAGTTAGTTAGCAATAGTAGTATATAATAGTAATAACAATAATAATAATAATAGTAATAATAATAATAATAAATATAATAAAAATAATAATAATAATGATAAAAATAATAGTAACAAAAATAATAATGAAAAAAATAACAAAAATAATGATATAGAAAAAAATATTTGATAAATTTATCCTGATCATTACATACACAGTTCAAAGTTATATGTGTGTGTGTGTGTGTGTGTGTGTGTGTGTGTGTGTGTGTGTGTGTGTGTGTGTGTGTGTGTGTGTGTGTGTAAGATATCTGCTGAGTGTTGTGCTGTGATATGCACTTTAAGTATCATAACAGTAATGTGCACACACACACACACACACACACGCATACATACATACAAATTAAATTAGTATACAAAAAAAAGTATATGTTAAAACTAGCTTATGAATTAATTAAGTCAGACTAATAATCTTGTACCATCACAAGAAAAATTAAAATGGAAATGACTTTTTTTCTATCAAGCTTCCTTACATAAATAATCTTTCATTTCAACATGGACGCCTCACACACACACATTCCTTGCATCCCATTAGTATGTTTCCATTAATAATAATCAACATAATATACACCTCAATAAACGCTAAGAAAGGAATCATTATACAGCATTCGATAGTGAAATATAAATCAATATTAGTAACACACGAAGAAAAAAAAATACATAAAGTGGTGTAAAAGGCAAGAAACACAAGCTTACAATAACTAAAATGAATGAATGAATAATAACAACTGGGTTAAAAAGAAGTAAACAGAATATATGATAATAAAAAGCGATGGAATGTGACTGAAAACTAACATTTACAACACAAGCCCATAGTAACGCGTATGAATAGTACTCTTACAGCACACAAGTAACATAACTTAAATATAACCTTTCATCTTACATGTCGTGGGCGTGCAAGGTGGTGGGTGAGGGCGTTCCTAGGGCCGTGAACACACCTGCCACTTCCTCCTCGGCAGGTGCAGGTGAGGCAAGGGCCGCGCGGAGACACCAACTTCACACAAAACAAAATAAACTCACAACAACTTCACTGCGAGACCCACCAACACTTATTTGTTGTGGAAGATGTGACGCAGCACTTTACACTACCTCCACGTTGGTTATATTCCTTCTTTGCGACCGCTAGCTCCTGATTTAGGTCATTTTATCTCACACAACCATCCCAAACTTGCTGGGCCTGGCACGGCATCACAGGTAGACGCGTTGCCATGGTCACGCGCGCTTACCTGTCATGTGTCCGCTCTTTGGATTGGTCAGCTGGTACAAACACGCCCGCTGATTGGCTCTATAGTCTCAGGTACCCCACCAAGCTAAATGTCAACAAACAAAATATTTCTTCACGTAACATGTCCGCATATTTTAGGTCTAGTTTTTGTTTAGTTATTATTATACAGCTATTCACTTGTTTAAACATGAATATCTCGACCGTTATTCAGCCCTTCAGCAGCTTGTTACCTTAAATATGAAAATGCCTTGAAATTAAACCAGCTTTCTAAAGTTCATAAATTGTTTTACTCCATATAGTGGACTCCAGTTTTACAACAATGAAGCATGCAAAGATATCGCAAGCTGATAAGTAACCCAAATATACATCAGATACATGCATAGCCTTTCCTGTATCCTGGAGTACCTAATGGCTGTGTTCCAGCCTTTTATTAACACTTCCTTTTATTCTTATTTTTATTATCATTATTTTATTTTTAAGCTGGAGGATGTGCAGACTTGTCTTGTGTTGTCCTTCAGTCTGGGGGTAGGGAGGGTACAAATTTAACCCTTGTAGATCCTCACCTGTTATAGCATAGATATAATTTCTATTCCCTTTTTGCAGTAAGATCAAGTTGAATATCTAAGCAGCATAATCATACCATTTCTTTTGGGCATATTCTGAAGCTATTTATGTATACATTTTCTATTTTACCCAATACATTAGCCTTGTGGGAAGAGCTGCAATAATATTACCACTGCATTCCCTGCAAAACATAAAAGGCGCCCAAAAGGGACAGTGAGGAGTCTGGGAAGTCCCTCCTCTGTATTCTTTCATATGAAAAGATGCGTAGAGGGAGAGGGAAGACCAATGTCTCCCCAAACCCAAAATGTCTGGTCTTAGCTACCATCCTTGAATGGGAATTTAAGCCAGGAATATAGATGGATAGATTTACTCAATATATTTGCTTTATAATTTTTCCAAGATGAAGGAGACTGTAAATGCTTGTGACCAAAAAGGTTGGGAGTTCAATCCTGGCTCATTTTAGTTTCTTGGTGAGAAGTGTTCTCTCGTTAACCACAACAGAGCTATGTGGTCTTAGCTACCTAACTTTGGGAGATTCTTTAAGCATCATCCTAAGATGAGATACACATAAGGGGGAAACAGCAGCAGTGTATCCTCAGGTAACAATATTAATCAGTGAAGGATTTTTCATTAATCCTTTATTTAACAGCATGCAATACCCTCATGTAATGGTTTCAATCACGTTTCACATTTCACTTCCTTCACATGGTGTGACATTACACTTGATATTATGTAATCATGGAATGTGCATGACCGTGTTAAATAAAATAACAAGAAATGGTGTTGTCACAATTAGCTTTAGTAAATAATAATTCCCACATTCAGTGTTTCTGAGTACCAAAAGCCAACGTTCCTAGTTACCAACTCCTAACAGGACTCCAAGCACCAGTTTTTCAGTACTATAACATTATGAATCTTAAAATGACTTTGTGTGAACTAATAATGATCACGTCAGAGCAGAATTATACTGCATATCACATATCACACATGTCCTTGCACAATTCATCATGAGTATATGATGATTTGGTTTCTATGCAAACACCTAATCATCCAACATTAATTTGATACATGGCACTGCATAAGCAGAATCAAAATGTATATTGTGCAAAAACTGCATGTGCATGTGCTATGTGTTTCACTACAATATATACAAATGCATCTGTAAAGATAATCAGGCTTCATTGTTTTATTACGATATAGTAATATATTGTGACAAAATATTTTCAACAAAATTTAAGCTGTGATTTGCTTTTACCATTATTACAAGCAATATTTACAATTCTACATAGATCATATTTTTAGGATGAAAACTTGCTTTCAAAACAAAACCTGAAAACTATAAAAATATTTTAAAAATCACTTTGATTAATGGAGCAGTGACAACACAGGACTCCACTATAAGTCATCTTCAGTTCCTTCAGATAAAAGGAAACTTTAAATAAAAAAAAAAGCATACATTAAGTGGCAAACAAAAAATTAAAAGTTCATGTGACGATGACATGTTCCGTGCCATCCGCTGAAACTGTAGTCACACTCCAACCTCCTGATCCCTAACTTTCCTGCCTTGTGCCACTCGACATCTACCACTACCATGTCCCACACTATTAAGATTTCAAGTATGTTGTTCTGTCCAGCCTCCTTCTTTCTCTCCCTCCACCAGTGCTTTCATGTCAGCATTTCAAGATTTGTGTACTTTGCACTTGAATATATTTGTGTATAAGAGTTGTCTATGCTGGAAACTTTTTCCCTATTTTTCAACATCACCTGTTCACTCTTCTTGTACTGTGGTACACACCATTACTGGCCCTTCATAGCAAGGCTACACACTGGCAAACTCAACACACACATACGAGAGGGAATGCTGACCCCGCCCATTGCTGCCAGACTATGTCACAACTGCTCATGTAGTACATCAGTACTCACATCCTACAAGATGAATACGGGCTTCAGAGTGCAAGGAGACCTGACCTTAACAGTCTTCACCAGGCCAGTAATTCAAGCCTTAGATCTTTCAGCCAAATAACAATGTTTTGTCTCCCGCTTGTTGAGTTAATTATAAAACTTGCTTAAATAGTAAATTAAATTAATTTTGTGACACATGGCTGATTGTCAGTTAAGAGGAGTACAGATCTGGCTGACAGGATCAAAAAGGGTGACTGACATGTATACAACATAAGGGTTCTCAATATGTAAATATAATATATCACGCAAGTTCAGTCATTCATGAGTTTCCTAGAATCACAGAACTTGTTTACCCACTGTAGTTCATGGACTTACAAGCAAATATCTTATTTCAAAATCAGTTATGCAGACACACATGCTCACATGGATATCAAACCCATTGTCAAATCCAAAAGACTTGGATGTGCCTGAAAATCATATTCCCATCTACAATGCAGGAAATTGAAAATCACAGGCTTCATTTTCTGAGAATAACTCAGTGCTACCTTTATATGACTGAAATATATTCAGATCATTTGATCTATTTATTTATGAATAGTTTAGATATTATTTGGCTCTATATTATCATCTGAACAATAAAATATTTGATGTAACATGCAACAAATTGTAGGAGCAGCTTTCCTAACCATCCATCCTCCCTAAGTTGGTCACTATGTAAGTGAGGCCAGTGATGCACAGTAGTATCTATACCTACAAAGAACTGAAACCAAGTCATTTCAGTCCATATATCTTTGGACCTCACTAAAGAGTACTGAATGCCTCAAAGGTTAAACCCTACACTCTGGTAACACTGAAACTCAACACTAATATATGTTTTAAACTAAATATGACTAAGGCTATATGTCACAAATAAATTCAGCTAGAAAAAGCAAATATAAAAACTGGCTAGTATATGATGCAAACACCTACAAGGTGGTTAAAAACTGTAGTTTAATATAAAATGATACGGCAAGAAAGAAGTATTCCAAACGTGGAATGCTTTGACAGAGATACACAGCATACACAGTAGTTCCCTGAAGCTGCTCCCATCAAGCAGCCACAGCAGCAGCACCTTCTCATACTGCACACAGTACAACCCAACATGATCAGTTACTCACAGCAGTAGTTATAACGCAAACTAAGCAAGAACATTGGCAAAAAAATCTTAAGTTTTAGCTTTTTTTTTAACATACCACAGAATGGATCATTGTTGTGGGGGTTGAGGCTGTGGTGGGTAAGGGTAGTTGGCGTAGGGTTGCTGTGGGTAGGGTGGGTAACCTGGCTGTGCAGGTTGTTGCTGCTGTGGCTGGAAGTATGGATAGTATCCCTGGGGCATGGGTGTGTATACTGGGTAACTCTGGTACACATACCCTTGAGGAGATGGCATTCCTGTTGGGTTGACAGGATAGGGCAGATTTCCTGTTTGAGGGGCACCATACATATGAGGGGCCTGAGGGGCCTGAGGGGCATGAGGGGCGTGAGGGGCCGCCAGAGGAGCCTGTGCAAGGGGTGCCCCAAACTGCTGTGCAGGTGGGGCTGCTGCCTGTGGGGCACCCTGGTAGGGGTTAGGAACTGTGGGTGGGGGAGGGCGAGCAGGAGGAGTTTTGACAGCAGCCTCCTGATGGTGGGCCGGGGTGTTGGGGGTGGTGCCCACCTTCATGTTAGCCAAGCCCTGGGTCAGGTCCCTCATCAACTCTTCCTTCTCAGTGCGGCGAGCAAAGCAGAAATCATTGATCTTTCCTTGGAAATTAACCAACAGCTGAGTGAGGTCATTATAGAACTTTGTGCCCTCTGTGAGGTTACTGCGCAGCTCATTGAAGGTGTCATAGGCACCAGCCAGCTTCATGAGCACAGCTTCACGCTCACCACCAACACCAGTTGCAGCTTTACAGAAGTCAGCATGAGCTTCCTGAACATTTTTCACTAAGGCTTCCTGGCGGTCCAAGCTTTCTTTCACCTGTAAACAAATATAAAATATTACTGAGAATCACACATATCCATTAAGGACCATAATCCATACTACATTACCATGTGAGTCTGGTTCATCGTATTCCCAGGTCATAAAATTACAGCTTCATTCTGCATCACAACACACCTGTTTCTGCAGAGGACCAAACAGACGGCCAAGACTCTCCGTGGAGATGGCGACCTCATCGATGGTTCCGTCTTGTGACAGTGCATTCAGAAACACGTCTTTCATGTCTGCATTGGCACTCTTCAGTTCACACTCTATGGCATCCCTCTCAGCCTGTAATGTGCAAAATGAATGTCTTCATCCTACTCACCATAAAATGAAGGGCAGACAAGATTCAGCAATTCTTTCATCTTCATCCCCATCAACTAGGTTACATAGGAGTATGATAGGTGCAGTAGGTACAAGATGACGACCACAATGAAATGAGAGAACAGAGTGCTAACAATGATGCCTACCTTGAGAGTCTCCACATCCTCCATGAGCTGCTTGAGCCTCTGGATGGCTGGGTTGCTGCCATTGTTACTGGTTCCAGCTGAGGGCAGAGATGAAGCCAAGTTTTCTGGGCCAGCTGAGAGCATTTCCATTCCTTCCTTGTGCTTGTCATACTTCTCTCTAATGGTAGAGTCAGCTGACACTGCCGTGTCTATCACATTCCTTCACAGAGAAAAGGATTCAATATGTTACGTGATGAAATAATAAATGCTTGTCTTCTCTCTGCAGTTGTATAAATGTTATGTCACATAGTCTCCTTAGCTGCAGCTGGTGCATGGATGCTTTATGCACAGATACACACATAAAAACAGCATTACAAAAATCTTCAGATTGATTATAAAAACCAGAAAGGTATTACAAAATCTTCAGTAATTTTCCAGAGAAAATATTACAAAACTTGCAATGTGACATTAATAAGTTATCAAAAAATATTGTACAGCAGCAATTCTTGGAGAGGTTACAAAACCTTTCCATGACATTAAATTTTCAGCTGAGGAATCAGGTCCTGACCTGTATTTCTGGGAGTTGGTCTGAAAGGTCCCTGTGAGCTTGTCTGAAGGTGTCCGTGTCCACCGCTCCTTGAACTGATTGCGCAGCTGCAGGTCTGAGTCCTTCTCCTCTGTCAGCTGCCTCTCACACTCCTCAAGCAGTTCTCTGTTCCTCGTAAGTAACTCCGGCAGCTCCCTGATCATTTTGTCAAGGGCCTTGAAGAAAAACATTGTTCTGGTAATGTGTATTTCTACTTCTTCATTCATAAGAATAAAATATTACACCATCTTTAGATATAATACTAAAAATCATGAAATGGTAGTCACCATATACAAAACATGATTTGTCTGGCTTGTTATGCCTACACTACATAACATGACATTTCTTCAACCAGCATTACTTTGCATAATATCAGTTTTAAGTACAAAAATAAATTCAAATATTTGCACCATGAAACACTCAACACCTACCTCAAGACCCCCAGCCTGAACCACAGATGCACACTTCTCATGTAGGGACTGAGGCACCTTCTCTCCCCCAATATCTTCTATGGCCGCTGGGAGGTTGAGGGAGGCCAGGATGGAGTTCAGCAGCTGTGTGCTCTCCCTCAGCTTGCCAATCTCCACACTGACAATCTCCTGCTTGCGGGTGTCGTAGGCTGCCAGGGACTGCTGGACATTCACGGGCACCAAGCTCTCAAACAGGTCAGTGAAGTTGGCACTGAACTTCTCAGGCACTGGTGTTGCCTTGGCCATGGCAGCCTTGTCTATGCTTGTAAGGGACTTGAACTGTAAAGAAAGTACACATAGCTTACTTTAAAATTCAAACATTATATAACACCTTTGGAGCCATAACCACAATGTACTGAAAGACTATCATTGCAACACAAAAATTTTCATATCTTACTACAAACCATTCCAGGAAAACCATCAAGAAAGGTACACTGATGTAACTAGTAATGTTATTGATGAATTATTGCATACAAGGTGATGAGTAACCAGTTATTGCCTTACATCAGGTACAGCCTCATGATAGATGAAGTTGTTGTCCTTCACCGCCTCATCCATTGCCCGCTGTGCCCGGCCAACATTTTCTTCAAAGAGGGTTGGGTCGCTGGTGCGGATCTGGGCAGTCTTGAACAGCTCCATGGCATGCTTGAGCCGGGCAATCTCCTCACCCACTGTCTTCTTACTGTTACACACCTGAAGTTGGTGCCACACTATTACATATCAACGTAAAAACATTCCTTCATTACAAGATAGAAGAAAAAATAGTTTTGGAATAATGCTACTGACAATTATACTGATGTGAGTGAGACATGGGTGTGGAATGAAAAACAAATATCAATGATCCAATCAATAGAAATCAAACATCTGAGAAATGTGGTGTGAGAAGAATGTATGAAGATAATGGAAGTGTGGTGTAGTGGAATGGGTGATTAGGTCATATTGAGAGAAAGAATGAAGAGTTTATGAAGAAAGTGTATGTGAGTAAAATTGAGGGTCCTAGGATGAGAGGAAGGCCAGTTGTAAGATGGAAGGATAGGGTGAAGGAGTACATGCATGAAAGAGTTGCTGATAGAGGGGGAGGGATTGAAATAGCAAGGAGGGAGTGTTTGATAGGGAGAGCTGGAGGCTCTTTTGCCATGGCCATCCCCATATTTCTGGAGAGAGCAAGGCATCATAAACTATAGATAGATAGATAGTGTTTGTAATAAGAAAATAATTCCTATTGAGATAAATGTGAATTCCGTGGTGAGCATTAATAAAGTTAAAGGTGTCACTCACTCTGCTCTGGTGGTACTCAGCCAAGGCATGGTAGCCGGCCTGCTTCCCAGCCACACGAGGGATCCATTCACGGTCCCACAGGCCTTTCAGAGTCTCTCTCTGAAGATGCTTCAAGGCTTCACCAAAGAGATCTTCACACTGTGAACAAAGTTTGGCCACCAATGCGTCCTTCATACGATCTACGGAGCAAACAAACCCCAATCAATACCTTCCCTTCATGCATTGATACTTGTTAGCTGCTTTCAAAACTTTTGTACACCTTCCTCTCAATGTGGGTAAATGTAATTAACAGAACAATTGACAGTGACTTAATACAAATTTGGGTGATTATATTATTAAAAAATATACAACAAAAAATGATGTTTTTAAAGACTTGCTAGCAAAAAATATAAAAGCATCATTCATTTCCTTGTATCAAGATTATTGGAAATACAAGAACCAATCCACAAAAAAAGTGAACAAGTACACAGACAACACACAGCACCACCAGCCACACAGCATACCATTGATGGCCTTCACAGCAATCACTTCCTGTGCCTGTGCCACACACAGGCTGGACAGTGCCGTCAGTGTGTCTGGCTGCAGGTCTGGTGTTGGCTCCTGCTGCACTGCTGAGTGGACAATGCCTTTCAGGTGCTGGAAGATTCCTGCAGCACTCTGGGGACACACCATCATCATCATCATTATCATACTATCCTCACCGGATTAAATAAAACGGTTTCCCACAAATCATTAAAAATAAATAAATAAATAATTCACACTACACACACTACACTGATTTAGCATGCAATCATGTAATCCTGGCAACTTTATGATGCTTATAAAGAACAGAACATCTCCAGGATGCATTTCTATATATAAGACTACACATCTCCACTAGCATTACCTTCATGTTAAAAGTGCCTAGTCCCTCAAAAAGCCAATAGGAAGTTGGTTATACTTTCAGGAATTTTTTATACAAACCTGGAACAGTTTCACACTGAGTTTCAGGGCTTCATCTGAAATGGAGTTCTGTGCTGCAGCGACCTGGCTCTGTAGTGCTGCAATGTTGTACAGCACACACACCTTCTCATACGACAGGGAGGCCACCGCTGCAAAGGATTTAGGGGAGGATAATGTTATGCTTGCAAATCTACATAGTACAGTAGAGCCCCACCATCAGTCTGTGACAAACTGGCTTTCAGCAGTATGGAAGTGTTGGACTAATGAGGCGTCTGTCAATTAATCAAAGTCTCCAATATAGTTATTGCAGGTGTAGTAAACAGTCATTTACTGAAACACATCATTCATGGGGAAAAATACATCACAAAATACAACACTAAGGAAATAGCTTAGAGCAGCATACAGTGAGGTGGCAGTACTTACTAAGGCTGATGCGGCCACCAAAAATGGATCCTTTGTCAAAGGCATCTTTCCACTTGAAGGGAATCTGTATTTCAGATGCAGGGATCTTGGACTCCAAGGCAACAATCTGGTCATAGTACCTGCAGCCAGACATTGAAAATTTTAATTCATTATTCAGTTATTTGGAAATCTATAGGTTCCTAAACAACTTCTTAAGGAAGTTGGTTGCAAAGTGCAAATGTGTTGAAACATTATCACGCCTGGTCAATTCAGAAAGCAGCACACACAAACATCACAAAAATCAGTGAACCTGAGTCACCACAACTAGGTTATTAAAAAAACAGATGTGTCAGGTATTAACCCAATAGTCTATGACACATAGCATAGGAAGATGGATAGAATGCGCAGGACCTCTTGCCCTAATATAAAGCCTGGGCTGAATTTTTAAAGGACTCAAATGTTTATGGGAAGGTGACTGGTCCTACATTTGATAAATCACACCGCCATTATCTTGATAAAAATAGATAATGAACTAATACTGTTCACAAAGGTATTATCTTATCAGGGTTAATACTGTAACTTCAATTTCGGGAAATAATTTATCTTTGTGGCAGTAAGGTAGTTGATCTTCAATTTTGATCAGGATATAATCATTCCTTCATAAAAAAAATAACTTCCTGCACCGAGTTCCTTGTTCCCAAAACAATAATGGTTATTTAATGACAGAAAATGTAAAAAATACATCTATGAATCAGTCTAGTGATCCAATGACCTGCATCCTTAAGGAACAAAAGCAGGTAGCGCCCAACACCATGACAAGTGTACACTCCTTGCCTGGGTGACTTATCCACGCTGAAGCAACACAAAGTACAGCAACACAAAACTGAGCACGAAAAACAAGCCCAGTCAGTAGATGCACCTTCCTCAACAACACACACCACATAAACATAAAATAAATATATGATTAGAAAGTGTACATTAAAACAGAAACAGGAAGCACAACGTAATATGACTAAACTGAATTATTAACCCACGAACCCAGGTTAGGTCCTCTTCAAATCATCCCATTAGTGTATACAATGTCAGGTGTTTAGTGACTGAACATCATGAAAACGTCACCACCGAACAATAATTAGAAAAATATATTTGACACAAGCATAACACCACCACCACAAAGAAACACACGTTATAAAAGCAGTACATGAACACGTATGATCAAGAAGGATGTGAACACGTGACAACACAACACGGGGCATGGCATGGCAGATCCGCCTCACCTGTACAAGGTTTCCAGGGATGATTCATGGTTATCTAAAGTCCTGCACACAGCAGAGTTCCGCAGTCTTCCCAAGTCATTGATGGCACTCACATAACTCTCCTGGTCAGCCGTCTGGTAGCGGGAAGTTATCAAGTTTTTCAAAGGTTTTAGAATATCAATGTCAGAAGCCTTTTTCAAGGGAACGCCGAAGGTTTCCGCTGTGGTAGCCATCCTTGCAAGGCTCTGAAGGAACTGCCAACTCCTGCTGCTGCTGCTGCTGCTGCTGCCTCAGTGACGTCACATCTAAACAAATGGTACAAGACTCGCTATCAACATGACAACCAGATTAACTGATGAAATATGGTATGAAACTAACCATAACTTATATGAATTCCTTATTATTAAAGTATATACGTATGCTGTTCGTTTAAATAAATTTATTTAACTTGAAAAGTTGGTAGCAGATCCAGTATTTAGTGCAAGGCTAGTGTGTGAGCCTCAGTAACCGCACATTCATGTCATTTCCGTAGATTCCTTCCCACTTTCATTGGAGTATTCACATCATATGACTCTGACTCATATGACTCACGAAGAGCCTTGATAACTATCAATTCCTGCTGCTTCATTTCACTGTATGAAAGAATTTTGAGTCAAATATTCTTGTTAGAAATCTGGTTGAAATAAACGTGATCGGTATGTTGTGTTTCATTTTTCTAAATGTTTCGTTGCCTGATCACAATATATAGTAGTATATGTTAGTGTGTAATGACTAAATTTAGCCCGTTGATTCCTATATGTTTCTCCTTATAGCCATTCTGACAGTATAATACCAAGACAAGTCCCACATTAATGCACCTTTAGTACCACATGACGCCTCGCTCCTGTGGGAAATGCTTGAAGTGAAGGTTGGATGGGCTTGGCCATGAGAATATTAGGCTTAACACTAACCATTGTGAGATCCTTTGTCGCTTTCTTTCCTCCAAGATGAAGGTCCTTGAATACTTCTCACAAAGATGACTGTGAACTTTGTACGACGGATATGCAATTTTTTGCATAACATTATTGATAGTTACTATTAACCGACAAGAGTTTCCTGTCTACGGTAGAGCCTGTGTTATCATTGCTAAGTGATGGGGACGGGGGACGAAGGGTAGGAATAGTCCACTTGGCATTCTTGAATAACGGCTCGCGTTTTCCTCTACCCTGTTCCTCAAAACTGCAGTGCAGTGAAGTCTACTTTGTTTGTAGAAAAGAGTTAACAGTTGGTGGTGGGAGGTGAGAGCTGCTGAGGGCACTGCTCAGGGTAGACACTCGTGCATAGGATACATAAAGGCGCGCTGATGTCATGTTGATGACTGTAGGAAGTAGCCGTAAGAATAGGAGGTGTGGCCAGCTGGTGATATTGGTCATGGTGATATTGGTGATGTGTAACCTCACCTTCACCGGTCCTAGCAGCAGGGGTCGCTCACGCTCCATACTTCGCGCTCGCCTGCCACAGTTTGGCGAAATGCTGGCAGGCTGGCTATACTCAGCGGTTATTGTGGACCTCCTAGCCTATGGCACTCTACAGGAAGCCATTTCGTTACCTCGTGCAACTCCAGACTCCGTGCACTCCCACTACGTCAGGAGGTGAGAGGTGACCCTAGCCAGCGGGGTGTCGCCACGAAGGCAGCTGCCATCTGCTTGCATAACATTACATTTTGTGTGCAGGTTGTCGCCGCCACACCCATTGGATCTGCCGACAAAGGATACGTCGTTGAGGAACCGCCTGCGTCAGGTGCAGGATTTCTTCGCTTTCCTCAAAACACCGCAGAGAAACTGTCGCAAACTGGTAGTGGTGGGTGGCTACCAGAAGTGTGTGAAGATAGGCGGCGACATCCCTGATGGAAGTAAGGTAATGTTAGGGGGGAGAGAAGGGGCGTTGTTAGCATGCGGTGAAGTGGTCGGTTAACGCAACGAACATATACTTTACGTACAGTTGAGTGTACACAACCGACAACCTCTCCTCCTCCTCAGGTAGTATGTCTTGACCCCGCATTGGAGATGCCGCCAGACCATCACCCGCAGTCCTGTCTTACTCTATCCTTCGGCATTAATAAGGACATTTCCTTCGATGCCGGGATGGTGGCCATGAACTGCGAGGTGCACATGTTTGACCTGCTGGACTACACCCCCGCCGAGCTGCTTCGTCGCGCTCATCACGCCCACTTCCATCAGGTGTTCGGCTAGTTAGGGAGACTACAACTTAGCGATTACCTTGTTCTTTTTTTTTAATTTTTTTTAATTGATTAGTTATGGGAGACGTCTATCTTAATATCGTACACAGTATTTTGTAGCATTCTATTTATGTAACATCCTGATGATTTCGACTCTTCGCAAACGCTGAGGGTGTGCAGGTGTTTCAGTCAATACTATGCACTTCAAAGGTGTGAATGTGCGTTGAAATATAGAACGATCAGTGTTGATGACTTCTGTCCTGGGGGGGCAGACGGGGCTGGCGGAGGAGAGGAAGCAGCGTTACTACCTTAACCTGGCCAAGGAGGTGGCGGTGGACACTCTGGCTGGGCACCTGCGTAACAACAGCCTCACTTACCGGCCCATTCATGTGCTCAAGGTGACTCACAACCCACCACTGTGTGTGTGTGTGTGTGTGTGTGTGTGTGTGTGTGTGTGTGTGTGCGTGTATGTGTATGTGTGTGTGTGTGTATGTGTGTGTTATCTGTGGATGTTCCTGGGCTGGGATTCTTCTCTTCAATAATCCATCTTGTATCTATTATCTACGAGTCCAATGATAATATAGACTATCAATTATCTACGTTAGATAATAATTAGAAAAATATCAATTATCTAATCATAATAATGGTTTACATGTAGATATGAAAAAAAAGTTAATTATAACAAGTTATTAAATGGGGGGCTGGGTGGCTCTGCGGTACAGTGCTCAGCTTGACCTAAAGGTTGTGAGTTTGATCTTGGCTCACGGGAGCTTCTTGGTGAGAGGGGTAGCGCTCTCTCGTTAACCCTAGCAGAACTATATGGTCTATAGATGCCTAGTCCAAGGGGATGATTTAATCACCTGTTTTACAGGAACTACCTCGTGTAGGCCTCCGGGTCTTTTGTGGCTTCCTTATATTTTTATGTTCTTAAATGACGAGTTCGATGATATAGAATCATGTCACTTCTACTGAATACTAAATAATTTGAGGGAAATGCAGCTGTAATGACTGCTCATGTCACCACCAAACATTTTCACATGCATTTGAAATTACTAAGTGTGACAATACTAAATGAGGTTTGGGGCTACAACCATAAATCAAAGATAATATAACCCATATCTTAATAAAGTGTATAGAGAAAATTATTCTAAAGATTTTTTTATAGTCATTCAAATTAAAAATTTCTAATGAAACAGTATTTAAACCCAATACCTCTTGGTTGTGAGCCACGCACGCTAACCATGACACCACCGGACCACTATGTGTGTAATGCAGTTTAAAATGAAGTAATTATTGCTACTCATACTAATACTTACTGGAAGCATTGTTTATGAGGAACCCCAAAGAAGTTTTGATGCCATTCATGCTAATCCTTGACTTCAGATGGACATTGAGGGTGATGAGTGGAGTGTCATGAGACAGGTGACCAGTGAGCCTCTTATGGACCTCATTGGACAGGTGAGACTCTAAAGGCTTCAAACACTTTGTACATAACTTAGAAGTGTGTGTATTAGGGGACATAAGTATAGTTTTAACATTAATTAATTAATCAATTTAATATACTTTAAGTTATATTTTCTATTTCTGATTCTTTCTCTGATGCCACTTTATTTGTGCAGGAAAACAAGTCATAAATATAATGTTTTTCTAATGACTGTTTCGAAGGATTAACATTTAGCCCACCAGGAAATGAGACTAAGACAACCTTGATGATTTTAGAATATTTGAAAACATGATATCTATGTTATATAATTAGTTGGGCAGTCATGACATCTGACTTTGGCAGATTGCTATTGAAATCCACACTGAGGAGCTGCTCACTCTGCCAGCCAAGACACACCTTGCCTACCTTCAAGACAAATACGATGTGCTGAAAGCCATCGAGGTAATAACAACTTTTTCTCTCCTGTTTTACTTCATTGATGACTAGATTATTTAAAGATTGACTTCTTGGCAGCTCAGCAACAATGATGCCAAACATTAATATGAACTCATGTATTTACAGACTCGTGGATTCAGGAAGGTAGCTTACTGGGACAACCCAATCAGTAAGGTGTACCATCATGCCTCTGGAGCCTCATATAGCACCAGTGGTGAGATTCACTTTGTCAACACCAACTGGTACAACTCAACCTTCAAGACAAGACTCAAGAACATGGGTATTCACTTCACATAGTTAAGCATGCTGTCTCTCACAAGTTCATCTTAACTCATTCACGCATAGATTAGGTCAGAATTCCAGTGCAGGAAAGGGATTAGTACTTCACAGTATGTAAGTACACTAATGTAACTAACAGGTATAGTTTGTACATGACTTTAGATTAAAGTGACATGTATACCAATGCTAGATCCTAAATAATGCTATGGAATTCTTGCCAAAAAGTTCTGCTCATTTAGCAAATACATAAACTTACAACCATGAGAATTTCCATACCACAATCAAAATGAGAAGCACACTGTTGCAATAACTGTAGGCAAAGTATTGTGTATAGTGAGGTTTTGAGACAAATGGTAAAAAAAATTTCCAACCGAGTCATCAGAATGGGGAATAAAACAGGGTGATTAGTAAGTGTGAAATGTTTAATGGATGATTAAATGAGTGGATATACAGTACAGTCTTGTGGTACACCACTATGTTAAGTTACCACGTCCTGGTTACTCTTACTTATCAAGCTGCACTCCTAATAATTCCAAGATAAATATATCTAGATGTAATTGCACATAAATGAGAAACATCCACATATATTAACAATTAGTGGGAAAACTTTGGAACAGTAAATCGAGCATATCATACAACTGTACCTCAAACATGGAGGGAAAATAAGGCGAATTTCATCCTATATGACAAGTTCTCAGAGAGATGCTCATGGAGTGGTGGGCACTAGTGATGAATGACCTCAGGTACAATAAGTAATGTAGTTTTGGAGAAAAAAAAGTGACCTTTGTGTAGCTTGAATGTACAAGTGATTTATTTCATGTTTATTTATTTTTTTTGTATCAAAAACTTTTCAACCATTTAACTAATTTACTCATTTTTTAAATGAAAAACTCTTAGTAAGAAGACTGAGGAGTGCGTGTGTGTGTTTTTTGGCAAAGCATCCATACAATTGAATGCAGTATGATTTCCAAGTTATGAACTTTAATTAAATATGGGACAGTTACTTGTAACTACAACTGCAAACCTTCTGAGATTCTTCACATAAATAAATTCCTATATATTGTTATATACTTAATATTTCCTTATTAAGTAACATCATCTTCCTGTACCAAACTAAAACATGTAATGAACTGACATCAATAATGAAAAGAGTGTATCAAAACCATGACACTTAAGGCACATAAGTATTGTATATAGATATATTAGATTGTCATATATACATATATAAATATATATATATATATATATATATATATATATATATATATATATATATATATATATTATTTAATGAAGATTTAAGATAGATACCAAGAAGTGTTGAAAACTGCATCAGGATCATTCAAAATCCCAGTTTCTTAGTGGAAGCCCTGGCCTTCATGGAGCGGGTGACACGCATGCAGGGAGAGTAGTCCTTGTGAACCACGGGTGACATGTGCAGCTGTTCCTTGAGCAGGGAGGATGCCAGAACCCTCACCTCAGACCGACCTGAAGACACAAGGCACGCAAGATTTACTCACGTCTCTAGAAATACTCAAACATTTGTAAACTCTTATGAATAGTCATTAAGCTGTTTGAGATGATCTATATTATGCAATTCTCGTTAGATAAAATGCTTCAGACATATAACAAAACACTTTTCATGTTTTTGCAACCAATAAGATTCCTATCTATCTATATACCAGGCAGTTAGCCTAACGGGATATAGCCGAGACAAGGCGGGCATATATACTCCTCTCACTTAGCCTCTATATCCCTAGTGAAGAGAAGTGCACCCCATCCAACACACAAATGGGGCCGAGGGGAGGGGTCATATCCTGAACAGGGTCGTAAAGTTTCTCCCTGCCACTTTATATTCAACTCATGTTCCTCTCCCTCCCCACACCTGATCTGACTCATGGCTCACCCGAGATGCTTGGGGACTTTCTCCATGGGTTGTCAAAGCCGTGTAATTACTCATGAATTCACCATTGCTCTCCATTCACTTCTATCACACACAATCATCCTTCTTTGGTCCACAGACATTCCTTTAATTCAACGTTCATTCACACCATCCACCCATTCCATTCATGGCCTTCCTTTCAACCTCACACTTCAAATAATGGACAGAATACAGCAGTACCAACCTGGCGTATGTTGTTTCATTGCTGCTTTGGTCTTTACTGGCTTTATAGGTGTCTTGAAGGGGTTTTCCACCTCCTGGTGGGAGCTCTTGGCCTCCATGTGCAACACAAAGTGGGACTCCTGCCAAGCAATACAACATTACCTCCCAATCCTCCATGCATCCCTTCCTACCACTCTTTGGTGAACTTTAAACTTCTGAACTGGAACATAATTCTACCCAAAGTATTTACAAAGATACCAGAAAAACTTTTTGGATTTTAAGTCAGGCAAAACATTATGAGCAAAACTTCCAAAGTCAGTAGTACAGTTAGTTTTTTTTTAGATTCTCCTATATAATATTTTTCCATAACAAGATGCTCCCAACCATTACCTTTGTATTCCCATTGGTATTTTCCTTTTCCTGTTTGGCTTTCTGCCGAGCTGCCTGAATCATGGCACGCAGGTCACTGTTTCCCTTCACTGGTTTGGGTGGCACCATCTTTTTGTTTTCTGCTTTCTTGACTAGAGGCTGCTTCTGTTGAGGAAAAGTAACGTGACACATGAGTTGCCATCACCGTAAACATCACATGGAAGCAAAGCGTGCTGCACACAGCCCTGCACCGACACCTTTAGGGTCATTATGCAGAATTTGTTTGTATTCGCCCCCTTTTGATGCCATAAACCCAGTACAAGTATGGTAACCAACTCTCCAACAAGACATAATGCAAAGGTGATGCTCAGCTCATCACTCTAGGACCTACAAGCAAAATTTTTAATGGATACAATGTGATTTGTTTTCAAACACCATCAACTGCAGTGATAATATATATATGCAACTGAATGAATCAAATATTATTACATTTAATTCACTTTAATGGGGACTGAAGAGCAGTTATTTATGCTACATTAGTTTTTTGATATAATGGACACCAAATCTGTTTATACTTCTCTCCATAACTGAGCTTCTTCATTCTGAATAACGTCCATTAGCACACTTCCCATTAAAAATATCAACTGAAGTCATGTGGTGTTGACTGTTTCTTAGAATTAAACCTTTAAGTGAATGAGTATTATGCTTTGTATCATTGAGAAAAGATAAAAATGGATTCATACAACCAGTCTGGATTGATGCATGAATACCAATATATTAAATTATTACAGAATCTTCAGAGTTGTTCCATGTTTTACAGACTGGAAACGATATATGAAATATGGTACAGCAAGTTAGACTAAAACAACAAAGCCTTACAGTGTGTAGTGGTTCTAATGGCTTGCTCACGACCCAGCCATTCTTCTTCAGATTCTTGAGTAGATTAAACTTCCTCACTACATCCTCCACCTGTTGGGGAAACAAATAGAAATGTAATAACACGAGAGAGAGAGAGAGAGAGAGAGAGAGAGAGAGAGAGAGAGAGAGAGAGAGAGAGAGAGAGAGAGAGAGAGAGAGAGAGAGAGAGAGAGAGAGAGAGAGAGAGAGAGAGAGAGAGATATTAGAAGGAAAAAGCATAAAAAAAAAAAAATTCCAGTATCATTACATTAAGCCTCAGCATTATTTACCTGAAAGTAGATAATATCCCAGAATCCCTGAAGATCCTGGCAGGTGACTTCCTTCTCTCCGCGCTTCAGTTCACAGTCATCAATGAGGCGAGAGAACTGGGTGAAGCGTTCCTTCATGAGCAGCTCAGCCTGACCTGGAGAACACCGTCAACCTGCTTAGTGACCTTCATCTATACAGCAGGAAACTATAATCCTGCTTACTGACCTTGAACTATACAGCAAGTGTGTATAACAATTGTGGTATGTTTAGTAACGGAGGAAGAATGGATGTGGAGTGATTGGAAGGGTTTTAAGTATTTTTTAAGGAAATTAAGTAACAAGGATCACACAAAAATAGATAAATAAATAAACAAATAACAAATATTTACATAGGAGTACAAGTGAAAATATAGTGAAGGGAAGAAATGACATAATAGGAATTACAACATAAGGCAATAAGATTAACTAACCAACAGCCACCATAATGTCTCCTGAAATGTCCTCAGGAAGGTTTGGTTTCTCCTTCACCTCCTCCTCAAAGCACTTGCACAGATTAGTAAGGTTGTTGGTCTCTCTTCTGAGATTTCCTCTGAATCCTTCCACACTCATCTTGTTTACACTTCTGCTGCTGCTGCTGCTCCTGTAGGAAGGTTCAGACAATCAAGTCAAGTGCATAATTTTTAATACATGTTGAATCTATTTTATTCAACAATTTTTTTTTCACTCTGTATAAGAAGCAAAACTGCAGGCTATTCACTTTTCATATCCTCTATTAGAAGACTCTTAGAACACCCAACAGCATAATTCAACTTAAAAGATTTACTTAAATACAGAAGGTGTCAAGGCCAACTCAGCTGGTTTGCTACTCTAAATGCTTTGCCATGCCAGAAATGTTGTAGGATCGAGAAAATAGAGCAACTCACGGGTAATATGGAGATAACATTAGCGTTTTCTCCCTAGGTTAATACTTACATGTCAGATAGAATTAAGTTTGCAGAATATCATGAAATATATCAACTTCCAGAAACTTGTTAAAGCCAAAAAAAACAAACAAGGAAAAAGGTTAGTAGGCTAACCTTATTTCCATTTTTTTCCCCCTTTGGATAATATGGAGATGACAGCGTTTTCTCCCGAGGTTAATACTTACATGTCAAATATAATTAAGGTTACAGAAGCATTGACTCACACCTTGGCACACCTGACACTATTATTACTACTACTATTACTACTGCACACACACACGAAACTAAAACTAACTAAACCTAAGTTATGACAGCCAGAAGAACCACTCCAACGCTTCCACAACATTACTGTATTAAGAACATAAGAAATGAGGAGACTGCAAAAGGCCAGTTAATGACCTACACGAGGCAGCTCCTTGTCCCCCTGTAATGTCACTCCCTTCTCCTCCTGTAGCGTTGATGGTAGTTGTTATGGTAGCGAGCTACAGACAGAGCGTAGAGTAGTACTAAGATGTTAATAGCACTTAGAAGGCACTGAATTTACTGAGGGAGTAACAAAACTGAGGCATCACTCGACAGGAAGTATATGTTACACCCAAAACAAACACGGTAAATCAACACAGGTCCTACATCCAGTAAGGGAGGGAAGCACTCCTTACTCCTTCCAGGCACGGGCTAAAGTCAGCCTCTTCTGCCTTAACACTTCACTAATCCACCCCCCTAAGGTAACAATACCAACACTAACACAATACTACTAACATATCCTAACACTAAACACAAGCAAGCAAAAGGCACAGGGTAAGTTTCCTCTCCGTCAGAAAAATCCTCCAATCGAGGGTTCGATAAATTTCCTCCAGTTAAGACAACCACTCCCTAGACCTCCAATAGTAATACCTAATACCCTAAGTCTTCGTGCAATTAATGTTACCTTGGCTGTAAATATTAACATGGATACTTTACCTGTAAGATGACCCGCAATAAGCCATATAATTGCTCTAAATAATGCCAGGGAGTGAATCAAACGCTGGTCTTAGCTGGGTTCTGTGTGGCTGTGTTTGAAATCGTGGCTTGACGCGCACCTTCTATAAACACGACTCATGTTACAGTTATTGAACTACATCAAAGTGGAAAGATATGTTTAAAATACTTACTTTTCTTATTATTTCAAATTCAATTAAACTATTTGAAGACTAATTTGAATTAGTTAGATGCTTTTACATCGAAAATACATATATAATCTAAGTAGGTGGTCATGCATCTGGGCGGCAGTTTGAGAAGCTTACACAAATACATGTTTGGCGCGTTTTAAAGATAAAAATTTCTACAAGCTTTCATGTAGTTTTCTATAGTCACACCGTTTTGAAAATTAGAAGAAATGCTTTCATGTACAATGCACACCTTTTAACATATCTTTATATTCGCTGCCAGAACACTATAACCATACAGGCTCAGTGAGGAACACTGCTGATTCTTCACCTCACTTTCAACATCAAAATAGCCAGTTTTTATGAACAAGATAAATAAATGTATTGTGTATCCTCATGTAGTGAACGTAAGAGAAGAGGACGATGAGAATGTGTACGTAATACCTTTAAGAAGTGTTTGAGTCAGTGGGAAGGTGGAGCTGTTCCCAGATCTCTTGACATTCAATAGGACAAAAATTTGGTCATTGTATCCATTTTCAACATTATATAGTTAGTCACGAAAAGTATGATAATGATGATGAAGATGATGATGATGATATCACGTATATATATGTACTACGCTCATGGTGCTGCACTTGTTGACATTAAACTGCATCTGGCTGATGCAGTTTAATGTTAACAAGTGTAGCATTGTGAGCGTAGGTAAAGGTAATAGGCCTGTAGACTACACATTAAATGACACTACCTTAGGAAGGTCATATAGTGTGAGGGACTTAGGAGTTCAAGTAAACAGTGACTTGCGCCCCAGGGAACAGTGTATTATAGCTAGAAATAGGGCCAACAAAATATTGAGATTTATTGGTAGGTGTGTGACAAATAGGAGTTCTGAGGTCATTCTGAGGTTGTATTTAGCGCTAGTTAAACCCCACCTAGATTATGCAGCTCAATTTTGGTCCCCTTATTATAGGAAGGATATAGGCTCCTTGGAGGCAGTTCAGAGAAGAATGACTAAGATGATTTAGGGGCTGAGAAATTTACCCAAAAAAGATAGATTAAAACGTCTTAATCTCCACTCCCTAGAGAGAAGGAGGGCAAGAGGGGATATGATTGAGGTTTTCAAATGGGTAAAAGGAATTAATAAGGGAAACATTGATCAGGTTTTAGAAATTAATAGTCCGGATAGGACACGTGGAAATGGGTACAAGCTAGAAAAACTTAGATTCAGGACAGACCTACGTAGATATTGGTTCACTAACAGAGCGGTGGACTAAGGAATAGGCTGGGTAGACATGTAGTAAGTGGTGAGTCAATAGGTAGCTTTAAAAGACGGCTGGATGAGAATATGGATAGGGATTACAGGTGGGATGGCTAAATATTGGATTATTCCAAGGGTGGGGGACAAGGAACTGCCTCGTGTTCTTAGTAGCAGAAATAGTAGCAATAGTAATAGTAGTAGTAGTAGTAGTAGTAGTAGTAGTAGTAGTAGTAGTAGTAGAAGTAACAATCAACCTTTGCACTAACCTATATATATATATATATATATATATATATATATATATATATATATATCTGTGTGTGTGTGTGTGTGTGTGTGTGTATGTGTGTGTGTGTGTGTGTGTGTGTGTGTGTGTGTGTGTGTGTGTGTGTGTGTGTGTGTGTGTTGACGCCTGGGAGATAAAAAACATATTAACTAGAAAAACGGATATGACAACGTAAAGCCACCACCGCCACCACCACCACCACCACCATCCTGCCTCAGCCATCCTGTGAATGTTTGAGTGTGTGCTGTGTGTGTGCGTGTGTGAGGCAAGAACCATCCATCCTCACGTCCAGTCCCTCACCACGCCTTCAGTACACCACAACACGCCCATTTAAAGCCCACAAACCTTAAATATGGCCTCGCGCGCCCTTTAAGTACACGTCTTATTTATCCAGTAGTTCCTAAGCACTTTTAACTCTGCTGGCACCACACCATACGCCCTCACCACGCCACCGCACGCCCTCACCACGCCACCACACGTCCTCACCACGCCACCACACGCCCACATCATCACTAAGCACGGCAAGTACAGTGAGTGTGGTGGGTGGAAACAGACGGCAGTGCAGCAGTGCGATAAGGAAAGGAAAGAAAACAAAAGTGATGCGGATGTGTTACTGCGAGTAATCAGAAAAGCTAAACAAAACAAAGAAACGGGGGGGGGAGAGAGAGAGAGAGAGAGAGAGAGAGAGAGAGAGAGAGAGAGAGAGAGAGAGAGAGAGAGAGAGAGAGAGAGAGAGAGAGAGAGAGAGAGAGAGAGAGAGAGAACTGAAATCAAACACAAATAAGACTTACCATGAATCATTTGAACCGTAATACAAAGATTAAGAACAACTAAAACGAAGATAAGGATTATGATGTAATACGACAACAACAACGACAACGACGACTACGAAAATGACTACGACTACGGCGACGACACCAACAGAGCGGAAAGGAGACAACATGAGCGACAGAGCAGGCAAGCAACTATTATCATTGTGTTATTAGTTTGAATAGGAATAAATGATAATAATCCATTGTCTTGTTCTGTGTAATGTCTCGATCCTCTATTCTCCTAATTGTTGAAATTATTAGGATGATGAGGCGAAACTAGGAAAGGTCTTGTGTTTCATTATAAGTCTGTGAAATACTATTGTGTTGAGGAAAATACT
>JAPQNM010000049.1:4466828-4504328 GCA_029783475.1 Metacarcinus magister
ACCATCTTCGTCTCACCCTCAGCAGCGAAGGTTCATCCTGCTCCGATAGTGAAAGTGAAACATGTGAGATTCTACCCAAAGAAGTATCCTTAGGGACAGAATCTCAAAACTACAGCGAGAGCGGAGATGGTCTTGATCAGAAGCGTGCGTGCTCTACAGAGTTTGACGAGGGCGAAGAAGGAACAGATGGCGCTGTCTTTGTCTCGGCGAGGAACTCACAGTCCTCCAACAGAAGCAGTTCAAGCTCGCTGAAAAGCTTCGGCCAGGCCAAAAAGGTGCCACCGACCAAGCCTCCGAGACTCCGCACGTCGGCGGCGATGATCAAGAACAACGATGCCAAGAGAAGGAGCAGAGAGGATCCTGTGCGATACAAACAAGATAGTAACCAAAAAATATTGAGAGCAAAAAGAAGCGCCTCGATGATAAACATTCTTGAGAGTAACCTTGAGGCGAGCGATGAGAAGTGTTCGAGGAATTTTCAGAGTCCTGAGGAGGAGGAAGAGGTGACGGGGCTCTTACGGTCTCCCACCGAGACTCAGAGAAAGAAGAAGGACTCGCGGCAGAGGAGTGGTAGCTTTCGGTACAGGGATGCTGCCAAGATCGTCAGCTCTATTATGTCTAAGAAGTCACCGCTTGCTCCGTTTCTCCATCGCAAGGAAAGTGGTGAGTACAGCCTCAGTATCTTTCTCCTTTAGTTTCCTGTCTTTCCTGTTACGTACACTGCCTCTAAGAGTATAACATTTGTGCATCTTTAAAGCGTAAACATGTGATTTCAAGTATATGTAATTCGGGGCAAGGCATATAAGATTTTTTTTTTCGCTCAGGAGTTAATAAACCATTCATCATGATAGAGAAAATTGCCTTAGTTGCAGAATTTTAGTGGATTTAGGAATAATAGGTATCAGTATGATCACACGCTCGCACACATACACACATCACACAGTATAGTAACACCCATTCTCCTAAAAAAACACATAATCACCTTATCTTTACGTCACCTCGTGCACCTTCCTCAACACAACACCACTCCTTTAACTAAGCTGCGCGTTGCTTCACAAACTCCAGCGACACAGTTTTGAAATCATGCTCTGTCAACACAACACAAGCAGCAGATGGTAAGGATAAAAGACGAGATAAGGGTGTAATGCCACGCGAGGGTAAAGGTTAGAAGGGAGAGGAGTGAAGGGAGGTACTAAGGGGCAAGGGGGAGGAAAGGATATCCAAGGGGAGGGATGGTGAGGACAGCAGGGGTGGTGGGGTGCATACGGGTGAGGAATGGTTGTACTGCAGAGAGAGAGAGAGAGAGAGAGAGAGAGAGAGAGAGAGAGAGAGAGAGAGAGAGAGAGAGAGAGAGAGAGAGAGAGGGAGAGAGAGATACCGAAATGTCACTCCAGCTCTGGCACCGTGACCTCCCTCCTTCTATCCTTCATTCCTTCTCTCATCCACGTAAAACTCAACCTTCCCTTACACTTTAAGTTACTTTTTTCCCTTCCTTCACACTATGGCCCTCCTTCCTTCCTCCACCGCACAGCATGAAGGAAGATAACAAACACAAGCTCGCCCGGAAGGAAGCTGTTATCAACATTCCTAGAGACTGGAGCGGCGTCAGTAGTAAGTCAGTGGCACCAGGGCGTGGGAACAGATTACGTGGCGTCTGTTGGTGGTACTACAGGGTGAGGAGTGCCGCTGAAATGAGTGGCACAAAGGAGAAAGTGATGAAAGAACAATGAAGTGATGTGATTTGAGTGAAGGTGAAGCGAGGCTGCGTGTGTGTGTGTGTGTGTTAGGTGTGCTGTGCCTGTATAAAGGAGGTGATGTGGGGGGCTATGGGCAGGGAAGTGTCGAGCAGCATCAGCAGCAACAGCAGTGACGATGAACGTTACATTAAGTTGTGTGAATGTATCTTTGTGTATGACTTTATTCCTCCTCCTCCTCCTCCTTCCCTCTCGTTTTGCTTTTCCTTCATTCCCTCCTTCCCTTCACAATGGCTTCCTTCCATGCATCCATCTGTACGCGTGTTTACATTTCAGACCTGATGCCCAAGAACTTGTTGTCCAGGAAGCCCCCGCTATGCAAAGACAGGGGGGCTTCATTATCATCATCATCAGCACCACCAGAGGACCACAGGCAGGATGGTGGGTGTTCACTTTGCTGGTTTTCCTTCATTTGCTGCAATGTTGTCTGTTGCCCCTTTCAAGAAGTTTGTTATTCTCTTTACTCACACAGCTTTTGTTTCCAGATGTCGCGTCGCAGGACAGTCAGCTGCCTCATAAACCACCGAGGAAGACCCTGGACACCCTAGAAACAGCTTCCCTCGACAAAGCTCAAACAACATGTAGTGAGTGTGTTTCCTTCCTTCGTTACCCCTCATGTCCAAAACTCACTCTCTACGCATCATGATTGATGTTTACCTGTGTTTAAAACGTCAGAATGATTGTGTCTTTAGATTGATAGTGACCAATGTGTAATTTAAGCTGTAAAGTTTTAGTTATACTGGGAACAGACATGCATATCCTTCCTCAATTCCTATACTGCATTGAATCACTCCTTGTCCTTCATTCCAATGTTCTTGGCACACTCTCCTCCCCGACAGCCGCACACGGTGCACTCCTCAACTTCTACTGTATCAAGTGTCATGTGGTGGTGTGTCGTGACTGCACGGTGGTGGCGCACAGTCAGGGAGAACTCCACAAAGTCCTTGACACCATGGAATCTCTGGCCACGTTGCGTTCGGAGGGAGTGTTAATGTTGAGGCATTACACCATCCTGGACACCATGCATGCCTCCCTTACAGACATCTACCACAGGTTTATGCTTCAGGTGAGTTTGAAGACGAGACACAAACCCGTCTACGACCCCTGCGCGGCACTGCTCATGAACTTTTTGTAGATTGTTGTTTCATAAGGTTGTGGAAAAAATCATCATACAATGTTCAGAGAGACAAAGGCAGTATGGAACAATGAAATGTTAATTAGTACCTTGAAACGTGTACAATGCTTAAATGTGTTGCAAACATATGGTGGTCTTTCCATGGCTTGAAAAAAGTATTGTTGTTTGTATTTGTTTGGTTGTTCCCCCACGTCCAGCACCAGGATGCCAACATTGCCGCGATAGGAAGGCGCTTAGACGAAGGCAAGTACCTGGGAGAGGTGGTGAAGGAGGCGGAACAGGTAGTGACGACGTGGATGAACCTATACAAGATCCAGCAGCGTGTGAAGCAGTGGGAGATGCGGAAGGATGAGTGGAGCGACCTGGTGTTCCTAGCCTCGCGTTGCACCCGGCTGACAGACATGCACTTCCCCTACGACACCGTGCTGCTCAGGTGAATCTGTCTCAGTGTTCTTTGACTGTCTCTCTTTGTCTCTCTCTTGATGGTCTGCTGATTGTTTGTCCCTCCTTGATTGTATGCCTTTGTCTCTCCCTTGACTCTTCCTTAAGTGTCTCCCCTCTTGACTACTTCCCTTTGGCATGACACATTACACCTTTGTCAGGATGGGGAACTGGGTGATGCCAACGCCGTGGATCCAGCTGAGCCACCTACTTCAGCCTTACTTGAGGACCTCCAAGGCCTCCCAAACCTCCTCGCCCTCCTTCCACCCCAAAGGCAATAGACTCATGCCAAGCGGTCGCAAGAAGGCTCTGGACATACCCTCGCAGCTCCAGGAAGCTCGGGTAAGAGGAGGGACGGAGGAGCAAGGGAGGGAGGGACAGAGAGAAAGTTAGGGCGATTGTTGCTTTTAGTGGTGATGTTTTGATTAAGAGCAAAGTTATAGTGGTGGTGAAGGGTGGCAGTGGTGGAGAGTTAGTGCTGGAGATGAATAATGGTAGAGTCGTGGTAGTGGAGAGGAGCAGAAAGGATGTCAGGGAGTTGAAATTAATGTAGACTGCTTGGAAATACTCTCAGTGGAATGAAAGTATTAATTATTCATGATTGATAAAGTTAATGACACTTGAGATGAGACTCACAGGTGTGGAGAACCTTTTAAGAACAGTATGTGGTCAATGGCTGCTGCTGCTGCTACTGTTGCTACCCACAGAAGCGGAGTGGGAGCCCCTACAACAGATGGACAAGTACAGGCGGAACGGACCAACCTTTCCCCTACAACGCCCGTCAGACGGTCCTCTCAAACCTCATCCCTTACATCATCCTAAACCCGGACATCAGGTGGGCAGCAGCTGGCTGTTATGCTGTTGTTACAGCTTTAATTGTGGCCTGAATGGGTGTGATGCAATGCTACTCTTTATGTTGTGGTGTGCTGACAGGTACTTCGTGCATGTAGGGGGCCCTCGGGATGTGGACCTGACGCTGGTGGTGGTGCCGGTCGACGACCACGCCCACAGCTGCCTGAAACAACGCTGCAACAACGCCATACAGTCATCAGATGTGCTGCGTCAGGCTAACTCCAGCTCCTCCACTGATGCCATTACGCTGGTGGAACAACAGATGACGTGTGGCTCCTGCAGGACGCGCATTAATGCTTCCTCCATGCCTCTCGGGCCCTCCTCGGCCCCTACTGTCGTGAAAGTGAGGTTTTCTGACGTAACCATAGTGTCTGGTGGACGTAATCTGCCGCCAGTGAAGGACGGAGTGAAGCGAGGAGATATGATAATAGAACCGACGTATAATGGGCATGGCACACTGACTGTGATAATGAAAGACACAAAAAACTTTTCAGGCTGGCATCTAGGTCAGGTCACCTGGGGCATGGACAGCCTCACCTGCCTCGTGAACACTGAAGACACAAAACGGGGAGAGTTTAGCCGCTCTAGTGGCTTCCGGGCCAAGATCAAGGCCACTGTGATGCGTGAGGAGGAGGCTGTGTATGATGTCATGTTTGGTATGGACCTGTGAGCGTCGCACCAAGAGTCTCATGAACACAACGTAGATGAATTTTGAAGTCTCTTCCAATCTCGTGTTTAACTGTTAGTTTTAACAAAGGTTAAGTCAGTAATTATATGGAAAAATAACTGAAAATGGACATCATGAATAACAAAAGTCAAATAAATAACAAACACACTTAAACTAGTAAATGTGTGGAATTGCAATATTTCTTTCTTTGGGTCAGAAATGTTTGTCTGTGAAGTATTATAAAGGAAGATAAAATAAAATAATAAGAACTGCACAGCCTTTATATATCACAATTTATGATGTATAATTCAAGCTTAACATTAAGTAGGAAAAATATCTTTAGATTATTATATCCACAGATAGTTTAAAGCAATATTAAGGCGACATAGTGATGTTCTGTCTATCGGCTTGTCTTATCTGCATGAGTTTCACACACACACACACATTCAGATATATAAAAGAAGGAGGAGGAAGAGGAAGAAGTCAGGAACAGCAGCAATAATAATAATAGTAGTAGTAGTAGGGCGTCTTGACACTGCCTCTAATACTTTTTCTATTGATTTCTGTAACATTTGTATTCTTAGATCTAATTTCCAATATCTGGAACACCATCTCTCCTCCACTAAACCTCATCTTCTCTTCCTTTTTAATGCAAGAGTTAACCAGTATTTTCACTCTTTCATCCCTTACACTGGTAAGCTTTGGAACTCTCTTCCTTAGTCTGTTTTTCCACCTGCCTATGACTTGAATTCTTTCAAAAGAGGAGAATACATGAGAAGAACAGACACCAGAAGACCTATTGGTCTATAACTAGAGTATCTGCTGTACTACATACTACTACAAGTACACTAAGAGTTTGAGAACAGGATAGAACAGAACAAGGCTCTCTCCCCACCCTCCTCTCCCTCTGGAGAGGAAAGAGGAATGTCAAGACACCTCTCATGCTAAATTGGACCTCCACCCTTTGCCTCTATTTCTCCTACTGTCCTCTTTACAGGGTCTGGCAAAAAGCGGGATTCTTTTTTTAACCTTTTTTTGTTTGACCTTGGTCGGTACACTTTATATGTATTATAATAATAATAATAATAATAATAATAATAATAATAATAATAATAAAAAAAAAAAAAAAATAATAATAATAATAATAAAAAAAAAAAAAAAGTAGTAGTAGTAGTAGAAGGACAACAACAATCATAACAAAAATGAAGACAAGAACAAGAGGACAAAGTAACAATACAGTGAAGGACTAAGACACTTGTTCATAGAGACTCCTCCTCAGCCAGGACACCAGCAGCACCACCAGCACCGTCAGCACTGCCAGGCCAATCAAGATGCCCCACACCACCACGCTGGGCACGAGTGAGGTGAGGAAGTAGCGGAGCATTTTCATCTGCGAGGCGAGTTGTGGCGTCATTCCAGCCTGGACCTCAAACCACAGCATTGGGAGGTAGACGTCAGGTACATTCTTGAGCAAGCTGTGGGGAGGGTGGTGTGTTGAGTCTCATGATATGAAGAGAGTCATAATACAGTTTTATGATGTAGTCATATTTTTGTTAATTGGAAAAAATAAATATTTATTGTGATTATTTGAACTTTAATAGTATGAACGTTGTGACGCTTTTTGGAAGGTAATATAAAGTGAGTTATTCTACAGTTTTAATAAATCTATGTATTGTGATTTACTGATATTTTTTATCAAGAAAAATATAGGATATTTGTGATTATTTGGATTTAAATACTATGGTGGTTGAGGTGGGTTTTGGGAGATGATACATAACAAGTAATTCTATGGTATGGGAAAATATATTAAGATATACTGATATCTTTATTAATTGAAAAAAACAAAACATTTATTAACTAGAAACTATAAAGATTGTTGTATGAAAAACACGTGAACATTCTAATTCATTTTGTTCTTCGGAGAAAAATAAACAAAATAATGACAAGATGATTTTCCAGGTAAGAATGAAGGGCTGGAAGTGCATTCTTTGTACCATTTAAAGAAAAACAGAAATATGTAATAGCTTGTTTTATCAGGGAAAGTAAACGGGTTTTATATGAGTATTGTACAGTGAGGATGGAAATTTAAAGGGCAAAGCAGGGACCTTATAGAGCCAAACAGCAGTCACAGTCACTGTGGCTGCTGTTTAAAGAAAGGTGAGGTCAGAGGAAGGACAAATCAAGGCCAGGGTGAGGTCAAGGAAGCATCAATGAAAGGAAATATGAGAGGTAGGGTCATACTGAGGTCAAGTTGGGTCAAAAATGTTGCTCACCTGATACTCGGGTAAGGTGTCACGTGGATGTTGATCTGCAGCTTGACAGATACAGTAGCGGGCACCCCCACCTCCTGCAACAAAGCACAGGTCTATTACTGGTCATGATCACTTATTCACACGCACACACCCATGGACACATTCAAAATACAAGAAACAATAATGACATGAAAACAAAGGAGGAAATACTAGAGATTCTATCCCTTGTCTACTCTTCCTTGTCTCTTCCCTCTCACACCTTCCTTTCCCCCTCCCTCACCGGCACAATGTCTAGGAAAAAAGAGTGTTTCTCCTCATCAGGCATCAGGCCTTCCACGTCGTCCAGCAGTACGGGGTCAGCAGCGTAGAAGTGAGGGAAGGAAACAAAAGCCGGGGCGCCCATGCGGCAGGACTCTGCGTTGAGGAGACCTGCAGGGGACACACAATAAGGAACTGGATGGAATACTAGCTAAAAGGAAGGGAAGTGAGAACAGTAGTAAAGGATGAAAAATCAGAATGGAGAATAGTGAAAAGTGCAATGAGACCCTCATGGACGTATAAGTTAGGGGAAAATATTATATCAATAGCAAACGAGAAAGATTTGGGAGTGGTAATACAGGACAACTTATCACCAGAGAAACATATAAATAGAATATTTGGTGACACTTTCATGATGCTAAGAAATATACGGATGGCTTTTAATTCCTAGATAAAGATATGATGAGAAAAATTATAACTACAATGATCAGACCAAAACTGGAATATGCAGAAGTAATATGGTCCCCACACAAGTAAAAGCATGTGTTGAAATTAGAAAGAATACAGAGAATTGCAACTAAGATGGTGCCAGAATTGGAAGACCTAACATTTGAGGAAAGATTAAAAGAAATACATCTAACAACACTGAAAGAAAGAAGAGAAAGAGGTGACTTAATCACAATATATAAATTGATGAACAACCTGGAGGAAACAGATAGAAAACACCTAATATTGAGAATAAAAGAAAGGCTAGAAATTTGAGGGGACAAGAAAAAATTACAAAAAGGAATTTGCTTGAACGATACAAAAAAGTAGTTTTCCCCAAAGAAGTATAGATACTTGGAATGGACTGAAGGAAGAGGTGATAATGGCAAAAAATGTACATCAACTGAAGGAAAAACTGGACAAATATAGATACGGAGACAGTACCACACGAGTGTAGCTCAGGCCCTGTATACTACAACTAGGTAAACACACACAGACACACCCACACACACACAGACACACTTTATTAATACATTTTCACATTCAGACTTAAGAGTGTGTCATCTCAAGACTCAACGCATACACTTGCATGGTGCAGACAGCCTCGGGGACTTACCCATCGGGGCGCAGGTGCCGCTGACGCAGTAACAGTCATTGCCGGGGACGGTGGTGCCATTGGCAAAGGTGTGGTTGGTACCCCAGTAGCGGTAGGCAGTCAGCCCGCCATAGTCATTCACCTCCTCCTTGAAGAACAGCTTAGCACTCCTGCAGGAGATGGAACGCCATGACACTCACCCATGACTCCTGCAGCAGGCACTCCTCTCCTCCCCTGCCACCCGCTGCAATACTCACATACAGAGGTCAGAGCTGAAGAAAGTGAGGTCCTTGCGGCTGAGGTGAGGTGAGAAGAGCTCCCCCGCCGAGCCTGTCACCTCGTTGCATGGTGGAGTGTAGAAGCTGGTGCTGTTCCGCCCGTCCCACATATCAATTTTTCCTGCAGCGCCGCCCGGAGGAAAATTTGGGATGAAATAGTTAATAATATGATACCTTATAATACCTTGACTCAACGCTGCGTGTGTAAGCTTACTCAGCCTCTACAGCGTCAAGATAAATCAGATGACGAAGAAGAAAAAGGAACAGAATAAGAAGAAGATGGCTGGATAACACTATTACCACCACAATCATCACCCATAAAGACGAACATGAAACAAAAGATGCAAGAAGAATAAGAAGAAGATACAAAAGAACAGATAAAGTTAAAATAAAGAGAGGATGAAAAAGGAGACACCACCACCAGCACTACTCACCCAGGTTGTCCAGCGTGTCTTGCCCAGTCATCATGTTGAACACTCCGTCGTAAGTCAAGGACAGGTTACGCTGCACAAACACAGGTAGGTCAGTAAACTAATGATATAAGTTATGGTGTTATTGACAATGAGACATGCATTCATATTCTCTCTCACTCACTCTTAAAAATAAGTCATTCTTTTCAATCTTTACCCCCTCCCTCCCTCTCTCTTAGCCACCACATACACTCTCCCTTTTATTCCCTTCACAAACAGTCCTTTCTTCCCTCCCTAAACACTCTTTTCATCCATCTCTATCACTCCAAACTCCTTTCTTCCTTTCCTTCACTAAGCACATCCCACCTCCATCCTGCCTTCCCTCCCTTCAGAGCACCCTAGTCAGCCCTGCCTCACCTTGTAGAACCAGGCAAACTTATCAAACTGTGTGACTGCATTTCCCTTCAGCAGAGGGTACATAAAGTGGTACGACCCGTTATTGGCTACCACGTTCTCCTGTATCCAGTCAAGCAGCGGGTCCTAAGGGTGTTGTGGCAGAAGTACTTGTATTAGAGGAGTAAAGTCATTATTGTATCACGTGTAGAATCAATTGAATAACACCGAGGTAGTTTTAATTAAGAGTACGTATGAATGTAAAAAATGTGGTAGAGTAAGAAATTAAAGTCTACAGATTAATTAAGTAAATATTGCAGCTATGAAGTAAGGTAAATATATCAAGAGTAGTAGACTTAGTAAAATAACTCAGAAGGAAGAGTAAGCAAAAATAACGGAAGAAACAAATGATAAGTTAATAACAGCTATGGGAAACAAAATAACATAGGTGATTACATGACATAATTATATATATATATATATATATATATATATATATAAGAACGATAATCTAAAGACTAAATTAAGTAATCAAATCTCTCTCTCTCTCTCTCTCTCTCTCTCTCACCTGTACACCGTCAAATACAAGCTTCCTGGCGGTGGTGTGGACCGTCAGTTCTTCATTGACACTATCGAAGGCGAATTGAAGGGCCCGCAGGAACACGGAGTCCCTCATACTGTACGCTGCAGCCTGACAGAGATGCAGAAGAGGGTTGGTTAAGTAAGTCGGTGTGTGTGTGTGTATTTACCTAGTTGTATTATACAGGGCCTGAGCTACACTCGTGTGGTCCTGTCTCTGTATCTATATATGTCCAGTTTTTCCTTCAGTTAATGTAAATTTTTTGCCATTATCACCTCTTCCTTTAGTCTATTCCAAGTATCTATACTTCTTTGGGGACAAATGTACTTTTTTGTATCGTTCAAGCAAATTTCTTTATGCAATTTTAACTTGTGTCCCCTCAAATTTCTAGCCTCTCCTTTTCTTTTCAATATTAGGTGTTTTCTATCTGTTTCCTCCAGGTTGTTATCAATTTATATATTGTAATTAAGTCACCTCTTTCTCTTCTTTCTTTCAGTGTTGTTAGATGTATTTCTTTCAATCTTTCCTTAAATGTTAGGTCTTCCAATTCTGGCACCATCTTAGTTGCAATTTTGTATTCTTTCTAATTTCAACACATGCTTTTACTTGTGTGGGGACCATATTACTTCTGCATTTTCCAGTTTTGGTCTGATCATTGTAGTTATAATTTTTCTCATCATATCTTTATCTAGGAAATGAAAAGCCATCCGTATATTTTTTAGCATCATGAAAGTGTCACCAAATATTCTATATATATGTTTCTCTGGTGATCAATTGTTCTGTATTACCACTCCCAAATCGTTCTCTTCTTTTGCTATTGATATAATATTTTCCCCTAACTTATACGTCCATGAGGGTCTCATTGCACTTTTACCCATTCCAATACATGGCATTTTTTTTGCATTACATTCCATTTCCCATGGCTTGCTCCATTCATATATCTTGTTTATATCATTCTGTAGCTCCTCACAATCCTTGCGTTTTCTTATCTTTCTTAGTAATTTTGCATCATCTGCAAACAGACTTATGTAACTGTTTACTCCTGTCATATCATGTGTGTGTGTGTGTGTGTGTGTGTAATTACATAAGGTTGTGAAGTCAGTCACTACAGATATATGAATTGCATTATAACTTTCTATATTTTTGGCAATAATAACTTTACATTTACGTAATATTAATGTGTATAGATCCTCTCCTCCCTCCCCTACATACAAAGCGGATGCGGATATGGTCAGATACACCCAACTTTTATAATGATGACAAGCCAGTCTTGTTGCTCCTCCTCCTTATATCTATAGTATGGTTGTAGCCTCCCACCCCCCACCTCTCCCTCCTCCCATCCTGTTATCTTCCTTTCCTGTATAAAGTTCATAGTGTGAATGTATTCTCTCTCTCTCTCTCTCTCTCTCCTCTCCCCCGTCATTAGCATCCCCACCCTTCCTCCTTCGCCTACCACAGGAATGGTGTTGAGGGTGATGATAGGGTCGTCCTGCGTCAGGTTTCCAGACGCCTCCTGGTCCCACGTCCACCACCGCTGCTGCAGGTAAGTCACCGTGGCGTTGGGATGGAAAGTAACGTTGCGCTTCTCATGGAACTCCCTGCACAGGTGAGGAAGGGTAAGGTTATGTGGCGCTCTCTCTCTCTCTCTCTCTCTCTCTCTCTCTCTCTCTCTCTCTCTCTCTCTCTCTCTCTCTCTCTCTCTCTCTCTCTCTCTTACTTTAAAGAAACACTAAGTTCTAATGTTGTTTGATTACCTAAGTTAAGTTAATGGTGGTTCCATTTCAACTCCATCCATCCATCCACACCCACAACTACACTCCGCTCTTCTCGCACCTCCTCCGTGTCCCCAAACTCAACCCACCTCCAGACATACGGGCCGACCTCCTGCAACACTGGCTTTGACCCGTTTATGAACTCCTCTGGGTTGGTCAGGTTGAACACATGGAGTCTCAAGGACAGCGGGACTGGCGTTTTCTTCCACATTTCGTATGCCTTCGAGCCTTCCTTGATGGCCAGTTGCTAGGGGAAAGAAAGGGAGTAGTGGTGGTGGTGTAAAGCTTGTGAGAGGAAATGCCTTGAAAGAGGAGCCGAGAAGAGGATGAGGGGGATGGGGGAGGGAGTTCAAGACGCACACTGCAACGCAAGCAGAAGGAAAACAAACTATATATACAAGTTCGTGTACGAAAATCATGTTTATGAGAGAGAGAGAGAGAGAGAGAGAGAGAGAGAGAGAGAGAGAGAGAGAGAGAGAGAGAGAGAGATATGAAAACATGCTTATCTATTAATCAATTTATCGATCTATTTAAACATTTATATAACTATATCCACACCAGTATATCTTACAAGTCATAAATATCTACCCACCACTTGATATCCATCCACCCATATATCTCTATCCATCTACATCCATCAATAATTAATACATACATTCTACTAACCTGATGGAGGGCATGAGAAAGCATGGCCTGATAGCCTCCCGCCAACATGGTCACGCCCAGCACAGTTGCCAGGACCGCCAACACTATCAACACGATCTGACAAGAACTCAGTCGAAAGCCTCTGCCGGAAGAGAAGATAGTACCCGGTTGGTCTGAATCTTCTCTTGAAGCCTCATTCCTCTTGTCGATGGTTCCTACCGGCGGGAAACAGTGTGAGGCAGCGGGGCAGCTTCCAAGACGTCGAGATACCAAGGCCTTACGTAGTGTTTCATGTTTATTGTGCAAATATGTGCGCATCAGGGAGTGAGATGGAGATGTTAACTTATGATCTGATAACAATCACGTCACGACCTTGTCTCTGTCGTGGTGCTGTGTAGCGTTCAGTAGGAATGTTGGCAGCATTATTAGTGCAAATTAAGTGGGGTGTTTGTTTTATACTATTTGTAGATTTTTTTTTTTTGTTTCTTACGTCTTCTTTTCCACAATTCATCATCGGTTTCCCTCTCTTCCTCCTTCCCTGTACATTCGCATTATTTGTCTTACATACTCCTCTTCTCATTATAGTGTTGAAAAGGAAGGTAGGAAAATAAAAATTAAGACAAGGTACAATAATAAGAACAGCAACAAGGACGGATATTTTCTTTTTTGTTCTTCATCAGAGTGGTTAAGGTTAAGCACTCACTGACTATGAAGCAGTCATGACGGCGGATCATGGGACGGAAAGCTGACTGTGGCGAGGCTAGTGACGAAGCAAGGTGACTCACACACACACACACACAGCACAAAGGTCTTGG
Organism: Metacarcinus magister; assembly: GCA_029783475.1. Classification (NCBI taxonomy): domain Eukaryota; kingdom Metazoa; phylum Arthropoda; class Malacostraca; order Decapoda; family Cancridae; genus Metacarcinus; species Metacarcinus magister. The sequence goes on from JAPQNM010000049.1 coordinate 4,480,162, forward strand.
TGCACACAGGGCGATGAAGTGAAACGAAAACGAAAGCCGGATGTTTTGCTTGTAGTTAGTCAAAAATATTATATTTAAGAGATGATCAACAAGATTGAAATAAGATAGTCACTCCTACAACGTAATTAGGGTATGGGGGGGGAGGGGCAACCCCAGTTTAGAGGTTATTACGCGAGTTCTGGTTAGGTTTTTTTGGGGGGGTGGAACTTGTGTGTCAACTTTTCCTGTTCTAGCAACACAACACACTATTATTTCCTACCGTCCACCAAGTGTGACACTGACTTAATTAAAGCTTTCTCTCCCTTTCTGTGACTCGCATTTCCCCCACAACTAAACTCAAGAAACTTGTGTGCTACACCTGTCACGCCTACGACAGCGAGGAATATCAAGAGGATCCATATGTATTCACCTTATATACTGGATCTCGTAATTTTTTTTAGAGCACTATTTACACAGCGTGGGTTCTCTTACCTATTGTTCCGTGAGGGTGGAGGATGCCCAGATCCCTACGCTCCACCCACACTAAGCAATTGGAATGTGGAAGAAATGGAACGCTATTATGATGTCATCGTGTAATTTAAGCATCGAAGGGCGTAACAAGAGATTTAATTTAGTAATAAAAAAGAAACACGTTGTAACTCTTTGTCTGTGGTGAGGTCTGTGCCGTCAGCCGCCCGTGTCCGACACTCGACAGGAAAGGAACATGACGGTGAAGAATCCAAGGCTTGACAACTCTTTCAGTGCACTTAATTACGTACGAGAAACTAAATGTAAATCAAGTAAACTCAAATAAATGGCCAAAACACACACACACACACACACATCAATAAGGGATAAACATCATCACACTAACCATGTAAACAGTCCGGGCTGAACTTCATAATGGTAATACTTAATCAAACGTAACTGAAGGAAGCACGTCAGCAGAACTTCTCATGATGGACTACTGCATGAAATAACACAGACCGACTTAGCCTTCAGTGGGGATAACAACAAAAAAAAATGACTGATAGAGGTGGTCAAGGCAGTGATGAGGCACCTACGGTTATCAGGCAGTGAAGAGGCACCACCCAGCAAGTGATCGGTCTCCATGTCGTGAAAGGAACCCGTCAGGAGAAGCTACGGGAGGACGAGGAGTGGTCTGGCGGGACGTGATGCAGAGACCAAGACCTTCGGAAAATTGATACCAGCAGCTGATGTGTGAGTGTGTGTGCGAGCGTGTGTTGATGGTGCAGTTGCCGCAAACGCCTTTACACCACACACTGCCTTCATTCTTCTTTCACACGCCTTTATCTTTAATCTTCAACACTTGTTTGTTTTATTGATATCGCATTTTTCTCTTGCTGGCCTGATAAACACGGGTCAGTCTCATAACGGGAAGGTCGTATTAACCGAGTAAATTCCGCTTCCAACACGTCTTATCAACCGACTGGCTCCCTGGTGGTGGTGGTGGTGGTGGATGTGTCAGGACTCCAGATTCACCAGACGTTCAGGCGTTCGCGGCCAAATCTCGCACAAACTCACACCCAGATTTCAGGAATATTCCGCCAAATCCTTTCAAACTTACGAATATATGTTGTAGGTTAACTGCTACATCGCCATGTGTTTGGATCATAAGGTATGTATCATCTTTCCTTATTATATATAATTTTGTTAAACCAATTAATCAAAGTTTTAAGCTAGGTATTGTGTCTCCTGAATTTGTTTTATTTTTCCTTACTACAATCGCATTCATCTTTCGTCCCGTCCCCCCCCCCGTGTCTTGTTCATTAGTTCGCTTATGCCTTGGGCCGGCTCTGTTTGTATGGGAGTAAGGAGGTAAATGGTGAAATACAACAGGCCAAGGGTGTACATGATGGAGGAACAGTTGAAAATCCCTATAGTAAGCGAAGGACCCCTCTGTGTGTGTGTTACTGTTAAAGTTACTGTTTTTTCACGGTCAAACAAGGCTTTTCCACTCGGCAACTCTGGTGTGCGTGTGTGGGAAGGGGTGGGGGGGGGGGGGGGCAGGTTCACCTCCCCTCAGTGCAGCGGTACCAGACATTCACTTGATACTGGCGAAGTCTTCTTTCTTTTCAAAGTTATTTTTGTGTCCCATAATGTCCCACCGTGTCATTTAGGTGAGTAGAGAGCACACAAGTCGGTAAAGGAAGAGCAGCGCTTCAAGGAGGGCGGAGGCATGGCAGGAGGCGTGAAGTGTGTGGAAACAAGGGTAATATTCCTTTAAGGTAGAGTAAAATGCCTTGTCATGTTTCTAACAGGTTATCCGGTAAGTCATGGTCTTGTGATGCGGATCATGCAGTGCTGGCAGGCTCGTCAGCGGTGCTTCTCAGGTGTAGCCGCGACGTGTGTGTCTCGTGGGGAGGTACTTACCTTGTTTGTTTGTCCTACTACGTGTTCAGGTGATTAGTACGGTCATTAACCTTCTTACTAGTCAAAATTATAGTTGTATATTTGTATAATAAATATCTAGTTGTATATTTAGTGAGAGTATCATTTAAATTTCAGGTGGTTTATTATTCATAACGCGAATGTGAAACAAAATGTGGATAAGTAAGACTAGATGAGGCAGGTTCCTCCGCGGCAACAGTACAGGAAGGACGAGCATTTCAATGGGTTCGGAGGGCAACCCTACAAGGCAGTCACCCTCCCGTTATGCAAGTGATGGACGGTCAGGTTAAGGTCATTGTGGCTCAAGTACTGCAGGAGTTTCTCCTACTGTCCTCTATACAGGGTCTGGCGACAAGCGGGATTCTTTTCAACCTACTTGTGTTTGTTCTTGGCTGACACCCTATTAATGTATATAAAAAAAACACAACAACCCTCGCTGAAGTATACCACTGCCAACGTCCCCGCCACTCAACACTTAACACACTCCAGTCACTTCCTGGCCATCATGTCTCCCTCTGCGACTTAGACACACTCCCACGTGTCCTTTTTGCTTTCTTCCTGTGGTAGATTAAGACCAAAACAGCGCCAAGGAATCCCAGCACCAACACGACGGACAGGATGATGTTGACGACGGGCGTGTTCATAATAAAGAGGAGAACATGAAGCTGCCATGCCAAGTTGTGGGGCATCTCCGCCTCCTCCTCGAACCACAGCAACGGCAGGTATACCTCAGACACGTCCTTGAGGATGCTGCGGGAGGAGAAACAGGAAGGGTCATTCATACGTTCGTGGTGGGATGACTGGTATGAAGGATGAACGAGTATGATACAAGTACAGACGAAGAGGAGAAAACCAAGGGAAGATTTACAATTATAAATGAAAGCGAGATATAGTGAATAAATGATATGGTATAATTTATGTGTACAGTACGTAGTGTAAGTCAAGACAAGAAGTAAATCAAAGTGTCGCAAATAAAGGAAAAGGAAAAAACGTAATTATCATAAAACGATCAAACAAGGAGGAAGATTTAAGAAACTAATGTAAAGGGAGGAAAAAATCACAAGAAAAACAGAAAGAAGAAAAGGAAGAAGGCATGTGTGAATGCAACAAAACCCTTATTAAGAAGAAAAAAAAAACACGGATTACTCGTATTCACACATCAGGAAGAATGACGTGCAAACAATCCTACTCTATATACAGTAACTAAGAAGAGGCTCAAGAGGGAATATAATTGAGCGGATCGTGTTTGTAACTTACTCGATTTGTTTGTAGGGAATCAGCAGCATGTTGATTTGCATCCTGGCCAACACGTGCATGGGAATACCAACCTCCTGACGGGCACACACAGAGAGAGAGAGAGAGAGAGAGAGAGAGAGAGAGAGAGAGAGAGAGAGAGAGAGAGAGAGAGAGAGAGAGAGAGAGAGAGAGAGAGAGAGAGAGAGAGAGAGAGAGAGAGATTATACGATGAGAAAAAATATAATTAGTTTAGTAAATGAATAATGACTCCATGAATTTGTGGGGAAAACATTCATCATTATCATTGTCATTATTATTTTAATTATCATTATCATCATCAACAACAATAACAACAAGGCAAAATCTTTCTCCACTTTTTTTTCTCTCTCCTGCCATGAAAAAAATAAGAAAATCTAACACACACACACACACACACACACACACACACACACACACACACACACACACACACACACACACTTACTGGAATCAAGTCAAGGACGAAGCCGTGTTTGTCTGGGTCTGGGGCGAGGCCGTCAACAGTCTCCAGGAGGGAGGCGTCTGCATGAAGGTAATGAGGGAAGGACACATAGGCAGGAGCTCCCATGCGGCATGACTCAGCGTTGACGAGGCCTGGCGGGGGAGGCGATAGGGAGAGGGTGAGAGGGAGAGAAGAGGATATAGTGTGGTGGTGATAGGAGTGATGGTAATACTATACGGTGCCGCTCTCTGACTGGGCTCAGTGAGGGGGTTTGGTATAGTAGTATAGTATTAAAGTATATAGTATTAGTATAACATTATAATAGTATAATAGTATAGTATTAGTATAATAGTATAATAGTATAATATTAAAGTATATAGTATTAGTATAGTATCATAATAGTATAGTATTAGTATAATAGTATAGTAGTATAGTATTAAAGTATATAGTATTAGCGAGTGTATTTGGTGCTGTTTAGTCATACGTCTGGCAATGCGCCTGATCTCACCTCACCTCCAGACTCTTAAATCTAATAAAACTGATACCACACCCTTACCATCACCTCATATTCATTATTATTATTATTATTATTATATTATTTATTCATCATTATGGTGATGATGATGGTGGTGGTGGTGGTGATGGAACTTCTTACAACAATGAAGGAAGGGAAGGAAATATACTCTGTTAGTGTATATATATGTGTAACACTAGGAGGTCGAATCCTCACCTGTAGGCGCGCACACCTTGTTGATGCAGTAACAGCCGTCACCAGGAAAGGTTTGATTAGTGCCCCAATACCTGTAGCCCAGCAGATCATTCTTGTCCCTCGTCTCCTCCTTAAAGTAGAGCGTCATGGTCCTGTGTGCATGGTGGGAGGAAGATGGTTAGTGTTAGTTGAGAAGAGCGTCGCGGCACTACACAAAGTAAACAAACTCTTAGAAACAAACTGTCACTTGCTAGGAAGAACTATCTTAACTAACACATACATACTCTCCTTCAACGCGGCGGCCCTGACACTCACTCACATGCACAGATCGGGGCTGAAGAGCGACACGTTGTTCTTCTGCTGCCCTGGTGGCCACATTTCCCCCGCTGAGCCCTGCACCACGTTACAAGGATAACCGAAGTAGGTGGTGGTGTTAGAGCCGTTCCACCAGTCAATGTCACCTGCACCACAAAAACACATGGTCGTACGCAGGCAAAGGATAAGCGAAACAAGTTATATTATTATTATTATTATTATTATTATCATTATTATCATTATTATTATAGTTACCCAGGTGGTCGAGGGTGTCATGGCCGTTGAACATGTTGAACAAACCATCGTACGTGAGTGAATTATTACGCTGAAAGATGACACCAGATGAACAAAGAAATGAATAAATATAGGAATAAAATATATACATTATAGATGAATAACCAAAATAAATCAAAAATAATTTCTGTACCTATCTATCTAGCTAACTGTCTATATATCTATCAATCTATGTATCTATCTGTTTATCTATCAATATATCTCTCTAACTATCTATCTATCTATCTACTATCTATCTATTAATCAATCTCTATCTATCTAACTATCTATCTATCTATCTATATACTATCTATCTATCTATCTATCTATCTATCTTTCTACCTTTCTATCTATAACTATCAATCTGGCCCACCTTGTAGAACCATCCAAACTTGTCGTAATCAGCGAGGCCCTCAGGTAGGAAGGCCGGGAAGGAGGCGTTATCGGAACTGTGAACGAAGTCTAGCACAGGGTCCTGCGGGAGGGAAGGGAAGGATGGAAGGAGGAGAAGGAAGAGGAGAAGGAGGAGGAGGAAGAGGAGAAGGAGGAGGAGGAATACTAATGAATACAGATAAATGATAACAGTAAAAAAGGCTTAATGATTAAAGATGAACGCAAAGAATAAAAAAACAAGAATAATTGGGAGTAAGAACGATAGTAAGAAAGTAAGTAATGATGATTATATATTGAGAAAAGATTATTATTCATGTGTGTGTGTGTGTGTGTGTGTGTGTGTGTGTGTGTGTGTGTGTGTGTGTGTGTGTGTGTGTGTGTGTGTGTGTGTGTGTGTGTATATATCTTAGTCTGCCTATCGGTGTGTACATGCATACCACCAGTAATATAATAAATGTATAATATATGTACTGTACCATCTCACTAAACTGTCTATATATACATCAATCTTTCCGTCTGTCTCGCCAACTTACCGTGAAACCGTCAAATAAAACCTCTTTGACTGAGGTTCTAACAAAGAGCTCCTCATTGACACGTTTAAAGAACCAGTTTAGCATCCTGTTCATTCCCGGTATATGTCTCACGTTCCATGCCGCTGCCTGTACACCAGAAAAAAACAAAACAATGCATAATAAGAAACATTTGGTGGGCTGGTTATCCTGTACTCTCTTCTATGTATGAATTAATCTCTTTCCCTGTGTTATGTGTAGTATAGTCAAGGGGATTGTAGATGAGAGAGGCAGGGGAAGGTGGGTGATAGGATGAAGGTACAGGAAGGAGAGGATAAAGGGAGAGAAGATGAGAGATTGATAGGTGAGAGAAGAGAGCTGCTAAGATAAGAGAGGAAAATTGGGAGGGGAGGAAAGTGAGATAGATAGAAAGATAGATAGATAGAGATAGATAGATAGTTAGAGACAAAAAATAAAAGAAAACTCACCACAGGGACGGTATTTAGGATAAGCACTTGATCGTCCTGTGTGTTGTTGCCTGAAGCCTCTTGGTCCCACACCCACCAACGCTCCTGGAAGAACGTCACGGTGTCGTTGTCGTGGAAGCTTATGTTCTGCTTCTCGTGGAACTCCCTGCAACGGTTGTGAGTTTGTTTAACCTGACGAAGGCGATCAAGGGGGAAGAAACAAACCTTTATTTTCTTTCTCTCTCTCTCTCTCTCTCTCTCTCTCTCTCTCTCTCTCTCTCTCTCTCTCTCTCTCTCTCTCTCTCTCTCTCTCTCTCTCTCACCTGTACACGTAAGGGCCGATCTCGTCCAGCTCCGCCTTGCCTCCCGCCTTCAACACGTCGGGGTTGGTGATGTTGTAGATGTAAAAGCGGATGTAGATGGGCACGGGCGTGTAGTGCCACAGCTTGTACGACAGTGAGCCGGGCACCACCTCCATTTTCTGACAGACATAGAGAGATGGAGATAGAAATAGTCTGTAAGTTTGAAATTGAGATAACTTTTACGAGATCTTCCATCCCCACAGATCACACACCGAGTTCAGGATGACGTCAAAGATGGTAGGGAAGGCCGCGAGGAAAGCCACAGAGAACGCCACAGAGACCAAAGAAAGCGTAAGGAGAGTTATCTGGCAACACGTCCACTTCGTCTTCACCTTCTTCTTCTTCGTCTTTTCTTCGACCTGAAAGTGCTGTAGGTTTTCTCCAGCCGCCGTCCCTTGTTCCTCTGCAATGAATAGAGTGTTATAGAGACACGTGATTGGGTACACAATGATGGGTTTATAGTGGAGGGGGAAGTGTGTGTTGGAGTCGTTTGTGGAGGGAGTGTGAAGGTGGAATGTAGTGGTGGTGGAGTGTATTAGAGAAGGTTTGTGATGGAATATGTGGTAGAAAGTGCGTGGAGGAAGAATAAATGAGGGAATTGAGAGAGAGAGAAAAAAAGAGAGAGAGAGAGAGACCCTTCGGTCCTTGAGGAGATAAGGCGCTGTACTTCACATCTTGTCCTTCATAGATTATATACAACCACAATAAAACTGTAAAAGAGAGAAGAAAAGAAAGGGTGAAAGAAAAGAAAAGAATAAATAATCGTATGTAGTGTTGTCATTAGATTGCCGGAAGTGTGTGAGATGTATAATACTTGTCCCTTCCTCTCCCGCCAACCTCTCTGTCTGTCTGTATTTGCATACACACAAATTCACTTCTTGAATAAGGCTTCCCATTCTTAGCCTTAAATCACCATATATACTGTGCCAGTCTTTACCAAGATTTGCTGTAAACTTTTCTATCTCGTCTCTCCGCCTCCTGTCTGCGTCTCCCTCTACTCACACAAGATACTAGCAGCAGGCTGTATACAGTTTACAGTACAACCAACTGCATGTGCATGACTTAAAACACTAATAGTTACTTTACCTTCAGCATTAAACCCATGATTGTCGTTCCCTGACGACTCCATGACGAAAGTGTTAAGGCTGCTGAAAGGTTCAAGTTCACCTCTGCACCTCTTCACTCCCTCTTGATGCTTGCCAAGTGTTCACATGAAACGTGTCCACGTGTTGATCTGCGTCGGGTACTGAGTCTCAGGACAAATAACACGGCAGCTCTTAACCCGCCCCCCGTGAAGTCTGAGCCCTTCACTGTGTGACTGCACTATCTTGTCTGGTGCTCAATGGTAGACAATGACCCGTCGCGTCACGTCACATCATGCAGAGGTTCCACTACACAATTAAACGAAAATTAAACCTCACACATGTGATGAATGATAGTAAAACAAAATATGTATTTCCATGCACGTTATTAAGTACTTTATAAATACACAGGTGTTGCACTAATGTTATTATGATGAACTAATGTGGAGTCAGGTAATTAGTTAATGAACAGCAAGGTGAGGCGTGTGCTCTCTGCAGGTACGCTTGGCATTGCACTCAATCAAACACTTGATCATATCACATAATCTTGATTTCTGAAGCACTTTGTTACTTAACGCCGTTCAAGGATTTAATTATTTGTTAAGTTATATCATAAGTAAAAGTAAACCTGGATGTGATACTCAAATTCACAGTTATGCAGTAATGGCACAATAACTGGAAAATGACCCTTTGCAATCTGATATTTACATAAAATATATAGGAAATAGTAAAAATTGAGCAAGAAACACGCGTTACGTTGAAACATGATAAATGTAATTGGAGTGTAAAGTATTGAGAAAATGACATACATGCAATTTTCACAAAGCTTTAACAAAAATTTTCTCCAAACTATGAAAGATATTGGAAAGTTAATGAAAGGATCAGATATAACTATATATATGCTGGTGTTCCTGCTCTCTTCGTGCTTACAACGTAGGTTCATACAAGCAGGGTGAGGGAAGGGTGCTAGGCTGTGTAATGAACCTATCCGCAGAGCGATGATTATATATTGAATTCTTCTCTATTTTCGGACAAGTAAATAACAACCAGGTAAATCATCAGTCATAAATCATAATAAAACAGCTCACTATATATAACAAAGAAGAAAGGTGTGAGCTAATAAAAAGACAGACTGGTTACAACATCAAGATCAAGACCATTTAGTAAACACATTCACCGGGAGAATCACGTTCCAAAGATAATACCTATTCCTGACAATTGAACTGAACTGAACTGAACTGAACTGAAGTGCGTAGTGTACAAGTGTTATGTGAGTGTTCATGTCCATCGTACAACCTAAGTCAAGGTGGTTCATGCGATATAATACAGATAATTGATATGTGACGTTCTACATTTTCGCCTCGGCATATGGGCAGACTGTGTTGTGAAGCAGTGAAGCCAGGGCCCATACTTATAAAGCAATGATCTTGTCTCAGACTGTCATAAGCATCTAACCCGGTGATAATATTTTTCGTTTTAAACCTTCCCTGTTCCTCTACATGTCTATTTGAGGGATGGAGGAGCAGTAGTACATTATTCCTCACCATTAATAGTGGAGGGATGTAAAGAAAACATTACCTATTAAGCGTAAGTAACCTAATATAAGAACATCAAGTTTCAACAGGTACCGTTATGTGGCAGCTGTGCGTTGACTGCTAGGTCACGTATATATCAAACCAAAATAGAGATTTTTATTATACACAGGAAAGCAATTATATATACTTAAACAAATCGTCTGAAATGCCTAACCGTTACCTACATAAACGTTTGTTATATTTGATTCGTAATTATTGCATGAAAAATGTTTATTTCTAAGGTCAACCATAAAATCGATATATAGAATAAAGCAATAATAATGAAATTAAACCATTATAAACCATGGAATAGAATATATAAAAATTATTCAAACCGAAAGTAAAGCCTAAATAAGCCATAGAAAAAAGAAAAATTGAAAAAACAATGAAAAAATGAGAAAAAAACACCGTAATTATCTGTTTACATCCAAGAGTGTTAATTATAGCGTGTTAGGTACAGAAGTGTTAGGACAATTGAGCGCGAGTCATAACTATTATGAAAACAGTCAGTCCCGCTCATAGCTAAGTTTGGGTGCGGGAGGGAATAGCGACTATATTTTTGTCTCAGGTGCGCTGCGCTGCCGCTGCCGCGCATCATAACATGGAACATGGCCGAAGCTGCAGCAGTACCACAGCGTCGCCCAAGATATTTCCGTGAAAGGAGAGATGTTCTGCATGATATTGATGATGCAGAACTACTCTTTTTAAAACTTTTAGTGGTTAAATTTCATGTTATAAAAACCGAATGCTTGTTATAATGTAGAGTTGTTTTGGCCGCTTACGCCGTTGCCTGAGACCCACTCAGAAGCTCCGTGACTGAGGTGGGGAAATGTTATAGCTCAGTTAAGTCGCATTATTAGGAAAAGATCATAATTTTTTATAAATATGGGCCCAGGACTTGCCCAGTGTGTTGGCATGGTAGCACAGGACTCATGGGAGACACTCATGGGGTGCTTCAGATACTGCCCAAACATTCATTCAGGCAGGAATGGCTTCGGACGTGAAAAAATGCGAAACTGTGGTATTGGAAAACCGGTACATATTTAGTTTTTGTGTAAGTCCTCACAACATTTGGTTCCCTTGAGTTACGTCACTGATGTGAATGTTAAGTGAAGTGCGTTAGGGTTGATGTACGGCGGTGGACTTGCTCTAGGTGGAGGATTGACAAGAGAGGAAACATATCTTGAAGAACGGTGACAGTAGGATGCTTCTTCTCCACAAAGAAAATGGTGAGTACAAGTTTGTTATGGTGTACTTTTGTAATGAGTAGGATCACACAATTTTTCTTCTCTGGATCCTTGGCAACGTATGATACTCTCACGGCCCCTTTTCATATATACTTATGTGTGTAATTATATGTTTTATGATTAGTCAAGTTACCGAATGTGTATCTTCTTGTAGCCATTGAAGTAGTATCGAATGAAGGATAGTGACAGACAGGCACTTCACCCAAGACATCCCAGTGATAACAATACATAAATAGCATATTGTCACCAACCGTTATCAAGTTACCATAAGATTGTTATTAGTTATATTAATGGTTTTGTTATAATTAGTGTTGCCATATTACCAGCATCTTATAACATTTGCTTCCCTTCTTCTGTTTCGTATCTTGTATTCATTAATTTTCTCGTTTAATCTTTTTTTTTCTGCTCATACTCAATGTTTCAGTTAAATATGATAATGATGATAATAGTAATATTGATAATGATAAACGAGTGGGTGGGAGCGGACATTGTGGGTGCAGCAGCGTGTGTGTAGGTTGTGGGTAGGGGGAGGCCGACGGTAGGGTGTGGAGTGTGGGGTGGGTCTGGAGGCAGATAGCAGGCTCGTTATCTTCTCTTTTTCATTATGTTATCACAGAACCTCAATGGCGTAACTAGGAGAGGAAAGGCGTGTGGCTTATTATTACTGTGGACCCCTTTGAGCCCCCTTGCCCTCAATATATATATATAGTACTAGTTTTTGGATGTGCATAAGTGTGTTTTGGATGTGTTTGGGTGTGTATAAGTGTGTTTTGGCGGTGTGTGGGGTGTTTTTGGATGTGTTTAAGTGTGTTTGTGGTGTGTTTGGGTGGATATAAGTGTGTTTTTGGTGTGTTTGGGTGGGTATAAGTGTGTTTTGGGTGTGTTTGGCTGGGTACAAGTGTGTTTTGGTTGTGTTTGGGTAGGTGTACGTGTGTTTTGGCGGTGTGTGGGGTGTTTTTTTATGTGTTTAATGGCTTAAAAGTATCCTAATCACTACAAGTCACTCGTATATCAATAACTTTTTCTTTTCTTTTTAAAGTCACCTTGATTCTGTTGCTAGGTGTTTTTTTTTTCCTCATAATCTTTCGTTACTAATTGCTTACCTCCTTCATTCTGTTTTTGTCTCGTCACACATTCATAATAGTTGATTCTACCATGTGTTGAGACGCGCTCTGGCACCCAAATAATACTTATGACATCCCTGGAAATATTTGATCCAAGAAAACGTTTTATTTTTATGATTAACTAAAACGTTTTTTTCACTATCGACTATTATTGGGTTTGTTATCATACCTCCTCTAGAACGTCCTGATAACGTAGATAAGAAGAGGATGGGGCAATGTTTCAGGTGTTTACTAGGTAGTGGTATTTGCTAAGAGTCCATAGTTGTCTTGAGGCTGTAGGACGTGGAGGATTTGGTTTCACAAGGATCTTACACTTCGTTTATGTATATATTTTTTTTATGGTTATATATACTATTTTATATACTATACATGTACTATTTTTTTTGAAGGCTGTGAAGGTTTGGTGATACTTAAGGAATGGATACACTAGTTTTTTTTTTTATTTATTTTTTTATTTTATTTTGATGGATATGAAAAAAGGCGAGATATATATAGTGTGATTTATTCTTTCTTTCTTTCTTTCTTTTTTCTATGTTTGTTTGGTTCCTAAATTTATATTAATTTATTTATTCAACTTTTCTTCGTCACATTACACCAATTTGATTTTTTTTTCCATTGAAATTTTTTGCGAAAGTGTAAAAAAAAAAAAGAAGAATAATGACAATATTGCACTTTTATCTTCTTCCTTGAGGGTACGAGGAAGACTGCTCGCCTGGCTCCGGGACTATCTCCAGCACCGCCGCGCCCGGGTCAAATTTCAGGGCCACAAGTCCAGCTTCCGCGAGCTAGAGAACGGGACGCCCCAGGGCGGCATCCTCAGCCCGTTCCTTTTCAACCTGCTGATGGAGCAGCTGGTTGCCCTCCCCTTCCAGGAGGGCACCGTGCTGCTCAGTTACGCGGACGACCTCGCCCTTGTAGTCACTGGGCGAGGCAACCACCTCAGCGGGGCTCAGCGGGCGCTGGATCTCATCACTGACAAGTGTGAAGAGCTGGGCCTTAAAATCTCAGCTGAGAAGTCCCGCGCCATGGCCATCAGAGCAGCCAACCCGGCCGGCCAGCTGAGGGTCCAGGGCATCGGACTGGCTTGGACTGGCTGCTACCAGTACCTCGGAGTGTGGCTGGACTCGCGGTTGTCCTTCGCGGCGCAGCTGACATACCTGAGAGAGAGGACGCAGACCAGGCTGAACGTGATGAGGGCCATGACGCGGCCTGGCGCTGGGGCCACCTATGACGTCCTGCGCCTGTACTACGTGCAGGCGGTGCGCTCCCTGGTGGACTACAGCGCTCTCCCCCAACCAGTGGACTCGTCTGGAGGTGGTGCAGAACAGCGCCATGAGGACCATGCTGGGAGCTCCGAGGTGGTGCAGCGCCTCCGTGATGCAGAGCGAGACCAACCTGGTGCCCCTCGCCACCAGGGTGAACTACATCGTGACCTGCCATGTTGCGCGGACCCTTCACCGTGACGCCGAGGGCCTCGTGCAACGGAGGCTCCGGATGGCCATGGCACAGGGCAGCGAGTGTCTCCGCGGCAACCCATGGCTCGCTAACACCACCCGGGCTGCCAGCATCCTCGGCTACGTGGAGAGTTGGCCATGGCAGTGGCGGGAGGCCGATGTCCCCGCCCCCACTTTCCACGCCCCGCCCCCGTGGGAACCACCCGTCGCCGAGATCACCGTCACACCCCTGCCAGCCAGCAAGGCCCACTGCATCCCCCAGGAGATGCAGCAGCGAGCTCTCATGGCCATGGAGGAGGTCACGGAGCCGGGCAGTGCGGTGTATTTTACCGACGGCTCCGTGGATCCTGAGAGCGGCACGACGGGCGCTGCGGCCATCACCGTGGGCACACAGCTGTCGTGGAGGACGTCGGACCACTGCTCCTCCCTCCAGACGGAGCTGGTGGCCATCCTTCACGCCCTCGAGCACGCCCAGCGTCGCCCGGAGGCGATGGTGGTCGTGCACACGGACTCCAGAGCGGTGCTACAGGTCCTGCAACAGCCACACCCCAGCGACAACGTGCGGCTCATCACCTCCATCCTGGGCAGCCTGCAGAGTCTGGTCACGCAGGGGAGGCGGGCCAGGCTGCACTGGACCCCTAGCCACGTGGGGATACGTGGTAATGAGGCTGCTGACCAAGCCGCCAAACGAGCTGCCGCAGGACCCACCATCACCAAGCATGTGCCGCCCAGCTGACGACAGGTGAAGGAGCGCGCGAGGCGAGCCGGGGCCCAACACACCCACCAGCGACACCGGGAGTTGGAGGCCAGCAAGAGGCAGGCGGCCTGGTACGCCGTCGCCACCGACTACCAACCCCTCGGCGCCGCCCTGCAGCAGCCCAGGGAGGATGGCGTGCTGTTACAGCGCGTTAGGCTGGCATACTCCACCCGGGAGCAGCTGAGTGAGGACTTTGAGGGACAGGAGTGTGCCCACTGCGGGAGGCACAGCCGTCTTCCCTTGGTGCACTACCTCCTGTCCTGCCCCGCCACCGCCCGCCTCAGACCGGTGCCAGCTGCAGCCGCCCAGCCTGCCGGCGGGGGCCTCTTGAGCAGTCGCGAGGTGAAAGCTGCCCTCCTGGTCAGACACACCCCTCGTGACCGGCTCCTGGGGGTGCTCAGAGCAGCACCTCCCCCCCGCTGACCACACCTGCCGCAACCGCGACACACCACCACTTGAACCTTTAGAGCGGGAAAGGACACTCCTCACTGGCGGACAGATGCCCGCATTGTACTGTATACTTTATAATTTATATATATTTATAACATGTAAACTGTATATTTGTACAATAAACCTTAAAAACAAAAACAAATCTTCTTCCTTTACCTCCTCCTTCCTTCCTTCCTCCCCTACTTCCCTCCACCTCCCCTCCTCTCCTCTCCCCAACCCCCAATCCCCAACCCTCATCTCAGTTAGGATAAAGCAACAACAACCCCTTCCTCCTCCTCCTCGTCCCTCCTACTCCTCCTCCTCCTCCTCCTCCTCCTCCTCCTCCTCCTCCTCCTTCTCCTCCTCCTCCTCCTCCTCCTCCTCCTTTGAACTTGACGGCCTCATTAACGTTATTCTTGTCTCTCTCACTTAATTACGGTGAGGATGAGGTTAGGTGGGCCTCGAGCGGCGGCCGACTGAACCCTGAGCACTATAGTCTCTCTCTCTCTCTCTCTCTCTCTCTCTCTCTCTCTCTCTCTCTCTCTCTCTCTCTCTCTCTCTCTCTCTCTCTCTCTCTTTCTTTTATGTTTCCTGCAGTGATCAATTACCATAACAAGTCGATGGAGTGAGAGTGAGTGGTCATTCCTTCCTTCCTTCCTTCCCTCCTTCTCCTTCCTTTCTTCCTCTAACCCTCCATCCTTCCCTTTCCTATACCCTCTTCCTCACATTCCCTTCTTCCTCCAATCGTCACTTCCCTCCTCTTCTCTCCCTCCTTCCCTCCCTCCCTCCCTCCCTCTCCCCTCTCTAGTGTTCTGGTGGCGACACTTGCACTCCGAGGTTGGTGTATGCAAATGGTGTTGACTGGACGACGGTCAATCAATGGAGACCAGCAGAGGGAGGAGGAGGAGGAGGAGGAGGAGGAGGAGGAGGAGGAGGAGGATGGAGGAAGGGGATGGGAAGGAGGAAAGGAGGGGATTTGGGTGGAAGTGAAGGATGGAAGGAAGGAAGGAAGGAAGGAAGGGAAGGGAGGAAGGGACGTTGACATGACTCTGAGGCAACTTGTTCCTTGGCTCATTTCCTCTCTCCCTCCCTCTTCCTTTCCCCTCATTTACTGCTTCTCTCTCCCTCCTACTCTCTCCTTCCCACCATCCCTCTCTCTTACCTTCGTTTGGTGGCTCTCTTTCCTTCCGTTCCTTTTTCCGTCCTTCCCTACCTTTCACCTTCCCTCCCTTGCTCCCCTCACCCTCCCCTCCCTCCCCTCGCCAGGCACAGGTTAAGGGGAAGCTGTCAGGCTGCTCAAAACCAATTGTGCCTCGAGATTACTTTCGAAGAGGGGAGAAGGGGAACGAGGGGAGAGGGGCACGAGGGGAGAGGGGAAAAGGGAGAAAGCGGTGCACGGTGAGAGGAAATCCCATTACTGGTGGTGCCGGAGACTCGGTGCACAAAGTGATGATCAATGGGCAGCCTCCTCCTCCTCCTCCTCCTCCTCTCACCACCGCCGAGGGAACCACCGCAGCAATTTCCCTTCCCCCTCCCTCTCTTCCCGCCCCCCCGCGACCCCGGCCACAGGTCATTTTGCAGCGGCGCGGTGGGTGCACATCTCCAATTGGGCGTGTAATGGGTGAACAATAACTTTACCCACACAGGCGCCCACGCACACCCCACCCACGCCCTTACCCTCCCCACACCCAAGGATCAAAATACAGTGCACCGCCGCCTGAGGGGTTGAGGCGCCCGATGCTGCTGCCGGCGGGGTGTTGAGGGGAACTAGGCCTTAGGGAGCGGCGTGGCAAGGGCGTGGAAGGCGTGTGTGCGTGTGGGGAGGCGCGGGTCTGCACCATATTGACCACCGGTCACTCTGGGCGGGGCCGAGGGTCAGTTTGTCTTTTATTTGCCGTATTTTCTTGACATTCGTTAATTGATTAGGAAACCTTGCGAGAAATGCGTAAACAGCGGACCAGGCGCGTGTCCGGGGGCGTGGCGGGAGGGGGGTGGGGTGTGGTAGTGGTGGTGGGGGTGTATTGGGGGTGTGGGGGTGGGCATGATTTATGGTAAGGTCGTGGTGTCGTTGGTGGTGGTGACGGTGGTGGTCGTAGTAATGATGAAAGGCTACCACCAACATACGTTTACATATATATACACAGTGTTGGTCACCAGTCTGTTCCTCCACGCTCTGCTCTGCTCCTACGCTCCCATTTTTAGGACAAACGAACAAAAACTCAGAAAATGGGAAGGGATTAAATCGGTTTTTTATAGACCAGATAAAAAGTAATTTGTTACTAATTACAATGACTTAATAGCAATAAATAGATAAATCAACAATTAAATTAAGGAAAACCATTACTTTTAAAAGGGGTGACTCAACAATCTTGCTTCATTTTGGTAATAAAACCCTTCAAGCCTTTAAAGGGGCCTCGAGGGGCTAGATGCCTACCTCCTCTTAGAACAACTGATCCCCTTAAGAGTCAGCTGATCCTCCCTTCCCCCCTCCCCCCCGGGCAGTCAGCTCATGTCCCCCGGAGGCTGTGGACGTAGGCAGATCATAGGTCAACACCAGCGCAGCCCAGCAAGGCAAATACACGTGCATGTGAGAGTGACTGTGGTGGTGTTGTGGTGTTGTGGTGGTGGTGTTGTGTCTCTGTTGGTGTATTTTAGGGTATGTTGCAATGTGGTGATGTGTGGTGTTGTGGTGTGTGTGTGTGTGTGTGTGTGTGTGTGTGTGTGTGTGTGTGTGTGTGTGTGTGTGTGTGTGTGTGTGCGTGTGTGCGCGTTGTCTCCTCCCTGAAGGCTTAGAAACGAAGGGAAATATTGAAGAAATATCTCGTATGATTAAACTTTCAATACTACTACTACTACTACTACTACTACTACTACTACTACTACTACTACTACTACTACTACTACCACTACTACTACTACTACTACTACTACTACTACTACTTCCTTTTCCTCCACTTTTCCCCTCTCTTTCCTCCTCGGCGTCCTTCCCAGCAGTGCCAAACACCCAAATACGAAGCAGACTTGACCTTAGTATTTGTGTTTGCCGCTGTGCCGAGCCGCTGCCTACATATTTGATACCCAATCAGGGGAGGCAGCCACACCAGCCTGAAACATTTAGTGCTCAGTGCCACCGCTGTCTGACGGTGGCGCTGCAAGATAGGCTGCTGAAGAAGGAGGTAAATATTGCCCGCCCATCCCCCCCTCCCCCTGTGTGTGTGTGTGTGTGTGTGTGTGTGTGTGTGTGTGTGTGTGTGTGTGTGGGTGTGTGTGGTTTGCTATGTACTGTATGTGTGCACCGTTGCCGAGAGAGAGAGAGAGAGAGAGAGAGAGAGAGAGAGAGAGAGAGAGAGAGAGAGAGAGAGAGAGAGAGAGAGAGAGAATCTTCTAACACTCCCATTCCTTTGCGTCAGTGTAATAATATTTGCCTCTGTTATGATATCCTGCATTAATGAGGATTTACTCTGAAGTGGAGGAGGAGGAAGAGGAGGAGGAGGAGGAGGAGGAGGAGGAGGAGGAGGAGGAGGAGGAGAAAGGTAGGAAAGAAGATTACAGATGAAATGATAAAAAGAGAGATAATAAAGGTACTGATATACATAAAAGAGAGAGAGAGAGACGACTCAACTCTAAATATTTACTGCCTGTTCTCTCTCTATAGAGTTCCCATAATCCTCGTGAACCTCTTTTCATCACCTGAAGAAAGGAACAGAAAGTCAGGGAAAGGGTTAAAAATTGTCTGCTTTGACGATGTTATTATTATTATTATTATTATTATTATTAGAACGAGAGAGAAAGAAAGCGAGAGAGATTTCTGTACCAATAACTTCGAAAAACATACTCGATTTTTAGGAAGAGGAAGAAATCAATTCCTCTCATTACAGTTGAATGGTTACATACAGGTACTTAAGGAGGAAGGTGTGCGTGCCTTACCTGTAGCTGAGACCAGGTGTTGCTTCCCCTCCACACTTTACCTGTCCACACTGTGCTTCAACCCCTCCAGGTGTTTACTCTGATGATGTAATGCTCCATCCACCACCTTCTATTCCCACCCTTCCACTCCCTTCCCTACACTCCCTTTCCCTCTTACACTCCCTCCCCTCTCCCTCTACTCCCTTCCCTATTCCTTATACTCCTTTCATTCTCTGTTTCATTCCTTTCATTCTCTCCCCTTACATTCCTTCATCAATTCCTTCCACCCCTTTCCTCTCCCCTTACATTTCCTTCCATTTCTTTCCTCTCCCCTTCCATTCACTCATCAATTCCTTCCACTCCTTTCCTCTACCCCTCCACTACCCTTCCACTTTCCCTCCATTCCCCTACCCCTCCACTCCCTTCCCCTTCTTCTTCTATCCCCTCCCCTCCACTCCACTCCCCTTCTCTCCCTCTTCCACCAAACCACTGTTGCCTCTCCCCTCTGTTAGCTGCAAAACTTATCACTTTTTACTTTACTGTATCGTTTTGGTTTTCTCAGCTTGATGATAGAGTGAAGATGAGTGAAGATGAGTGTTACTATAGGCACGTTCCTTGTTTTTTTGTTTGCCTTTACTTATCTATTATGGAAAATATGGTTGTATGTGGATAGTGTTGGTGGTTAAATGTGAGCTGTTTTGATTTTTTTTAGCTGAAGCTCGCGAAATATTTAGTGGTTGATGTTAATGTAGCTGTATAAAAGTTAGAGATATTTTAGTGGTGAACGGGAATGCATTAGTATAGTAGCCTTATCATTTTGTAATATATGGTGGTGGTGGTGGTGGTGGTGGTGGTGGTGGTGGTGGTGCCTGCTGCTTGTCGGGCGAGGCTGCCAACAACGTGATGAAGAGGGCAAGGGCGCTTCAGTGCTCTCTTTACTACCTCAGGCGCTCTCTCCCTATCTGATCTCTGAATATTTTATACCTTCATCTCTCTCCCTCCTCCCTCTCTCTCTCTCTCTCTCTCTCTCTCTCTCTCTCTCTCTCTCTCTCTCTCTCTCTCTCTCTCTCTCTCTCTCTCTGTATCGTTATTATCTCTCCGTTTGCATTACTTTCTTACTTTTTCTTACATTTTCTTCTTCTTTCCTTGTATTTTGTATTATCTATATTTTCTTTCTATCCTCCTCGTTGCATATTTTGTTTTCAGTGTAATTCTATCACTATTTTCCTTTTTCCAATAGTATTTTTTTGTATTACTTTCTTTATTCTAACAATACCTTACCTGCTATTATTGTTATTGTTATCATTATTATTATTATTATTATTACTATTACTATTATTATTATTATCATCATCATTTTACATTTTCTTCACTACGTATATATATTTCCATCACGCCAACACACACACACCCACACACACACACACACACGAAGCAGCAGCAGCAGCATCCAAAGCGGCGTTACCTATGTGTTTGTCGAGCTGAATGATGAAGAGGCTTGAGGGTCTGGCGGTGCTAAACTCTTTAAGCCTCCTCCTCTTATCTGATCCATGAATCTTTTACCGCCTCTTGGCTCCAACCGCTTTTCAATGGTTTGCGAAAATCACCTGCTTACATCCTTTCCTCTTTTGCGTTTAGGAAGCTTGAGTTTAGTTTAGCTTATTTTGTCCTCCTTCTCCTTCTCTTCCTTCTCCTCTTTCTTCTCCTCCTCCTCCTCCTCCTCCTCGTCATCGTCGTCGTCCTCCTCTTTCTTGCTCTTGTTTTTGTTCTTCATCGACTGCTTACATCCTTTCCTCTTCTGCGTTTAGGAAGTTTTAGTTTAGTTTAGTCTATTTTGTTTTCCTTTTTCTCCTCTTCTTCTTCCTCCTCCTCCTCCTTCTTCTTCTCCTCCTTCTCTTACTGGTTATTCTGTTGTTTCTGCTGTTTTTTCACTTCCTTCTGCTGTTTTGATTTGTTTTTTGATAGATAGATAGATAGAGAGCTAGTGTGTGTGTGTGTGTGAGAGAGAGAGAGAGAGAGAGAGAGAGAGAGAGAGAGAGAGAGAGAGAGAGAGAGAGAGAGAGAGAGAGAGAGAGAGAGAGAGAGAGAGTCAAAAGTATTCTTGTTTCCTTAATCTTGCTACTTGAGTACTTATCATTAGATCTAATCTGCTACTTATCAGTGTGTGTGTGTGTGTGTGTGTGTGTGTGTGTGTGTGTGTGTGTGTGTGTGTGTGTGTGTGTGTGTGTGTTGCTACGTAGGCCTATCAGTGATAAATTATTTAGTTTCTCTACATTTGAAAAGGAGGAAAATTAGGAGGAGGAGGAGGAGGAGGAGGAGGAGGAGTGATAGTAGTAGTAGTAGTAGGTAACTGACTCAACCCGATACCCTCCTCCTCCTTCTCCTTTTCTTCCTCCTCCTCTTCTTCCTCCTCCTCCTCCTCCTCCTCCTCCTCCTCCTCCTCCTCCTCTTGCTGTGATGTCAAGGAGTGGCAGTGGACATCGTAAAATACTTGCTAATTACCGTCGTGTTTGGATGTTGTAGGTCTTGCCGGAGGGAGGGAGGGAAGGAGGGAGGGAGGGAAGGAGGGAGGGAAGGAGGGAGGGAAGGAAGGAGAGAGGAGTACCTTCGTTAGTTCATTAGTGGCTTGTATATTCCTTCATCTCTCTCTCTCTCTCTCTCTCTCTCTCTCTCTCTCTCTCTCTCTCTCTCTCTCTCTCTCTCTCTCTCTCTCTCTCTCTCTCTCTCTCTCATTTCCTTCGCAAAGAAAAAAAATGTGGTGGTGGTGATGGTTGTTGTTGTGGTTGTGGTGGTGATGGTGGTGGTGATGGTGGTGGTACTGGTGGTGTCATAGGATCCTGTCTCTCCTCTTTTACCTCCTTCCCTCCTTCCCTCCTTCCCTCCTCTCCTCCTCCTTTACTATCTTCGTTTAGGCTCTCACATACTTTCATTACCTCCTACTTTTCCTTCCTTCCTTCCTTCCTTCCTTCCTTCACTGACTCCTTTAGATTCTTACCATCCTTCTTCTCTCTTTCTCCTTTTTTACCTCCTCCTCCTCTTCCTCTTTTTCTCTATCGGTTTCTTCCTTCCCCCTTTTTTCTTTCCCTTCTTTCCCTCCCTTTTTCCCTCCTTTCCTCCCTCCTTTCCTCCCTCCTTTCCTCCCTCCCTTCCTCTTTCCCTCCTTCCCTCCTTCCTTCCCTCCTTCTGCGTCGCCTTCGTGGGGTCTTCAGGTGAGACTCAGGTGTTCTGCCAATCACTGCATAGGTGGAGGGAGGAAAGGAGGGATGTGGAGGGAAAAATGGAGGAGGAGAGAGAGAGAGGAGGGAGGGAAGGAGAGAGAAAGAGGGAGGGAAAGAGATACATTGTTTCAGAAATATAAGAAAATGGAGCAAGAATGAATGATAGAGGAGGAAGAGGAGGAGGAAGAGGAAAAGGAAGAGGAAGAAGAGGAGGAGGAGGAGGAGGACGACACAAAAATACGTAAAGAGAAACATGAGAAGGAGAGAAAGTAAAGGATAGTAAAGAGAAGGAGAAGAGAAAACAGAGGAAGAGGACACCTGAAAATTGAACGAAAGGAAGGAAGGAAGGAAGGAAGGAAGGAAGGAAAGAGAGGAGATGATAGAAAATAAAGGAAAACAGATAAGGATAAAGAAAATTGATGAAAGAGAAGGATGAGGGGAGAAGGGAAGGAGAGGAGGAAGGATGTGAAGTAATAAGGAAGAAATTGAAGGAGGGACGAAGGAATGGAAGGAAGGAGATAAGAGGGAAAGATAGAAGAAGGAGAATTGCACGAAGAGAATGAGGAAGGAGCAAGGGGAAGGAAATTATGCAGAGAAGGAGAGAAGGAAAGAATGTAGGAAAGGAGAGAAGGAAAAAAAGGATATAAAGAACAAGAAGAAAAAGAGGAAATAAAGTGGAGAGAAGAATTAAAGGAATAAATGAAAAAAGGAAGGAAAGAAAGTAGAGTAGAGAAAAAATGAAAAAAGGAAAGAAGGGAAGAAAAGTAAGAGGGATAAGATAAGGGAAAGACAAGAGGTCGGAAGGAAGGAAAGGAAGTAAAAAAATGAAATAAATTAATATAAAAAGGAAGGAAGGAGGGAAATAGGGGAGTACGAAAGAAAGGGAGAGGAGAGGAGAGGAGTAAGGAGCCCCACAACCTTGCATTATTATTAGGGGCAGCATCCGAGAGAAAGAGAGAGAGAGAGAGAGAGAGAGAGAGAGAGAGAGAGAGAGAGAGAGAGAGAGAGAGAGAGAGAGAGAGAGAGAGGTAGAGGCGCCCTTAGAGAGAGAGAGAGAGTGAGTGATGGTCGGCGTGGGATGGTGGCCTGTAGAGGAGGGATGATGCTGCTCTATGCCTGACATCACGTGGTCTATTATCAGTAAATGGGTCTTGGGATGAGGGTCACTTATCATTTGACATATTCCATTAATAATCTTTCAGAAAACCTTGTTAGCTGGAGTGCGCGTCTCAGCCCTGAAGAGGAAAGAGAGAGAGAGAGAGAGAGAGAGAGAGAGAGAGAGAGAGAGAGAGAGAGAGAGAGAGAGAGAGAGAAAGAGAGAAAGAGAGAGAGAGAGAGAGAGAGAGAGGACGTTTTCGATTTTAAATAAACCTGTGCCGAGGAGGTGGAATAATGAAGTTGTAGAATCAGAAGCTTCCCCGGCGTCTCCTGGCCCACTTCTGAGTCAAGCACACTTCACCCTTCCCGGCCACCTAGATGCACCTCGCTCACACGGTCACCCAACAGACTCACACGTCACGGCTCTCCACCAATCCCCACGCAGCCTGGTCCTCCGCGTGCAGGTCCTCTCCGCTCTGATTGGCCGGAGGATGAATTTATGTTGGATATCGACCAATGAGCGTCTAGGGCTGGCACCGCAGAGTCCGCAAGCCTGGTTGCTATGGAAACCCGAGCTCGAGTACCTTCTTACAAATGGGGAATCAGAAAGGCAATTAAAAGCAAAATAGATGACGATAAAAAGAAGTGAACTGAAGTGAAGGCATTTTGTGTCCTCATATGCGTTTTACACAGAATGATGGCATTGTCGTAGCTTACCATTCCACATCTCCGTCCGGGTCCCGCACGCCGCCCCCGGGAGGAAGGAAGGAGAGGGAGGAGGAAGGAACAGGAAGGGGAAAGACCCACCCACACATTCACCCAACCACCTGGAGGGAGTCAACACCCGGCGAAGGAAACCCAGGGAAGGCGAGGATTGTCTGTGCCTACGGAGCTGAGGCCGTTGGAGGGAGGAAGGAGAGATTGGAGGAGTCGGAGGGATTGAAGGAGCCTTGGAGGGGCCTTGGAGATAAGCGGAGGTTTTAGGGAGACAACACAAGACGTGAAAGGGTGTGGGGAGGATAAGGAGGAAGAGGAGAAGGAGGAGAAGGGAGAAGAGACTGGGTGAGACAGGGTGGAAGAGGTTATAGGGAAGAAAGGGAGTTAGGGAGAGATAGGGAGGAAGGAAGGAAGGAATTAACAAG
>JAPQNM010000049.1:4514328-4524328 GCA_029783475.1 Metacarcinus magister
TTGTCTTCCTTCCTTCCTTCCTTCTCCACCTGCTGTTTGTTTTTGTATATCTATGTATTATCTGTGTATTTCCTGAGCTGTTCCTGTCTGTTGTGTTATTATCCGTGTTCCTGTTTTGCTGTGTTGCTGTTTTGCTGTTTGCTGTGTTCCTAAGTGTGTTTTTATTTGCTGTTTTCTGCTGTGTTAAGTGTTTGTGTGTTTTAATTTTCTTCTTGATATATCCATCTGTTTATATACATTTATCTGTCTATCTGTTTGTTGAAATATCCTCCTTTTCTATCATCTCAACCTCTTCCTATTCTTCTTATTGCCTTCTCTTCCCCTCTTCCCGTCTTCTTATCCATCTTCTCTTTCTCTCTTCCTTCCTCCTATCCTTCCTTCTGACTCTCCATCGTATCCTCCATCTTTTCTTCTTCCCTTCTCTCTTACGTATTCCAATTTACAATCATTCCCAGTTCCATCTTCCTTGCTATTCTTTTTTGCTTCTCTTCTTCTCTTCATATTCCTTCGACTTCCAATCTTCCCCAGTGCCATTCTTCTCTAACTCTTCTTCTTCTTCTTCTTCTTCTACTCCTCCTCCTTCCTCCTCCTCCTCCTCCTCTTCCTCCTTTGCGGCCCTCCGATTGCCTGAGTGGAATCCTCTTCAAACTTTTCACACGGCATGAAACAAATTTAATGTTGACTTCAGCAATGTGTCATTTCTCCTCGCTTTGTTCTCTCTCTCTCTCTCTCTCTCTCTCTCTCTCTCTCTCTCTCTCTCTCTCTCTCTCTCTCTCTCTCTCTCTCTCTCTCTCTCTCTCTCTCTCTCTCTCGTTCTCTCTCTCTCTCGTTCTTTCTTCTCTATTTTCTTCACCCCCTTCCACTCTCTGCCTTCTGCCATCTTTTTATCCTTCCTTTCTTCTTTCCTTCAGTCCCTCCTCCCCCTCTCTCCCTCTCTCCCTCTCTCTCTCTCTCCCTCCCTCCTTCCTGTCGTTTTTGGCTCAGTGTCAGTCTCGTTAAGCCTCTGTCTGCCTCCATCTTTTCTCCTCCTCCTTCGCCTCCTCCTCCTCCTCCTCCTCTTCCTCTTCTTGTTCCTCCTTAAAGTTTGATTAATTCTAAGTTCTTTTTTATATTCCGTTTAAGAAATTATAACTTTTTGGTTGAATTTTTTAGAACAACCTGAATCTTTTTTTTTCTTTTTTTTTCTCTCTCTCTCTCTCTCTCTCTCTCTCTCTCTCTCTCTCTCTCTTCTCTCTCTTTCTCTCTCTTTCCTTCTTTCTTTCTTGTCTTTCATCTCGCTTATTTGCTTCTTGCTTGCCCGGCTTGTGTGTGTGTGTGTGTGTGTGTGTGTGTGTGTGTGTGTGTGTGTGTGTGTGTGTGTGTGTGTGTGTGTGTTTACGTGTGCGATTTATCATTAACCAAGATTCTCATTGCTGTTATCATGGTCATTGCTAATTACCATTGCTAGACCACCACCACCACCACCACCCCACCACCACCACCACCACCACCACCACCACCACAGCATGAACAACAACAATAACAAACCAAAAAAAAAATCGAGTATTAATAGAAGAAGAAGAACGTCAAGAAGATGGATGAAGAGGAACAGAAGGAAGAGGAAGATGAAAGCCACAGTGAGGAAGGAGTATCGGCCATCACATCACCGGCACCATAATTACCAAGGGCATGAATAGACCTGAAGGGGCGCTGCGGATCAAGAGTAAGGGAGACACCTCAGCTGAACGCCTCCTCCTTAAGTCTTCCTCACCCCCTACAGCACCAGCAGGAGGAGGAGGAGGAGGAGGAGGAGGAGGAGGAGGAGGAGGAGGAGGAGGAGGAGGAGGAGGAGGAGCCCCGTGTCAACATGGCGTGTGAGAGGCTGGTAGGGCCCGCCGTCCATTCACGCATCAGATAAGAGAAGTGAGTTGTGAGTATACAAGCCAAGAGAGTTGGAGGACCATCATGGCGGCGAGTCGCGGATATTCCCACCCAAAGGAGCAGCCAAGCCCTAGGAAGAGGAGTGAAGAGGAGGAGGAGGAGTGAAGGGGTAGGGAAGGGTACTGGAGGGGTGTCAAGGAGGCGTGAGAGGTGAGGATGCGATCAGAGAGTAACCTTTGAGTTGTCTCTTTCTTCCATCATCGGCTGGATCAATGTGTGTGTGTTTGTATGTGTGTGTGTGTGTGTGTGTGTGTGTGTGTGTGTGTGTGTGTGTGTGTGTGTGTGTGTGTGTGTGTGTGTGTGTGTTTGTGTGTGTGTGGTTGGGTGAAAGGGTCGAGGTGGTGTATATGTGGAAATTTCTGTGAAAGTCTACGGATAATGCTACTTGCGTTTCGCTTACATTGCATTATTGTTATTATTTTTTATATTGTTATTATCTTATCATTATTATTATTATTATTACTATTATTTTTATCATCGTTATTTTTATGATTGATAATAATAATAATAATAATAATAATAATAATAATAATAATAATAATAATAATAATAATAATAATAATAATAATAATAATAATGCTGAAAAATATATTAGGCACTCTTCATCGTACATATACTATCCTCTGCGTCACCTTGCCTTCATCCCTTCAAATGAAAACTCTCCCATCCACTGTCCCCTCACACCCCACACTCCCCTCACCCTTCCCATCCTCCACCCCTTCATAACCCATCAAACCCTTCCTTTACTTACACCCCATTAACCCCCCCACTAATTCACACCCCTTCACACCCTCCCCTCCCCCCCAACGTGACCTACATCAGCATCTCTGCAGGTTTACGAGGCACAAATCCTGCCCCATTAAAACAGTAATGGCCGACATTACTTAGGGATTAAGGCGACAAATCTTAATTGAGCATTGTTTACCTGGTGGCTCAGGTGTAAAGCCGAGGCTCATTAAACGAGCTATATTTACCTGTAGTCATAAGTCAGCAGGTGTGTATGACCCTTTCCTGATGACTCTCTCTCTCTCTCTCTCTCTCTCTCTCTCTCTCTCTCTCTCTCTCTCTCTCTCTCTCTCTCTCTCTCTCTCTCTCTCTCTCGCTGGATATGTACCTTGCGTTACGGTTCACTTTCCGTTCATTTCACTTTATTTGAAGTCGCGGACACTTTTTCGATCCATCTGTTTGTTTTTGATTATGTTCTGTCCCGCTGTCGCGTTATTAATTCCCGCCTCCCCTGTGTGTGTGTGTGTGTGTGTGTGTGTGTGTGTGTGTGTGTGTGTGTGTGTGTGTGTGTGTGTGTGTGTGTGTTTGTATTAGATAGCCGGTAAAGACTGATCATTTGAGAGAGAGAGAGAGAGAGAGAGAGAGAGAGAGAGAGAGAGAGAGAGAGAGAGAGAGAGAGAGAGAGAGAGAGAGAGAGAGAGAGAGAATGATTGGTCTCTGTTAGGCCTTTGGGTTTTACAATTAATTTATCATGTATTATTACTCTCTCTCTCTTTCTCTCTCTCTCTCTCTCTCTCTCTCTCTCTCTCTCTCTCTCTCTCTCTCTCGTCAATATTGTAGTCATTGCTTTCTTTCTTCCGTTTAATCTCTAATCTTATCTTGTTGATTTAATTATTTATTTATTCTTTGGTTCCTCTTTTCTTATCGCGACCGAAAATATTCACATTACATAAATTAAATAAATAAATAATTGATAAATAAAACTTGTGACGACTAAAGAAGAAAATAAAACTCACGTATAGATCTTTAAGAAAAAAAGGAAGAAAGAAAGAAAGAAAGAAAGGAAGAAAGAAAGACAAAAATAAATGAATAAATAAATAAATAAATAAATAAATAAATAGATAAATAAATATACAAATGAATAAAGTAAGCAAGAAAAAAAAATCATGTTTACTTATAATCAAGAGCTAAAAATACACTCAAGTACACATTTTAAAGCACACACACACACACACACACACACACACACACACACACACACACACACACACACACACACACACACACACACACACACGTGGTGGTGGACATAGCAATCCTTCCTTGAGAAAACCTTTGAATTCCCTTTGAAGTACAGTGTCCTGGGAGGCGGGGCAGCGCTTAACCATTTGTCAGTTGGTCAGGAGGTGGGCGAGGGTGTGGTGAGAGCGGGTGAGGGTCGGGTGAGGGGTTTCGAGGGCAGAGGAAGAGGACAATTCATGAACTTGATGATAGCTCGCTGGTATGAGGGACAGAGTGGGCTGTGATGGGAGGTGACTGTGTGTGTGTGTGTGTGTGTGTGTGTGTGTGTGTGTGTGTGTGTGTGTGTGTGTGTGTGTGTGTCTAATACAAGCTTGGAAACACTTATGCAGACAAAAATACTATATTACAGTGATAATTTACGAGTCAAAAGTCACTTAATTTGAGGAACAGAGTGACATAGAGTGACAAAAGTGTGTGGTGGATTATATGTGGTAGTGGAGGAGGTGGTGGTGGTGGTGGAGAAGGAGGGAAGATGCACAATGGAGGTGGAGGAGGAGAGGAAGAGGGCAGGTGGAGGAGGGAGAGAGGAGTAGTGGAGGAGATATAGAAAAGATGAACATTTAAGTAGAGTGGTGGTAGTGATATAGTGTTGATGGAGTGAGTGGTGGAGTGATGGAGTAGTGGAGTGAGTGGTGGAGGCGGGGTGGCCCAGTGTGGCTCTGAGCGTTGTGTAGTAATGGCAGGCGTGGTCATTCTATCAAGGGTGAGGGTGGGAGGCGGGTTGAGCCATTACCAGTACACTCATGTTCTCACGGCCCAATGCCCCGCTCTCTCTCTCTCTCTCTCTCTCTCTCTCTCTCTCTCTCTCTCTCTCTCTCTCTCTCTCTCTCTCTCTCTCTCTCTCTCTCTCTCTCTCCTCTTCCTTTCATTCTTCTTGTTTACTCTTATTCCAACTTTATTTTTTTCTTATCTATTCTCTTATTCTCCGTCAGTCATCCTTTCACTCTCTTAGTCCATCTTTATCTTTATCTTTAATCTTCTGCTCCTCCTTTTATTCTCTCCTTCACTCTCCCTTACTCTCCTTCACTCCATTATCCCTCCTTTACTCTCTCCTTCACTCTCCTCACTCATCTTCTCTCATTCATCTTTCTATCGTTGCCAAACCACCCGCGGCGCTCCTCTCCTCCTTCCTCTCCCTCTCCCTCTCCATCTCCCTCTCCCTCTCCTTCTCCCTCTCCCTCTCCCTCTCCTTCTCCCTCTCCTCTCCTTCTCTCTATCTCCCTTCATTCATTGAGATGTGTACGTTTGTGTGTGTGTGTGTGTGTGTGTGTGTGTGTGTGTGTGTGTGTGTGTGTGTGTGTGTGTGTGTGTGTTAGTTTTTGTATTGATATTTATTTTGTTATTCATATTGACGTCACTATTATTATTATTATTATTATTATTATTATTATTATTATTATTATTATTATTATTATTACTATCATTATCATCATTATTATTGTTATTATCATTATATTTTTTTCGAGATCGATCTTCAATTGTCTTTTAATTAACCTGTCAATCAAAAAAATACAACTCTCTCTCTCTCTCTCTCTCTCTCTCTCTCTCTCTCTCTCTCTCTCTCTCTCTCTCTCTCTCTCTCTCTCTCTCTTTCTCTTTCTCTTTCTCCCTGCTGCACAAATCAATAAATCCGTCGTGGCTTCAAGTATGGATTGCGGTGCTCAGAGTCTGTAAATATGTATCCAAGTTAACACGGGAACGAGTACACACGAGGGGGGAGGGAAGCACAGGGAGGGAGAGCGAGTGATCTTAGGGTGGGTTAGTGCTCTCTCTCTCTCTCTCTCTCTCTCTCTCTCTCTCTCTCGCTCTGGCCCACCCGTGCGCCAGTCAATTATTCAAAGGAGCAAACACGTGATGAAGCAGGAACGTGTGGTGTTGTATTGTGCTCATGATGGTGGTGAGGGAGAGAGAGAGGGAGAGAGAGGAAGGGAGAGGAAGGGAGAGGAAGGGAGAGGAAGGGTGTCAAGGGAGGTGGTGAGGGAGAAAGATATAGGTTGGGTTTGAGGTGAGAGCGAAAGAGGGAGATGCATGGTTGGTGAGTGTGAGGTAGTGTGAGTGAGTGAGTGAGTGAGTGAGTGAGTGAGTGAGTGAGTGAGTGAGTGAGTGAGTGAGTGAGTGAGTGAAGGGGAAAAGATGAAGGAAAGATTAATATGAGAGGGAAAAGGAGAAAAAGTGAGATTGGTGATGGAGAAGGGAGTGTAAAAAAGAAAAGTGAAGAGAGAGAGAGAGAGAGAGAGAGAGAGAGAGAGAGAGAGAGAGAGAGAGAGAGAGAGAGAGAGAGAGAGAGAGAGAGAGAGAGAGAGAGAGAGAGAGATAAAGAGAAATTGCATTGTTGAGCAAACTGAAAAGATGAAACGATGAAAAAAAGTCTTGTGTTCTCTTTATTAAGTGAACTGACGCAGCTTCAAGGTATGCAGTGGAGAGCCTTGTCATGCTGCCTCCACTGTGTGTGTGTGTGTGTGTGTGTGTGTGTGTGTGTGTGTGTGTGTGTATGTGTGTGTGTGTGTTTTACCAATTGCAAGAGAAAATGAGGAGGAAAGTCATGTTTTTTTATATAAATATAAAGTTTTATCATACTACGTAATTATTATAGATCTTAATATGGATTTTTTGTACATGGGGAAGTATTAATTTTTCTTTCGTCTATAAGGTAGAAATGGATCACTTCTCCGTAGAGTGATTGACAACTGCAATAACTCAAGGTAAAACTTTGCAGAAAAAACACCAATTTAAAGCGTGGATGGGAGATGTGAGGAATAGGAGGGAATAGGGAAGGGGGGGGAGGGGTGAGGGGTGATGAGGGTGTATGCATTGGTAAGGAGGTGTGTAGGGTGGGAGGGAAGGGTGTAAAGGGTAACATGGGGGGTAGGGAGGGAGGTGAAAAGTGGTGTGAAAAGTAAAAACATGAACTTTAACCTGAAGACAGCAATTAGTGGCGGGAGGTAAGAGTTCCTCCTCCTCCTCCTCCTCCTCCTCCTCCTCCTCCTCCTCCTCCTCCTCCTCCTCCTCCTCCTCCTCCTCCTCCTCCTCCTCCGGTACCTGGGCGCGGGTGGGTGGTCGGGCAACACCTGGATGAGTATGTTCAAAATCTCTTCCACCTGCAATGGCTCTCCTCGGTTGGATGTGAGGCATAAGTGGGCCTTAAATACCCTCATCCCGCCGAAGTACTCCACTCTTCCTCCAGTAGGCGCACACAACCGCCCTCCCGACCTCTTGCAGTCCGAGCCTCCTCCTCCTCCTCCTCCTCCTCCTCTTCCTCCTCCTTTGCTTTCCTCTTCCGCTCTCCTCTTCCGTCCTACCCCAAGCCTCTTCTGCCTCCTGTCCCTCCTCTTCCTCCTCCTTATCCCGTCTCCTCTCATGTCCTACCCCAATCTCTCTTGTCTTCCTCCTCCTCCTTCTCCTCCTCCTTCTGCTGTGGTGTACCTGCAGCGCACCTGAGTCGCCCTTCGTTACCTGTGCCCTCATGAAGGCCCGGGAGGAGGCTGAAGACCATCCACAGGTATTAATCACTCTGAGGGCTCTACACCGCCAGGAGAACCCGCTCAGGTGAGATGAAGAACTTTTAAGAACACAAGGGCCGGGATAACGACACCAATAGAACTTGAGGAAGCTCAGGAGGAGGAGGAGGATGAGGAGGATGAGGAGAAGGGGGAGGAGGGGCCGGCGGGGGAGAGTGTGAATTGTGGCTGAGAGAGGAGGAGGAGGAAGAGGAGGAGGAGGAGGAGGAGGATGAGGAGGGGGAGAAGGAGGAGTAGAGGAGAAGAATGAGGAAGCAAGTGGAGAAGAGGTTGGAAGGGAGGAAGTGAGGAGGACACGAGGGTCACGAGAGAACGTCAACAGGCGAGCACTTTGACGAAGGTAAACAAACACACGTAAACAGAGACAGACGGCGATGAATATTATAAGAGAGAGAGAGAGAGAGAGAGAGAGAGAGAGAGAGAGAGAGAGAGAGAGAGAGAGAGAGAGAGAGAGAGAGAGAGAGAGAGAGAGAGAGAGAGAGAGAGAGAGTGAGAGAGTCTTCTTTAACTCTTTCCCTCAAGCCAAAGTAAGAAAAACACAGTAAAGATAAGAAATGAAGGAAGAAGGAGAATATGAATGAAGATAATTAAGAGATGGAAGGAAATGAAGGAGAGAAGCTTGTCAGTGGAGGAAGCGAAGGACATGACAACATCCTGGACATGGAAGCAAGTCGTCCTCGCCGCCACGTCCTCGGCCATTAAGAGGTCAATCAGCCAATGATTCCTCAATAATAAATCTGCTTCACCTGAGTGGCCAGAACGAGTCTTAGACGACGCTCGAGACCTCAAGAGTGATGGGGCCAGAAGTGGAAGAAGGAGAAGAAGAGGAGGAGAAGGAGCAGGAGGAGGAGGAGGAGGAGGAGGAGGAGGAGGAGGAGGAGGAGGAGGAGGAGGAGGAGGAGGAGGAGGTGGAGGAGGAGGAGGAGAATGAAGTGCTGTCTGGAAAACCTCTTTGGCCTCCTCGACCAACGCCTGCTGGAGTTCCTAAAGAGGGACTCCTAAGGGCTGTTACTGGTGCCGCTTCAGGCCTTGTGACACCTCGCCGCGCTGGGCTGAAGGAGCGTCCTGCGGGGCGTTACTTATGAGGAGGAGGAGGAGGAGGAGGAGGAGTACAAAGGAAGAACAGACAGCAACAGTCCTACAGGACCTAACGAGGCTGTCCGTGTAGCTACACAACTTCTAAATAACTACTTGATAGATATTACAGTAATCAGGAAAATATTTCCAGATTCGTGTTCAGCATGACCGAAAACCTCATTGTACAAATTTTCATGAGATTCGGAGGTGTGGAAATTTTCATGAAATTTTGTAGGGTACACCCTTAGAATTTTTTACATAAATCATATATTTTGAAATAACTCGAAATGTATGGGGTTTACGTAAAAAACGTATGGAATATAAAAGAAAGAACAGAAGACGCTCGTTCTATTCAGCTATAGGAAATTGAAATTGGGAAGTAATTAAAGATGTAGCAGTGTAAAGTATTATGCAATAATATCTTTCACATAATTTTAATTTTCTTCATAAGTATTAGAGTTATTGGACAAATGATGACTGTATGAGATAGACATTATAAAACTCCATAACTTTATATATGTGCAATTTTCCTGTAGGACTAATAGTTACGTAGTAAAATGAGAAAAAACTCCTTCGACCTCAATTCTGGTGGAATTTACGGGCCACAAAATGGAAAATACAAAATATTATAGTAATGACAAATTTAATTCCAGATTCATGTTCATCATGACCGCAAACCTCATTGTACAAATTTTCATGAGATTCGGAGGTGTGGAAATTTTCATGAAATTTTGTAGGGTACACCCTTAGAATTTTTTACATAAATCATATATTTTGAAATAACTCGAAATGTATGGGGTTTACGTAACAAACGTATGGAATATAAAAGAAAGAACAGAAGACGCTCGTTCTATTCAGCTATAGGAAATTGAAATTGGGAAGTAATTAAAGATGTAGCAGTGTAAAGTATTATGCAATAATATCTTACACATAATTTTAATTTTCTTCATAAGTATTAGAGTTATTGGAAAGAGGATGACAGTATGAGGTAGACATTATCAAACTGCATAACTTTATATATGTGCAATTTTTCTGTAGGACTAATATTTACGTAGTAAAATGATAAAAAACTCCTTCGACCTCAATTCTGGTGGAATTTACGGGCCACAAAATGGAAAATACAAAATATTATAGTAATGACAAATCTAATTCCAGATTCGTGATCAGCATGACCGAAAACCTCATTGTACCAATTTTCATGAGATTCGGAGGTATGGAAATTTTCATGAATTTTTTACATAAATCATATATTTTGAAATAACTCGAAATGTATGGGGTTACGTAAACATTTTTTTGTATATAAAAGAAAGAACAAAAGACGCTCGTTCTATTGAGATATAGTGAAATATAATTAGAATGTAATTATAGATGTAGGAGTGTAAAGTATTATGCATTAATTTATTTCATAAAGTTTTAATTTTCTTCATAAATGTTAAAGGTATTGAAAAAACGATGAC
>JAPQNM010000049.1:4526828-4559399 GCA_029783475.1 Metacarcinus magister
AAAATTGATATTAATGATAAAAATAAATATTAATGATAAAAATATATATTAATGATAAAAATAAATATTAATGATAAAAATATATATTAATGATAAAAATATATATTAATGATAAAAATAAATATTAATGATAAAAATATATATTAATGATAAAAAATAAATATTAATGATAAAAATAAATATTAATGATAAAAATATATGTTAATGATAAAAATAAATATTAATGATAAAAATATATATTAATGATAAAAATATATATTAATGATAAAAATAAATATTAATGATAAAAATATATATTAATGATAAAAAATAAATATGAATGATAAAAATAAATATTAATGATAAAAATATATGTTAATGATAAAAAATAAATATTAATGATAAAAATATATATTAATGATAAAAATATATATTAATGATAAAAATAAATATTAATGATAAAAATAAATATTAGTGATAAAAATAAATAATAATGATAAAAATAAATATTAATGATAAAAATAAATATTAATGTTAAAAATAAATAATAATGATAAAAATAAATATTAATGATAAAAATATATATTAATGATAAAAATATATAATAATGATAAAAATAAATATTAATGATAAAAATATATATTAATGATATAAAATAAATATTAATGATAAAAATAAATATTAATGATAAAAATAAATATTAATGATAAAAATAAATATTAATGATAAAAATAAATATTAGTGATAAAAATAAATAATAATGATAAAAATAAATATTAATGATAAAAATAAATATTAATGATAAAAATATATATTAATGATAAAAATATATATTAATGATAAAAAATTGATATTAATGATAAAAATAAATATTAATGATAAAAATATATATTAATGATAAAAATAAATATTAATGATGAAAATATATATTAATGATAAAAATATATATTAATGATAAAAATAAATATTAATGATAAAAATATATATTAATGATAAAAATATATATTAATGATAAAAATAAATATTAATGATAAAAATATATATTAATGATAAAAATATATTTTAATGATAAAAATAAATATTAATGATAAAAATATATATTAATGATAAAATATAAATATTAATGATAAAAATAAATATTAATGATAAAAATATATATTAATGATAAAAATAAATATTAATGATAAAAATATATATTAATGATAAAAATATATATTAATGATAAAAATATATATTAATGATAAAAATAAATATTAATGATAAAAATATATATTAATGATAAAAATATATAATAATGATAAAAATAAATATTAATGATAAAAATATATATTAATGATAAAAATAAATATTAATGATAAAAATAAATATTAATGATAAAAATAAATAATAATGATAAAAATAAATATTAATGAAAAAAAAATAATAATGATAAAAATAAATATTAATGATAAAAATATATATTGATGATAAAAATATATAATAATCATAAAAATAAATATTAATGATAAAAATATATATTAATGATAAAAATATATATTAATGATAAAAATAAATATTAATGATAAAAATAAATATTAATGATAAAAATATATATTAATGATAAAATTATATATTAACGAATAAAATAAATATTAATGATAAAAATAAATATTAATGATAAAAATAAATATTAATGATAAAAATATATATTAATGATAAAAATATATATTAATGATAAAAATAAATATTAATGATAAAAATAAATATTAATGATAAAAATAAATATTAATGATAAAAATAAATATTAGTGATAAAAATAAATAATAATGATAAAAATAAATATTAATGATAAAAATAAATATTAATGATAAAAAATTGATATTAATGATAAAAATAAATATTAATGATAAATATATATATTAATGATAAAAATAAATATTAATGATAAAAATATATATTAATGATAAAAATATATATTAATGATAAAAATAAATATTAATGATAAAAATATATATTAATGATAAAAATATATATTAATGATAAAAATAAAAATTAATGATAAAAATATATATTAATGATAAAAATATATATTAATGATAAAAAATTGATATTAATGATAAAAATAAATATTAATGATAAAAATATATATTAATGATAAAAATAAATATTAATGATAAAAATATATATTAATGATAAAAATATATATTAATGATAAAAATAAATATTAATGATAAAAATATATATTAATGATAAAAATATATATTAATGATAAAAATAAATATTAATGATAAAAATATATATTAATGATAAAAATATATTTTAATGATAAAAATAAATATTAATGATAAAAATATATATTAATGATAAAAAATAAATATTAATGATAAAAATAAATATTAATGATAAATATATATATTAATGATAAAAATAAATATTAATGATAAAAATATATATTAATGATAAAAATATATATTAATGATAAAAATAAATATTAATGATAAAAATATATATTAATGATAAAAATATATTTTAATGATAAAAATAAATATTAATGATAAAAATATATATTAATGATAAAAATATATATTAATGATAAAAATAAATATTAATGATAAAAATATATATTAATGATAAAAATATATATTAATGATAAAAATATATATTAATGATAAAAAATAAATATTAATGATAAAAATAAATATTAATGATAAAAAATATATATTAATGATAAAAATAAATATTAATGATAAAAATATATATTAATGATAAAAATATATAATAATGATAAAAATAAATATTAATGATAAAAATATATATTAATGATAAAAATATATATTAATGATAAAAATAAATATTAATGATAAAAATATATATTAATGATAAAAATATTTTTTAATGATAAAAATAAATATTAATGATAAAAATATATATTAATGATAAAAAATAAATATTAATGATAAAAATAAATATTAATGATAAATATATATATTAATGATAAAAATAAATATTAATGATAAAAATATATATTAATGATAAAAATATATATTAATGATAAAAATATATATTAATGATAAAAATATATATTAATGATAAAAATAAATATTAATGATAAAAATAAATATTAGTGATAAAAATAAATAATAATGATAAAAATAAATATTAATGATAAAAATATATATTAATGATAAAAATATATAATAATGATAAAAATAAATATTAATGATAAAAATAAATATTAATGATAAAAATAAATATTAATGATAAAAATATATATTAATGATAGAAATAAATATTAATGATAAAAATATATATTAATGATAAAAATATATATTAATGATAAAAATAAATATTAATGATAAAAATAAATATTAATGATTAAAAATAAATATTAATGATAAAAATAAATATTAATGATAAAAATATATATTAATGATAAAAATAAATATTAATGATAAAAATATATATTAATGATAAAAATATATATTAATGATAAAAAATATATATTAATGATAAAAAATAAATATTAATGATAAAAAATATATATTAATGATAAAAATATATATTAATGATAAAAATAAATAATAATGATAAAAATATATATTAATGATAAAAATATATATTAATGATAAAAAATAAATATTAGTGATAAAAATAAATAATAATGATAAAAATAAATATTAATGATAAAAATATATATTAATGATAAAAATATATAATAATGATAAAAATAAATATTAATGATAAAAATAAATATTAATGATAAAAATAAATATTAATGATAAAAATATATATTAATGATAAAAAATAAATATTAATGATAAAAATAAATATTAATGATAAATATATATATTAATGATAAAAATAAATATTAATGATAAAAATATATATTAATGATAAAAATATATATTAATGATAAAAATATATATTAATGATAAAAATATATATTAATGATAAAAATAAATATTAATGATAAAAATAAATATTAGTGATAAAAATAAATAATAATGATAAAAATAAATATTAATGATAAAAATATATATTAATGATAAAAATATATAATAATGATAAAAATAAATATTAATGATAAAAATAAATATTAATGATAAAAATAAATATTAATGATAAAAATATATATTAATGATAGAAATAAATATTAATGATAAAAATATATATTAATGATAAAAATATATATTAATGATAAAAATAAATATCAATGATAAAAATAAATATTAATGATTAAAAATAAATATTAATGATAAAAAAAATATTAATGATAAAAATATATATTAATGATAAAAATAAATATTAATGATAAAAATATATATTAATGATAAAAATATATATTAATGATAAAAATATATATTAATGATAAAAAATAAATATTAATGATAAAAATATATATTAATGATAAAAATATATATTAATGATAAAAATAAATAATAATGATAAAAATATATATTAATGATAAAAATAAATATTGGCGCTAATTGGTCCACTGAAGACTATTTAAGAAGGAAGACACAGAGGAGGAGGAGGAGGAGGAGGAGGAGGAGGAGGAGGGGGAGGGGGAGGAGGGGGAGAATATTATGATTTTGCTGTAGGAGTTTGGAGAGAGGGAGAGAGAGAGAGAGAGCGCGATAGAGATAGAGAGATAAATAGAGAGAATAAATAGTTTTAGGCGTATCACACATGCGTATATAGTGTTTAATATTATAGTAATGATAAAACTGAGTCCAGATTCGTGTTCAGTATGACCGAAAACCTTTAGGTACAAATTTTCATGAAATTCCGAGGTGTGGAAATTTTTCATGAAATTTTCAAGGGTGACACCTAAGATTTTTTTCATGAAATCCTGTTTTTCAAAATAACTCGAAAAGTATGAGGTTTACGTAAAAAACATACGTAATAGTAAATATAGAGCAGGAGACGCCCGTTCTTTTGAGCTTTACTAGAATGTAATTGGAATGTAAGTAATGGAGATATTGATATATTTGTATTTTACACGAAACCTCTATTTAATTACATTTTTCTCCTAAACCAAAAGAGTAATTTACAAACGGATGACACCATCAGATAGAACTTGTCAAGCTGAACAACTTTGTTTCTATACATCTTTGTTGTAGGACTAATACTTTACTTGTAAAATGACTAAACTATTTTGGACTCAAATTCTGGTGGAAATCTTCGGGCCAAAAATTTCACGAATCCATTTTCATCACAAATCCACGAAAACTTATATTGAAGTTAAAGGTTTTGAAATTAATAATAATACATGTTAAGGAAGTGTTGCTGTTGGAGTAAATAAATATTAATAATTATAATAATAAATATTAATGATAAAAATAAATATTAATGTTAAAAATAAATATTAATGATAAAAATAAATATTAATGATAAAAATATATATTAATGATAGAAATAAATATTAATGATAAAAATATATATTAATGATAAAAATATATATTAATGATAAAAATATATATTAATGATAAAAATATATATTAATGATAAAAATATATATTAATGATAAAAAATAAACATTAATGATAAAAATAAATATTAATGATAAAAATATATATTAATGATAGAAATAAATATTAATGATAAAAATATATATTAATGATAAAAATATATATCAATGATAAAAATAAATATTAATGATAAAAATAAATATTAATGATTAAAAATAAATATTAATGATAAAAATAAATATTAATGATAAAAATAAATATTAATGATAAAAATAAATATTAATGATAAAAATAAATAATAATGATAAAAATAAATATTAATGATAAAAATAAATATTAATGATAAAAATAAATATTAATGATAAAAAATAAATATTAATGATAAGAGGAGGAGGAGGAGGAGGAGGAGGTGGAGGAGGTGGAGGACGACGACGAAAACTTGGGGGGGAGGACAAGTAGGAGGACAGAGAGGAGAAGGAAGAGGACCAGGAGCAACACGAAGAGGAATATATAAGGGAATATACAAGGGAACACAAACAGTAACAGACCCTAGGGTCCCTGCGAAGGCTGTTTGATATAACTACTCTACACTAACTACTTGAATTAGAGAAAGGATAGTACAGTGGAAGGCTCCTCCCCTCCCACCCATCCCTCCAGCCGAAGCTGGCAGGAAAATAAGCAATACCATGTAGTATAGAAAAACTACATGGAATTTTCGAAAAAATAAAATAAAATAAAATAAAATAAAATACAATAAAATAAAATAAAATAATAAAAAAATAAATAAATAAATAAGTAAATAAATAAATAAATAAAAAAAAAAATAAAATAAAATAAAATAAAATAAAAATAAATAAATAAATAAATAAATAAATAAATAGATAGATAGATAAATAGATAAATAGATAAATAGATAGATGAATAAATAAATAGATTGATAGGTAGATAGATAGATAAATAGATAGATAGATAAATAGATAGATAAATAAATAGATAGATAAATAAATAGATAGATAAATAAGTAGATAGATAAATAAATAGATAGATAAATAAATAGATAGATAAATAAATAAATAGATAAATAGATCAATAGATAAATAAATAAATAAATAAATAAATAAATAAATAAATAAAAATAAATAAATATAAATAAATAAATAAATAAAAATAAATAAATATAAATAAATAAATATAAATAAATATAAATAAATAAATATAAATAAATATAAATATAAATAAATAAATATAAATAAATAAATAAATATAAATAAATAAATATAAATAAATATAAATAAATATAAATAAATAAATAAATATATATAAATAAATAAATAAATAAATAAATAAATAAATATAAATATAAATAAATAAATATAAATAAATATAAATATAAATATATATAAATAAATAAATATAAATAAATATAAATAAATCAATATAAATAAATAAATATAAATAAATAAATATAAATAAATATAATTAAATAAATATAAATAAATATAAATAAATAAATATAAATAAATAAATATAAATAAATAAATAAATAAAAAAATAAAAATAATAAATAAATAAATAGAAGAGGAGGAGGAGGAGGAGGAGGAGGAGGAGGAGGAGGAGGAAAGTGGCTGTAGGAAAAGTAGGTAGAAGAGGAACATGATAAGGGATGAGAGGAGACACTAGAAGAGGGTGGAGGTGAGTAAGCTGATGTAAGAAGAAGAGGAGGAGGAAGAAGAGGACGATGAGGAGGGAAGAAGAGGAGAGGGAGGGAGAGGCGGGGAAAGGAAAGTGGAGGAAGTACCGGAGGAGAGGATGGAGGAGGCGGGAGAGGAGGCGGAGAGGGTGAGGAGCCACTAGAAGGAAGTGACGTCAGGTTGTTGAGGAGTGAGTCTACAGGTGGTTATAGGGAGACCAGGTGGTGTCTGTCAGGTGTCAGGGCATCACCACTCTCTCTCTCTCTCTCTCTCTCTCTCTCTCTCTCTCTCTCTCTCTCTCTCTCTCTCTCTCTCTCTCTCTCTCGCTAATGTAAAAATGAGACATAGACATAGATATAGAGTTTATCAAGTGTTTATTTACCTTCGTGAGGGAACAGACGGGACTCCAGACTCCAGACTCCAGACTCCAGACTCCAGACTCCAGCCTTGCAGGACATCATCGGGAACTTTGAAATGTAGTCGTTCAGTCACTTTTATTTTGCATTGGCTGTCCTCCTCCACCTCCTCCTCCTCCTCCTCCTCCTCCTCCTCCTCCTCCTCCTCCTCCTCCTCCTCCTCCGACAACACTCAGGGTCCTCTACTCACTAACTCATAAGATTGGTCATGAGTAGCCACTGTGCCTTCACCCTGACACACACACACACACACAC
Organism: Metacarcinus magister; assembly: GCA_029783475.1. Classification (NCBI taxonomy): domain Eukaryota; kingdom Metazoa; phylum Arthropoda; class Malacostraca; order Decapoda; family Cancridae; genus Metacarcinus; species Metacarcinus magister. The sequence goes on from JAPQNM010000049.1 coordinate 4,534,620, forward strand.
ACACACACACACACACACACACACTCACCCTGACACTCATCTTTATCACATTTCACCCTTGACACTCACTCACTCTAAAACTCACCCTGACACACACACACACACACACACACACACACACACACACACACACACACACACACACACACACACTCACCCTTATCACATCTCACCCTTCCTCCACCCTCGCATGGGCCATTTATGAGGCAGCGAGCACCCTCAGAGGAAGGGCCGACCTGAGGTGCTGGTGGTGAAGGATCTGAAGGAGGAGCAGAAGGAGAGGGAGTGAGAGTAGGAAGGCTGGTGAGTGAAGGACGACTGCAAGGCTGCGTGGAGGTTATCATTGTGTTGTGCTGAAGGAGGAGGAGAGAGTGAGTGCAAGGGGAGGAAGGAGGGAGGAGAGGGGAGGAAGGGGAGGAAGGGGAGGAAAGAGACCTGAAGAACTTTGAAGAGTATTAGTAGTTGAACGAAGAGGATTTAATAGAGAAATACTTATACTCTCTCTCTCTCTCTTTCTTTCTCTCTCTGTTTCTCTCTCTCATTGTTCTCTCCTTACCTCCTAAATGTTCACAGGATCCGATATCTTCCCTCGCACCCTCTCTTCTTCTCTCCCTCTCTCTCACTCCTCATTTACTCTTCCTTACTCCCCTCACACATTCTTCCTCATATAGTTTAACATGCACTTTTACTCCTCCCTCCCCCTCTTCCTCTTCCTCTTCCTCCTCCTCCTCCTCCCTCCTTCAGTCCCCTCGCAAACCCTCACCTTCACCCTTTTCCCCTCACCTCCTCTTCTCGTTTCCTCCTCCCGCCTCTGTGTACACATTTAGCTTTTTCTCTCTCTTTCTCCTCCTCCTCCTCCTCCTCCTCCTCCTCCTCCTCCTCCTCCTCTCGTCTCTATCAACTCGTTACACACCCATCTATCACCCATCACATCCCTCCTCCTCCTCCTCCTCCTCCTCCTCCTCCTCCTCCTCCTCCTCCTCCTCCTCCTCCTCCTCTTCCTCCCGCCGTTGTACACATGTAGCCTCTCTTCTCCGCTGAGAGTCTCAACCTCCTCCAGGAAGGAAGAGAGGAGAAACCCAAGTGGCTATGATACTCTCTCTCTCTCTCTCTCTCTCTCTCTCTCTCTCTCTCTCTCTCTCTCTCTCTCTCTCTCTCTCTCTCTCTCTCTCTCTCTCTCTCTCTCTTTTAATGGGATAACAGTGATAGTAGTAGTAGTAGTAGTAGTAGTAGTAGTAGTAGTAGTAGTAGTAGGACAGGTAACTCAGGTAATTAAGTGAACCCTTGCACACACACACACACACACACACACACACACACACACACACACACACACACACACACACACACACACACACACACACATCAAAAAATCATACCAAATCCTCACCGTTGTATAATATTCCCTGACAAGTATTGGCGAAGATTTCAAACTTGCAACACTCAGTCATGAAAACTAAGTACGCGACTATCTGTACTTGTCTGCCATTCACTGATGCTACTGTGTGTGTGTGTGTGTCTCTTGCAGGCCTGGAGGAGGAGGAAGAAGAGGAAGAAGAGGAGGAGGAGGAGCTGTGGAGGTGAGTGGAGGCTAGAAGGAGCTTTTGTGCAGCAGAGTAATGCAAGCTGATGAATGAATAAGTGAGAGGGAGAGAGAGAGAGAGAGAGAGTGAGAGAGGGAGAGGCGAGGGTGAGCGAGAGTGGCAGAGGAAGAGAAAAGGAGATGAATTATCTCTTCTTGGCTATAAATAAGCAAAACAAGCAAACAAGTGCATTGCTGGAGAATACAAGTTGCATTCAGACGTACAGGGATGCTGATGAGGGGAATGGGGGGGGGGAAGGGAGTGTGGAAAGATGGTGGAGGAGGAGGGGGAGGAGGGGGAGTGAGCCATGAGAAGGAGACAGTGAGGGGAAGGAGGGTAGAATTGAAACCCAGAAGTAGGAGGAGGAGGAGGAGGAGGAGGGAAATCAGGGTAAGGGGAAGAGGGGGAAGAGGGGAAGAGGGGGAAGTCCTGGAGGAATAGGAAAAGGAATAGGAGGAAGAATGGGACAGGGAGGGAGGAAGAAGAGGAACCCCAGAAATAGGAGATAGTAAGGGAGGAGGAGGGGGAAGAAAACCACAAGGAGGAGAAGGAGGAGGAGAAGGAAGCCCCGGAGTAGGAGGAGAAGGAGAAGGAGGAGGAGTAGCAGGAAGCCCCAGAGGAGTAGGAGGAGGAGGAGGAGTAGCAGTAGGAGGAGGGAGCGGACACTCGGCAGGACGGAGAGTGCTCCAGCGGTGCTTGACGCCCCTCGAGGAGTCTAGGCGATTTATCACATCTTCCTGCGGCGAGTGTGTTTGGACTGCGACATGATTACCTCTTGGCTGGCAGCGGGAGAGGCACCGACGCGAGGGCTTTTAACACATAATGTCAACGTCTGAATGGCACTCGTAACCCCGCTAGTGCACTCCACCTTCATTGGACGCCCCCCGCCCCCCTTCTCTCTTCCCTGCCCTGCCCCGCCCTGCCCCTGCCCCGCCCCTCCCTCCCTCTCGCGTTCATCCTCATCCCCCTTCTTCCCCTCCTCCTGTCCCCTCCCCTCCACAAGGCCTTCTATGTGCTGAGTGAGTCTTCATGTCTTATGTCTTCATCATCACCAACACTGCCTCCACCACCACCACCACCACCACCACCACCACCACCACCAACCACCACCACCACGTCATCGTCATCGCCGTCAGTCACCGTGGCATGAACAGGTGCAAGACAGGGAAGTGCCCGCTAAGAGGAAGGTAGACAGTCACAACAACACCAGCAGGAGTGTGTCAGCTCCTCCTTTACGTCCCTCTCACCTCCGTCCTATTCACTGGTACTTCTTTAGGCTTCTTGGGGTCGTGGCTGGGTGATATTTCCCTCCGTTACCCCCATAGGAAGGCTGTGTGTCGGGCAGGTGTGTAGGCGCCGCGGTAGGATAGGTAGACAGGCTCACCCGCTCACCTGGTCTTGGTCTTGGTCTTGTCCGGTGCAGTGAGTGGTCTTGTGTGTGGTGGTGCAGGGTTCACAGTGAAGGCTGGCGTGATGTAATACTGTCTTGTGCCACACACGCCTCCATAACCCTCCCTCACTCCCCTCATTCCTTTTAGTTTCTTTATTATACTCTTCTTGTCTCCTTTCCCCGCTTCAGACATAGAAGGAAGGTTCTGTTTGCCTGGAAGACGTGCAGAGTCGATGCCGCGCTGAGCTCATCTCTTTCTCGCTGCTTCCAGGAAATCACGCGTTGCAAAATTTATATTCCACTCAAAAATCGCTTCTTCGTTGATTTGTTTTATTCGTAATCTCAAAATACTGTCATTTTGTTATCGTTTTTATCCTCCGTAACATATCACCATAATTTTTTACCCTCTCAGTGATGGAAACGGTGATAAAGAAATCTTGCAGTGAGGTGAGGAGCGCGAGACTCACTCTTGAGGTGTTGGAAGGCTGGTCACGTCTTGTCAAGGGGAAGGATTAGTGTACTACATCCACGTTCATCCTTGTTATCGTTCCTCCTTAGTATTCATTGATCCTTTCTTTGTTATCATTGAATGTCGATATGTTGACGTGATGACAATGACGTCCTTAGAAACAGTTGTGTATCGTGAATGACCTGACCTACTGAGTGACCTTTCTTGAGTATTTCCATGACCCTATGAGGCGATAATGCAGCCTTAACATGACCCTTGAGTGTGCCTGGAGTGTGGCCTCGACCATGCTTGTGTTACGTGGGTGTTGATGTGTCTCGTAGTAATCACCTACTGACTCACAGCGAGACGTGACTACTTCAGTGTATTTTCTTTTCTTACTTACATCAAAAGGAGACTCTAAAGGCTACAAAAGAAACCAATTAAGAAAAGAATGTCTAGTGAATGCTTCTACACACACACACACGCACACACAGACACACACACACACACACACACACACACACACACACACACACACACACACACACAGCAGGATCAATGTAATTCCTGAGGGTGTTTTGATAGCCACCTTTTCACAGCAGTTTTCACGCGTCTGTGTTTGTTGTAAAAGTCAAGTAATGATGATAATGTTGAGGCCGCGCGCGCACAGACAACCTTCTCATTGCATCAACAGTACTAGAAAACGTAAAGACAGGCAGTCAAGTCAGTCCTTCCATCGCTGAACATCCCTTCCCTTGATTGATTTCTACCGTAGCTACTCTGGAAACAAGTCTCTATATTCGATACACAGGCAGGTGGAAAAAGAAAAAAAGAAAGAAAAAAAAAGCCAAGAAGAAAAATAAAAATACACACGGCGAAAAACTATGAATGTTTGCAAAGGGAGAGTCAAGAAAAAAAAAAAAAGAAAAAAAAAGAAAGTGAACTCAATTAAGAACCGGAAGTGTACGTAAACACGAGGTGATTGAAATAAAGAAGAAAAAAAAAAAAGAATTTGGAAGAAACAGTAAACCCCATGATGGAAGAACGAGAGAGGAAACAGAGGGAAGGGAGATGAAAGGAGAATTCAATCAAGCCAGAAACGCTGTGTGAAAGAAGACACAAAGGAGAGCCTGAGTGGAGATAGAGAGAGAGAGAGAGAGAGAGAGAGAGAGAGAGAGAGAGAGAGAGAGAGAGAGAGAGAGAGAGAGAGAGAGAGAGAGAGAGAGAGAGAGAGCAAACAAACACAGATATAGATAGAGAAACTGATAGACGAATCGCATCACACACACACACACACACACACACACACACACACACACACACACACACACACACACACACACACACACACACACGTACACACACACACACACACGTACACATGGCATCAAGAGGTGAATCACTCCATGGAAATTTAACGACCGAAACATCAATTTAGTGTTTTAAATTGACCAGAGAATTATATGTAAATAGCTACTTGTATGAGGAGAGAGAGGACAAACAGGGCGAGTCAACACCGCATCTGTGTGTGTATGTATGTGTGTGTATGTATGTGTGTGTGTGTGTGTGTGTGTGTGTGTGTTTTGGGTCCTGTACGTCAAAATTATTAGTGTTTTGAGGACACTAATCTATGGTCCTTTTTAGTGGCACTGGTGATGATGGTGATGGTGTTGTGTTCTATAGTGGCACTGTTGGGTGTTGTGGTGTTTTGTGGTGGCACTGATGAATTCGTGGTGTTTTGTGGTAATACTGGTGAGTGTGTGGTGCTTAGTAATGTGACTGGTGATGTGTAGTGGTTGTGTAATGGCACTATGGGTCTGTGGTGGCATTGATGGTGTCTGTGGTAGTAGTGGTACTGTAGTGGTATTGTTGGTCTGTAGTGGTACTGTAGTGGTACTCTGGCAACTGCTTCACCTGGTTTTGTCTCTCTCGACGAGGCCCAACAGAGCCCAAGGCCAGACTCATCAGGTATTGATACCGTGCACCAGGGAAGGGAAGGCAAGGCAAGGGAAGGGAAGGGAAGGGAAGGGAAGGGAAGGGAAGGGAAGGGAAGGGAAGGGAAGGGAAGGGAAGGGAAGGGAAGGGAAGGCAAGGGAAGGGAAGGGAAGGGAAGGGAAGGGAAGGGAAGGGAAGGGAAGGGAGGGAAGGGAAGGGAAGGGAAGGGAAGGCGAAGATGGCGGAGGGGAGTGGTGAGTTATGATTCTAGTGGATCAGTGGATTGGTGGATGAAGTGGATGAAAGTCTGGTGGTTCTGTTGATTAGTAGATGGAATGGATGATAATGTGATTGGTATTTGTGTTGGTGGATGGAGTGGATAGAAATTTGGTGGATCTGTAGGTTGATGAATAGGAGTGATTAGGATTATTATAACTAACTGCACTATACAAGGATAAGTGGATTAGTGGATTAATAATTTGGTGGATTGGTGGATTGAGAGTCCGGACTTGGGGAATAACGATGAATTGGTGACTGATGGACTTAGACAAAAATAAAAAAAATAGACTGAGATAATAAATACAAACTTTAATGGCTTTGAAACCTTAAAGACTGATATTAAAGTGAACTGAAAGACTTAGGTGAGTGGACTGAGAAATAGGTGAAGATACATGGAAGGCGTGGACTGGTGGACTGGTGGACTGGTGGACTGGTTGAGAAGGTTATTGATGTGATGGTAGAACTGTGACCTCCATTATTATTATTCTGAATACTGACGACGGCTAACGAGGAGGGGAAGGAAGGAGAAAAGGGAGGCGGAGGGTTAGGTTAGTTGGTGCCCTTGCTGGGGGAGTCTGGGTGGTGGTGGTGGGAAGGGGGAGAGAAGAAAGAGGAAACAAGGATTTGATAAAGTATGGGGATAGAGAGGTTTATGGGGAATGGGTGAGGGGATAGAGGAAGGTTAGCGGTAAAGGGAGGAAAGAGGAAGAGGAAGAGGAAGAGGAGGATAGTAGTAGAGAGCTGAAGGAGAAGATGCAAGGATGATGATGGGAAAGGAAGAGAAGGTAAGGTAATGGTGGAGAGAGAGAGAGACGCAGTGGTAGAGGGGGAGCGGAGAGGAAGGTGGTGGTGGTGGTGGTGGTGGTGGTGGTGGTGGTGGTGAGGGGGAGGGAGGGGAGAGAGGGGCACCGCTTCCCTGCCTCACCTTTAAGCTTGTTACAGCCTCCTCAGTAATCCACCTTCACTCCAGCGTCTTGGCGATCAAACTGCTTCTTAGGAATTTCTTGCAGCGGCCACAATGATTAACGTATACCAGGCTTCCTCCACTTTTCTCTCTCTCTCTCTCTCTCTCTCTCTCTCTCTCTCTCTCTCTCTCTCTCTCTCTCTCTCTCTCTCTCTCTCTCTCTCTCTCTCTCTCTCTCTCTCTCTCGCAGCAACAGTCACAACGCTATTCAGGTGGGAAATATTCACCTTCTTCTTGATCTTACTCCCATTCACCCTCTCCATCCTTCTCATCTCTCCTCCTCCTCCTCCTCTCTCCTCCTCCTCCTCCTCCTCCTCCTCCTAGCGAAGCTCTTGGTGTGTGGGACGAGAGCTTCACCGGGGCTGGTCGGCCTCTCAAGCGCCTCTCTAGCGTTCGATGGTGCTCCTGAGGCGGCGAGTGTTTCAACAACTTGTAGGGGCACCCGAGACCCGGAGAATTGCCGCTGGAGGACCTGGAGGGCGGCGTGATTTGATGTCGTGGGAGTGTCGATGGGTAATTAAACAGCAGATAAGATATACCAAGCCAAGTGATGCCTGGCTGGATCAGTGCAAGGCTTGGAGTGGTGGTGGTGGTGGTGGTGGTGGTGATGGAAGGAGGGATGGAGAGATATAGAGATGTAGATAGATAGATAAATATATATAAAGAGAGAGAGAGAGAGAGAGAGAGAGAGAGAGAGAGAGAGAGAGAGAGAGAGAGAGAGAGAGAGAGAGAGAGAGAGAGAGAGAGATAAAGCAAGGCAAGGCAAGACAAGGAGATCGAAACATGATAAGGGTTCCTTCCTTCACATTCATCCTAAGGTTTCATCGTTGTTGCGGAGACGAATTGAACAATATTTGACGTCTTTTTTTTGTATTGTGTTTTGACTTGGCAGGGTCGGAAGCAGGGCAGGGCTGGGGTTGAACTGGGGCTATGGCTGAGGCTGGGGGTGAAGCTGGGGTTGGGCTTGGATAATACTGGGGCCGAGCACGCTTCACCCACCTCAGGCCAGCGGGTCGTGTAGCAGCAATGGGCAGTAATGGGTTGTAAGACAATATTTCGTCATGCTGAAGCACCTCGCTCTTGTAAATTGAAGTTTATTGACTGGCCTTCACCCTGCCTTCCCTTCTCCTTATTGAGCCGCAGTGTTAGCATCCCAGCGGTGGTAGTCGTGGCGGTGTGACGCTGACGACCCCCTCACCCTGTCCGCCGCTGACCGTATATGGCTATCATGTTTATCAGTCGTGTTTCTCGTGTTTTCTTCTCCTGACGTCTCTGGCTCACCACGAGGGTCCAGACACGTGTTTCCCGTCGCAGGGTGGGCAAGGCGCGGCCAGGACAAACAGCGCGGGTTGTGCCAGGGTCGTGGAGTGCCCGCTGGTGGAGGAGCTGAAGGAGGAAGACTTAACATCCCTCATAAAATTGGAGTTTGTGCGTACTTGGATAGCTCTCGCCGGCTGGTTTGTGTTGTAGCCTTTGTAGTGTGCGGAGGGCGGGAACCTGGGCGGCTGGGGAGAGAGAGAGGGAGGAAGGAAGGGAGAGAGAGAGAGAGAGGGAGAGAGAGAGAGGCTGATCGGCGGTGGGAGAGGGGAAGGTGATGTTAGTGAGGCAGTGTGTGTGTGTGTGTGTATGTGTGTGTGTGTGTGTGTGTGTGTGTGTGTGTGTGTGTAGATGAAGTACGTACTAGTGTAGTCCGAATAGAGTGTATGTAGTTCAGGTAGGCGTGGATGAGTTGTAGTAGTGTGGGTGAGGGCTGGGTGGAGTGGCGTGGGTGAGGCTGTGTGGAGGAAGTCGTGGGGGTCTTGGCGTGGACTCAGCTTTCCCACGTTTAGTACTAAGCGTTTGAAGCAAGGCGAGGCAGGGAGCAACGAGCGACCTGCTGGGAGGAAGGGTAACCTACGAGAGAGAGAGAGAGAGAGAGAGAGAGAGAGAGAGAGAGAGAGAGAGAGAGAGAGAGAGAGAGAGAGAGAGTATGGGGGGGGGTGGGGGGAAGCAGGGACAAAGATCACGGTATCCACTCGTAATGGTCCAAAAAAGGTCACCTGGGAAGCATTTTCTCTCTCCGCAGCAGGACTTGGTAGGGGGGAGGCTGGGGGGGGAGGGGGAGGGGTAACGGTGGACGCTCTCGCCTCACTGCCTCCTTTGTTATTAGTCTCCCGCCGGGCCTCCTGCAGAACCTCCCGGCCAGGTTATTACATTCGGCCGTGGATCCCGTCCGCCGGTGGGCCCGTTGGCGAGGCAGCCGTGGAGCCGGCGGGAAGAAAGCTACAGTGCGCTACAGGGCGGGAGGAGGTCGTGGAGGGGGGACAAAGGGGTCGTTAATTTGGCGCCCCCCAACATGGTCGACTGTCTGTAATGTAATATTAATGCACAGGCCAACGTCTCTCTATTCTGCTCTTTTCGTCTGTAAAACAGTCTCTTTTCAGTTTTGTATTCGTTCTTTTTCCTCTCATTGTTATTTCTCATAGCCACCCCGCAGTGAGTTCACAAATATTCCAAATCTATGGACCAATCTCAAGTGGGGAGGCACTTGAGACCAGCCAATCATATTAAGTGTTTCCGCCTCAGCTATTGATTGGTGGGATTTGACTTTGACGTCGCTTACCGCGTTTTCATTGGTTGAACCGAGCCCAAACTCCGCCCTCTCAGGAAATTACGCGCGCTCAATGGCTCGCGAGTCCAATCGCTCCGCCCCCTGATGGCAAGATGTAAAGTTGAGCTTGGTTAGGAAAATGTCGGAAGGCTCAGAGTGCTCTCCAATCTCCACTCGCTATCAAGCCAGTGCTATCATATTACTGGAAGCCAGATCTAAGCTCATTTGCTCGTTCTCATACAGCATTAACTGTAACGAGCCTTCAGTAAAAACTGTGAGAGCCACGTGCCACAAGACGCCCGCAGCCGCGAGCCGCCTCCGCCGCGGGCACAACACAAGTGATCAGGTGCCGAGCCCTTGTGAGGACGCACTTTTATCCGTAGTGCCGCCAGTGTAACTCTTGACCTGAAGGTGACTCAAGAGTGCCATCCAGTCTGTGATCCATATCTTTGGCGCCAGTGAGGAGGTGCGGCGCCCCCTCCCCTCAGGTGTCTCATCATCGATTGGCCCAAGGTGACACTTGACTTTTACAATACTGAGGTTGTTGAGATCGTTTCTTTTGTTACTCACCTCAGGGCCTCTTACCTCAGGGTCTCGCTCCTTCACCTGGCTCTTCCTGACGCTGTTTACCGCTTGGCTGGCGATTAACACCAGGCCGCCCTTGGTGGCCTCTTTGTCGACTGCGCGGTGCTAACACGGCCGGGCCCAGGCTTGGGGTGTGGAGGCGCCGCGGCGAGCGTCACCCGAGGGCAGCGCCGAGGCATGACCATGGTGGGGTGTTAGGTCATGAGTGGAAGCCCCAGGACGAGCCAGTCCTTCTCCGTGACCTCCCTGCTCAGCCCTCTGGAAACGCTGGCCTCGACAGTGGACGTGGCAGCAGCAGCAGCAGCCGCAGCAGCAGCAGCAGCAGCAGGACGGGGATCGAGTGCCAGCAGCAGCACCAGTAGCGGTGCCTTTACTGCCTCAGGGATTGCCGCGTCAGCCTCCGTCAACGACTTCGCCGCAGCCATGCAGAACCCATACGGCATGAGTCCCATGGCGCACATGGCGCAGTTCGGTACTCACTCCACCTACCAGTACTGTAACACCGACCTCTCCCACTACGCCACCCCGGCCTCCGCCTCCTGGTACGGCACCTCCACCTCAGACCCCAGATTTGCAAGTAAGTGAAGCAGCAGCAGCACCCGCCGCTCCTCCCCGCCCGGCGGCCGCGGCGGAGCGAGCGTCTGAGATTATATCGCGGCGGGACACTCGAGGCGGCGCGGTGACGAGTGTTTCCAGCAGCGTCAGCAACACTCAGGGAGGGAGGCGGTGGGGGCGCGGACGGCAGCCTCGGAGGGAGAATGTGTCCAGGAACTTTATTATTTAATTTTCTATGATTTATGAAATGAATGCCGATACTTACATTTCATTACTCCTTATTTATCGTGATGTGTGTGTGTTACAATCAATTAAACAAGGCACGTAACTGTATGTGTGTCATCACCACGTCACCACCAAGTCATCCGTCAACAAACACATCCTTCCACGCTGACACACCGACTCACACTTCCAACAACCAGACCAGAAGGAGATGAAACACGAATCACACGCGTCATTATCACTATTCCCTTCAAGTAATTCAAACAATAAAAATCACACGTCATCACTGTCTCAGGTTACCTCACACACACACACACACACACACACACACACACACACACACACACACACACACACACACACACACACACACCGCAGGGGAACACGTCTCCTCCGTAGGCTTCATCGCGGCCCAGGGGAGGGTAGGAGGGCGGCAGGAAGGGCGGCAGAGGGGAGGAGAGGGATAGAGTAAAGGTTAAGAAGGGAAAAGGGAGATTTAGGGAAGGGAATAAAGGAGGAATTAGTGATATTGATGAGGAATATTGATGGCGTCTTCCTCTCTTGCTGCCTCGCTCCTTAAACTCCCTTCAGCTTCCTCCTCCTCCTCCCCCTCCTCCTCCTCTTCCTCCTCATTCAGTTCTTATCTAACTTTCTCTTATTCAGAACTCACAAATAATGAATGGAATATTATGATGATTATGATGCACATTATATAATGAATAAATCCGATGCAGAATCTAAAGGTTAAGGAAACACCAATTTTCTCTAATTCATAGTAGATTGAAGGGGAAAAAGCATAGGTTTTAATACGCTTTGCTACAGTACACACCTCTGTATCCTCAGCTTGTGTGTCTGTGAGGGAGGAAAGACGTGGAAATTATTAGAATATTTTGATGCAACGAAGGGTTTGTAAAATGGCAATGATGGTGAAAATGGTGATGATGGTAATAATAATAACGATAATAATGATAATGATAATAATGATGATAAAAATAATACAATTGAGTCATTAATCAATTCATCACATAAGTTTAGAAATATATAATAATTTACCATATCATAAAATCTATATTTCCCGATCAGATGTAAACATAATTCTATCTTTACACGTACACATATTATTTCCACATGTACACACAAAATTTCTACACGTACACACCATAATTTCTCTTGTACACACAATATTCCACACGTACACACATTATTTCCACACGCACACACAATGTTTCCACCCGTACACACACTATTTTCACACGTACACACTATATTTCCACACGCACACACAGAATTTCCATCCGTACACATAATAATTCCTCATGTACACACAACATTTTCACACGTATACACAATTGTTCTAACACGCACATGCATCTTTCCCAAACGCACACACAACTGTTATTTTCATACATACATACATACATACACAAACCTTTACCTACACAAGCTGTTTTTCATTTACTCATCCACTGTTCACTTGTATTGCTCTACTAAACCACTAACCTCCTCCTCCTCCTCCTCCTCCTCCTCCTCCTCCTCCTCCTCCTCCTCCTCCTCCTCCTCCTCCTCCTCCTCCAGTCTGTCGCTAAGTCTTCCATAGCAAACTCGCGGGAAAGGGGAGCTTAAGGAGATAATGTTAGAGAGAGAGAGAGAGAGAGAGAGAGAGAGAGAGAGAGAGAGAGAGAGAGAGAGAGAGAGAGAGAGAGAGAGAGAGAGAGAGAGAGAGAGAGAGAGAGTTAGAGTTAGTGTTCAGTACATTTTGGTTTCTATTCCACCTCACACTTCTATAAGTATACTAGAAACCGTTTTAAGAGACCATGAGCCTCAATAATTACATCAGAAACCTCACAACACACTAACAACTTTAGAAACCACGCTTAGAGTTATAGAAAATGCACTAAAAACACATATAACACATATTAGAAACCACGAAACACATACTAGACACCATAGAAAACACATATCAACCACAACATTACCTCACAACACATAAGAACACACTGAAAACTACATGACAAATTAGAAACCACATAACACATACTTAAAAATCATAGAAAACCCCCAAAAATCACACCAGAACACACTATCACTTACATAACAGCACATCAGAGCTTTCAACACCACACTAGAAACCCGAGAAGCACATCAGGACACGTGTAAGGCAACCTATTGACTACAGAAGCACATGTGGGAGGTACAGAGGCACATAGGAGCCCCGGGAAGCACATGAGATCCTCCTCCCCTTCTGTAGTGGTGTTGAGTGGAGTTGAGATCGATGGGCTAAGAGGCGGGTGGCGGCGGCGGTGGTGGTGGTGGTGGTGGTGGTGGTGGTGGTGGTGGTGGTGGTGGTGGTGGTGTGGTGGTGTGTGGTGTGTGTGTTGTGTGTGTGTGTGTGTGTGTGTGTGTGTGTGTGTGTGTGTGTAAGTAGGGAAAGTCGCCCGCTAGGTGTAAATATTCTCTCCTTGACACACCCACACACACACAAACACTCACTCGTCTTACTGGATAAATAAATGACAATCACCATCACCACCACCACCACCATCACCACCACCACCACCACCACCAGAAACCTCACCATATAAACCAACACAAACTACACCATATTTTTACCCATAAACACACACACACACAAACAAAACCATACATGAATATATTTAACTATTACTATTGATGTATATATTTCACGATTTATTTGTAGGCGGATAAAAATAGGAATTACAGGTGTTTGAATTAGTCTGTGTTCACCTGTTTACCTGTGTCACTGATGAGCAGGTGTTGTGATCGCTGCCTCCGCCTCCCTCACCTGCACGTAAATACTAACAAATCCAGCAGATCAGACGTGCAGACTCATCACTCGCTCATTACATTGTGCTGCTGAGAGAGAGAGAGAGAGAGAGAGAGAGAGAGAGAGAGAGAGAGAGAGAGAGACGAGAGAGACGAGAGAGACGAGAGACGAGGTGAAAATATGTTAATAGTAATAATTTATGTTCACTAAGATTCCTGCGTCATAGTGTTTGTTAGAAAAAATAATGTGAATATTAATCATTGTTCAGACTGGAAAGGAAGGAATCGTATTTACTCCCCCAAAAATATCGCTTAGAAATTCGTTTAATATTTATAAATTATACGTTGAGATATAAAAACAAAAGACTTGATAGCAATCCACGTTAAGTTTCAAAGTATTCAACTATTTTTTAAGATTAAATATAAAGTACAAATTCACCTTCCCCCAAATATCGTTATAATATCTGAAAAAAAATCAAAATGAAAAATGTACAATGAGCTGAAGTGAAGATTGGCGTAAGTTATGTATATGAAGAAAAATATAATTCCATTTTTCATTAAGTAAATTCATTGATTTTAAATATTTCATTGATGTTTCTTACTCACAATTATCCTGTAGTTAGAGTTTTCTACGTAAAGTAAGTTCTATAATAAAAAAATAAAAAAAATAATCACCAAATTTTTCAAGTATGTTCTTTGATTTGAAAAGTTCCTACGCTGATAATTTAATCCTGACTGTGTGTGTGTGTATTTTTTTTTCACTCTTCTTTTCCGTCGCGTCGTCAAGGCTTTCTAAGAGTGACACTTTTAATTTTCTCTTTTTGTAATGGTAAGTAAAGTAAAGCAGCTTATGTGGCGCCTCTTAGTGTGACTTTATATGACTTTATACTGCTTTATGGCACTTCACGCCCTTCCTGGCAACACTGAGAGAGAGAGAGAGGAGAGAAAAAAAAAAAAGAGAGAGAGAGAGAGAGGAATCGACTGGTACTCTGAAGGGGAGCTACAAGATGGATACTTATAAAGGGGGAGTAAAGGGTGTTGTTATCTTTAAAGGGAGACTAAGGGGGAGCCACTAGGAAAAAAGGGGCTGATAGGGTACTTTATAAGGGGCGATAAGGGTTAGGAAGCTAGTTTTAAAGGGGTTTAGGTAAGGCATTTTATGAGGTGTGAGTAAAGGGGATGCTTATGAGGAGAGGTGAGGGAGGGGTAAGGGTGAGGGGAGGGTGATGAGGTGTGAGGGTGAAGGGACTAGTTTGTGAGGGGGTGAAGGGGGCTGTTAATGAGAAGTGAAGGGCTGTTTGTGAGGGGGTGAGGGGGTGAAGGGTAGTTTGTGAGGGAAAGAGGGGAAGAAGGGTAGTTTGTGAGGGGTAAAGGGGGGTAGAGGGGTAGTTTGTGAGGGGGTAAAGGGGGTGGATGCTTATAAAAGACACTGAAGGGGGGTGAGGAGGGGACCCGCACCCCGCCCAGCTGCCCCCACAGCTGTAGCAACGATGACAGATGTAACACGAGGGCAGCACGCACACACACACACACGCACATAGGGTTCACGCTCATAGAATTTACGTACATAGGGGCAGCGGGGGAAATAACCCACATGAACGTATTTTTAAATGTGACAAAGCTTTCTATGTATTTTTTTTTGTAATTTGATTTCTTTTGTTTTATTAGTTTTTTTTTCTGTATGATATTTTATTTTTGAATTGAGAACTTATTTTCCGCTTCATAATTTAAAGTTCGTCGCGTCCTTTTTCCCGCCATTCCTTTAGTAAGTACAAAACCAACCTTAAATTTGCACTATGAAGTAAAATGTGGAAGTTTATCATTCATTTGTATATCATAAAGTCCTTTTTATCATCCAGTTTTTCATTAATTCATTACATAAACCTTCAAATCATGTTCTCACGTCATTATTACTAAGTTTCATTATTCTATACATTCTTCATTCTTAAATATTTCAAGGTCAAACAACATTTTTCACCCTAATTCTCATTTTATCATTTATTCCAAAGTCTCTTCATTTGATCCTCCAATTGTTAATACTTAAAGTCAAAATACCAAAGTTAAGTCCTGTCTCACTCTCCTTAAGCTTCATTTCTAAGTTCCATTCTTGCGACAGAGTTCCAAGGTTTCACTCCTAACTTATATTCTTAAGTTCTATTCTCGCTCTAGGGTTCTTAAGTTCTTAAAAGCCGTATTCTTAAGTTCTAGTTTTAAAGCCACTCTTCTTAGACCTCATCGTCCTCTCAAGTTAGTCTATACAAAGTTAGCACCTGACAAGTCGCCCTTTTCTTCCTCTCTTCGACTAAAACCTTCCTTTCTACTCTATTTTTCTCTCTGACCTTCCTCCCCTCACCCTTTCTTTCATCTATAGTCTCCCTTTCTCCCTTCTTTCATTTCCGCCTTCATCCATGTCTATCTTTCTCTCCCCTCTCTGTCTATCTATCTTTCCGTTGCCTTGTTCATCTTTCTCCTTTCCTTTTGTCTCCTGGAATCCCTCTTTTCTTCCTTTTTTTTCTCGTTTTCTTTCCTTCTGAAACTCTCCCATTTCTTTCCTCTTTTTATTTATTTTTTTTACAAGTTCACCTTTCTTCTTCTTCCTTTTCCCTTGTCTTCTCATTTTCTGTATGCCAAATCCACTCTCTCTCTCTCTCTCTCTCTCTCTCTCTCTCTCTCTCTCTCTCTCTCTCTCTCTCTCTCTCTCTCTCTCTCTCTCTCTCTCTCTCTCTCTCTCTCTCTCTCTCTCTCTCTCTGTGTTTCCTTTCTAAATTCTCTTTTCCTCCTTCCTTTTCCATTCCTTCAACTCTATCTATCTCATCCCTTCCGTCCCCTTTTTAAAATACTTTGCCACACCCCCTTTTTTCCCTCTAAAATCCGCCCCCTTCCACTTCTTTTCCCCCTCTTTTCCCCTCTGTCAAGTCCATCTTTCTCTCCCTTCACTTTTGTCCTCTGAAATCCTCCTTGACACTCGGTTACTTTTCCCCTTCCTCACGGTAGCCAAGTTTCCCCATCGCATCGCATCCCCTCTTTCCCTTCTCATTTTCCCCTCTCGAACTTTCCTCTCCCTGTACTCCTGCCACTGTTACCTTTCCTCTTTCTTTCCCTCTTTTAAAAGTTTTTCCCTGTCCTTGTGATGTCTGTCTCCGGCTGTCGATCTGTCTATTTGTCTGTCTGTCTGTCTGTATGTATGTATGTATGTATGTTGGCTGGCTGGCAGGCTGTCTGTGTCTGTTTCTGTCCTTAAGTGTCTGTTTTTGTCTATATCATTCTCTCTCTCTCTCTCTCTCTCTCTCTCTCTCTCTCTCTCTCTCTCTCTCTCTCTCTCTCTCTCTCTCTCTCTCTCTCTCTCTCTCTCTCTCTCTCTCTCTCTCTCTCTTCTACACAAATCATTGCACACAGTTGGTAGTGATGTTAATACCGCCTTCAGATCGACAGTTGGGGTGCGGGGAGGAGGGGAGGAAAAGGGGAGAGGAGAGAGGGAGGGAGGGAGGGAAGGGTAAGGGAGGAAGGGTAAGAGGGAGGGAGAGGCGGTGGTGAGATGGTATGTATATTTCAGAGCTTATGTAGAAGTTTTTATTATTGACTTCATTGACGGGTTGTGGAGGGAGGGAGAGGGAAGGAGGGAGGGAGGGAGGGAAAGAGGGAGGGGGTATAGGGGAGGAATAATGACGAGAGAGAGAGAGAGAGAGAGAGAGAGAGAGAGAGAGAGAGAGAGAGAGAGAGAGAGAGAGAGAGAGAGAGAGAGAGAGAGAGAGAGAGAGAGAGAGAGAGAATGTTATATTATGAGTGCTTCCTTCATATATAATAATAATAGTAATAATGATAATAATAATAATAATAATAATAATATCAATAATAATAACAATAATAATAATAATAATAATAATAATAATAATAATAATAATGATAATAATAATAAATTCCTATACGTTACGAACATAATCTTCAAATAATCACCTTTATTTTCCACAAATCTAGCACGAAAAACTAAACTACGCCTTGCCACAGTACCCAAATCCGTCTCCTCTTCCTTTAAAAACCTACATTACCTCAGAATCCCTCCCTTAAGACACAGACAGACACACTAGGACATCCCAGTTACCACAGCTTACCTTCCTCAGTCCCCTCCAGCTGTACCCATTTATCGATCACACTGCCAGGGTGAACAAGCAGCTGGCTGGGTTGGGTTCGTGTGCTCTCCAGGACTCGAACCAAGGCTCACTGATTCGTAGGTTAGCGAGGTAGCTATTTCACCACCGATGCGCTGTGTTGTGAATTGTAGGAAGAGGAAGGAAGAAGGAATTGTAAAGGTTTATTATAACGAAAGAGGAGAGAGAGGAGAGAGAGAGAGAGAGAGAGAGAGAGAGAGAGAGAGAGAGAGAGAGAGAGAGAGAGAGAGAGAGAGAGAGAGAGAGAGAGAGAGAGAGAGAGAGAGAGAGAGAGAGAGAGAGAGAGAGAGAGAGAGAACAATTGATAAAATGGTGTTATAAAATTAGAAAAAGAAGGAAGGAAGGAAGGAAGTTGAGTGAAAGACAAGACAAGCGACAGAAGAAAGAAAGAATGAAAGAAAGAAAGAAAGGAAACTAAGGAAATAAATGAGGGTGGAGAAAAATAGAGAGAGAGAAAAAGAGAGAGAAAGAAGCAAATGAGCGCAATTAAAAAGGGAACGGCAAGGGGAGGCAACAATGACGTGGCGACGAAAGGAAATGAAAAGAAACAATGAAAAAGGATGTAATGAAGAGGGAAAATAACGATGCTTAATGACACTACAGCGACGGGATTAGGTGCGTCGAGCGAAAAAATATGAAAAAAAGGAGATGATAATAATGATAATAACCGATACGACATTAATTAATAAGAAGAATAAAAGAGAATAGATAATTTTGTAATATGATTAATTAGTTTGTATTATTATGTGGAATTGTATAAAAAAAAAAAAGTGTTGGTAGACGAAGGAAAAGAATTTATTGGTATTAAATGTCATAGTAATTAATTAAGAAATGGGAATGGAATGAAATGTGATAATTATTTTAATGAGGTTATTAACTCAAATATATATTGGTGAGGAAACTTTTGAAATGTATATGTATAAAAATAATTGTATAGAAAATGAATGAAAAATGACGGATGTGATTGTAATTAGTTACCACTCAAAGTATATAATAATTGTAAACTTATCAAAAAAATGTGAAAGAGTGAAGAACAGAAAATAGATAATAATAGTTGAAGTAGTAATTAATAAACAAATAAAGTGAATAATTGGATATAAATTAAATCTAAATACGTTTCCAATAATTTTTTTGAATACGAAAATAAAATATGATAAATAACTCAACATCAACAAAAAACTGGAATCAGAAAATTTGGCGCCAATTAAAAAAAAATAATAATAATGTGGACAAGATAAGAAAATAACACGAATATAGATAAAACTGAAGAGAGAGAGAGAGAGAGAGAGAGAGAGAGAGAGAGAGAGAGAGAGAGAGAGAGAGAGAGAGAGAGAGAGAGAGAGAGAGAGATGGAATTCACTCCTTTCATAATTAGTAAACTCATTAACATATTATAATGAAAGTCGTAGCGTTGATTACTGCCTCCCCCACCTGCCTAAATAGAGAGAGAGAGAGAGAGAGAGAGAGAGAGAGAGAGAGAGAGAGAGAGAGAGAGAGAGAGAGAGAGAGAGAGAGAGAGAGAGAGAGAGAGAGAGAATTATAATACGCTTACGTTGGTATAAATTTATCGTTTGACATCTTTATAGAGTTCATATATTAAATTTTTTCCCCCTCTCTATGATATGTAGATATAATATATTCTCTCTCTCTCTCTCTCTCTCTCTCTCTCTCTCTCTCTCTCTCTCTCTCTCTCTCTCTCTCTCTCTCTCCTCTCTCTCTCTCTCTCTAACATTCTTCTCATTCCAAACAGTTATCTTTCTCCCCATCCTGCTCACGTCATTTTCAGGAAGGAGGAGGAGGAGGAGGAGGAGGAGGAGGAGGAGAGGAGGAGGAGGAGGAGGAGGAGAGGGGAGCTTAGACAGAGGCGCGACGAACCAATACACCAATTATGTAATTTGGGCGCCAGATAACTGTCTTCAACTCCTCTCACTAAGGTTGAAACTCCCTTTACACTCCCCTTGTTTCCCCTTCCTTACGAGGCCGGGAGGAGGCGGCGACGGGCTCCTCCCTCCCCCCCACCCCCCCGCTCTGATGAGACACGTGGCTGGACGAATAATAATAGAAAGGGGATATGAGGGGAAACAGGGGGGGGGGTGAGGGGAGGAGGTGATGGTGGTTGCTGGTGTGGCAGAGGGGAAAGAAGAGGTGGGTGGTTGGTTACTGGTGTTGTGAAGGGGAGTGAGAGGGGAGAGAAGGGAGAGGGAGAAGGAGGGAGGGGAGAGTAGAGGGCTAAGGCTGGTGTTCTGGAAAGGAGAGGGAGAGAGGGAGGGAAATGGTAGAGAGAGCGATTATTATGAGAAGGAAGGGAAGAGAGAAGAAGAGAAAGGAACAGTTGTGAATAGAGGAGGAACGTTTCATTATTGAGAGAGAGAGACAGAGAGAGAGAGGGAGAGAAAAAAATATTTAGATATCCTATTTTTCCCTTGTTGAGTATTTTCCTTTTTTTCCTGTATTGCAAAATTGTCGTGGATCAGAGGAATGAAGGAAGGAAAGAAGGAAGGAAGGAAGGAAGGAAGGAAGGAAGGAAGGAAGGAAGGAATAAGGGAGGAAGGAAAGTAATGAAAGATATTCCCCACAAACCCAAAAAAATCCTCAGGCTCTTAATAATTTCCTATTAAGTGACGGAAATTTAGTCAGAAAGAACAACTTTAATAGCATCTGTTAGTCCTTAATGAGTGGCAGGTCTCCTATTCCCTTCCTGCCTCCTTAAATCGACTCACATCCCCCTCTTTCCCTCCCTCCCTCCCTCCTTCCCTTCCTCCCTCCCTTACTCCCTCCCTCCCGCCCTCCATTCAACACGGTAAGCCGCTTAAGATCACCTACAATAAGTTTACCTGAAAAACAGATTACACTTCCGTCGCATCGCTTAGCTTGACTTGGGCTCCAGGCAACCAGAAGGGCGATGGCGGGGACCTGGCGGCGACTCAGCGTCTCTCTATGCTTACTGGCGCTACTGGAGGCCTTGGAGGGAAGAGGAGGAGAGTAATTATAGAGGAAAAGAGAGAGGTCTGTCGCGGAGGGAGGCTGCTGGGATTCGTCTCATTGCTAATTACCTACAGGAGAGGGATTATCTGCAATTAATATTCGCAAGGAGAGGCAAGTTAGGCAAGAACGGATTACAGATGCAAAGTGGGGAGAGGAAGGGAGGAGGAGGAGGAGGAGGGAGGAGGAGGAGGAGGGGGGAAAGGACTTGAAGACGTGGTATGGAGGTGCAGAGTTGAAGGTGTAGGGAGAGATGCTGATTAGAGAGAGAGAGAGAGAGAGAGAGAGAGAGAGAGAGAGAGAGAGAGAGAGAGAGAGAGAGAGAGAGAGAGAGAGAGAGAGAGAGAGAGAGAGAGAGAGAGAAACCTAATCTTCTCGTCAACTCTACTTAATACTTCAATGTGTTCCCTTTTTCCCCTTTTCTTAAGTGTGGCTCAAAAGAGGAATTACTTCTAAGGGGAAACACGTGAAAAATGAGGTTAAGTTAAGGGAAAGTGTGATAAAATAATGGTGTTTGACTTAATATAAACGTAGTGATGAGAGAGAGAGAGAGAGAGAGAGAGAGAGAGAGTGAGAGAGTGAGAGAGAAGCGGAAGGAGGGAAAGAAATAGGGCAAGGGTACACACACACACACACACACACACACACACACACACACACACACACACACACACACACACACACACACACACAAATAAGACGTTAAATATCCGTATAATAAACAGAAGCGATAATATAAATCACAAGTCTGGCGCTGGCACGAATAGCTTCCCTCCCCTCACTCTCTCCCCTCACCCTCTCCCCTCACTCTCCCCTCACTCTCTCCCCTTTCTCTACTGTGCCCTTTCCTTCCTCCTACTCTTCCCTTCCCTCTCTCTCCCCTCCCCTCTACATCTCTTCCCAAATCTACCTTCTCTTTCCCCTTTCCTTCCTTCCCCTCTCCTTCGTTACTTTTCCCTCCTCTCTCTATCTCTACACAACCTTTCCTTCCCCTCTCTTCCTTTTCTTTCCTCTCCCCTTCTCTATTTTCTCTATCTCCTCCCTCTTCTCCTCCTGTTCCTTCCTTTGCCCGAGAGAGAGAGAGAGAGAGAGAGAGAGAGAGAGAGAGAGAGAGAGAGAGAGAGAGAGAGAGAGACGAATGGGTGTAAAGATGTCAAGAGGAAATGAAAATGGAAAGACAAAGACGCAAGGAGTAAGAAGGGATTGAAGAGAGGAAGGAGAGGTGGAGGAGGAGGAGGAGGAGGAGGAGGTGGAGGTGGAGGAGGAGGAGGAGGTGGAGGAGGAGGTGGAGTTTACGATTGGGACCTCATGTGGCACTTGCAGGGCGTGGGAGATTATGGGTAATTAGAGGCAGATAATGGCGCCCACCACCACCCCCCTACCACAACGCCCACCACACCACCACAACACCCACCCCTTCACCCCCTCTCTCCCTGCATTCCCCCTCCCGAAGAACTGTCTGGTGAGGGAATGGTTACTACTACTACTACTACTACTACTACTACTACTACTACTACTACTACCATTTTCTTTACTACCACCACCACCACCACCACCACCACCACCACCACCACCACCACCACCACCACCACCACACTGTCAACACATCTACCACCGCCACCTAATGATGTTGACATATACAAGGACGAGAAGGTTCATATTCAGAAGGAGGAGGAGGAGGAGGAGGAGGAGGAGCCACACTAGCGACTTTGATGGCTCCGTTTGGACATTGAGCAGCGGCTGGGAGGAGGAGGAAGAGGAAGAGGAGGAGGTGGGAGGAGGTGGAGGGAGGAACTTAGCAATGGTGGTGCGATGATGGCGAATAAGAGAGAGAGAGAGAGAGAGAGAGAGAGAGAGAGAGAGAGAGAGAGAGAGAGAGAGAGAGAGAGAGAGAGAGAGAGAGAGAGAGAGAGAGAGAGAGTTATATAAGTACCTAATAACTCTTTTAATGTTCTCTTCCTCTTCTTCCTCTTAAAACAACAACCACTACTACTACTACTACTACTACTACTACTACTACTACTACTACTACTACTACTACTACTACTACTACTACTACTACTACCTGGCTTGTCACAAATCTTAATTCCACTTGTTACTTTGCTGTTTCGTTAAAGATCGTTCAGCGGTGACGAGGCAACGATAAGATATGAAACGTCACTAATATTCATTCAGTTACACGTTAGCGAGTGATAAAAAAAAGTTGTGAGATATGAAACAGGAATCGATTCATACCCTTTAGAGAGAGAGAGAGAGAGAGAGAGAAGAGAGAGAGAGAGGAGAGAGAGAGAGAGAGAGAGAGAGAGAGAGAGAGAGAGAGAGAGAGAGAGAGAGAGAGAGAAGAGAGAGAGAGAGAGAGAGAGAGAGGTGCAAAATATTCTAATAAGGCCTCACCCAAAAAGGAGAGTTTATAAAGTTTGGTGAAAAGTCAGGCTCTTCATCTCCCCTATAACTACTGCCCGTCCTTCTCTCCCTTCTCTCCTTCCTTTCTTCCTTTCCTTTCCTCCTTCCTCCTTTCCTCTTCTTTCCTTCTCTTCTTTCCTCCTTTCCCTCCTTCTTTCCTTCCTTCCTTCTTTCCTTCCTTCCCTCCTTCCCGTCCTACCCAGCATTCAGACTACTACTATACTACTACTACTACTACTACTACTACTACTACTAGAGAGAGAGAGAGAGAGGAGAGAGAGAGAGAGAGAGAGAGAGAGAGAGAGAGAGAGAGAGAGAGAGAGAGAGAGAGAGGATACGTATAGACAATAACAGACATCATTAACATTCTACTCATAAATATGTATAAGGGACGAGCAAATGTTGACTCCAGTTCTCCCTCGCTTACACACTGTACCCCCTCCCACATCACCACCACCTCATACCTCATACACACATAACACTGATACTCTGGCTATTGTCTCTTTATTTGTTATATATTGTAGTACATTATTTTTTATACCTCATATCACCCTCATATATTTATTTATTTTTTTTTACTTATGGTTTAATTCTGATATTAATAGATATTTTTTTTAAGCCTTATACCTCCCTTATACTTTCATTTTACTATACTCTCTTACGCTTATACTACAGATATTTTTAAAGGCCTCATGCCTGTATGCTTGTTCTCACCTTATTTTAATACCTATACCTTATACCTCATACCTTATACTCGCCTGATACCACCACGCCTCATACTGCCTCACCTGTATTCAACCTGATACCTGCACATCACACACATCTGCACCCTACTACTACTCCCTACTACCTCCCTCCTCCCCTCTCTCCCTTTACCCTCTCTCCCTTCCCTCTCCTCTTTCCCTCACGATAACACCTCCTCTCTCTCCCCTCTCCAAAAAATCTCTCTCACCCTCTCTCGATATTCTACTAACCCTGTCCCCGCCTCTCTCTCTCTCTCTCTCTCTCCGTCTCTCTCTCCCCTCTCTCTCTCTCTCATCCATCCTCTCTCTCTCTCTCCTCACTCTCGCTCTCGCACTTTTCTCCCTCTCTCATCTCTCTCCTTCTCTCTCCTCCTCCCTCCCCGCCTCTCTCTTCTCTCCCTCTCCTCTTCCTCTCTCTCTTCTCTCCTTCTCCTCATCTCTCTCTCTCTCTCTCCTCTCTTCTCTATTACTATCTGTCAACTCGTTCCCCTCCTCTTACCTCCTCCATTGCACTCTCCTCAATCTCTCCCACCCTCCTTCACCCTCTCCCTCCCTCCAGCTTATCCAGGGAGAGTATAAGAGGAGGTAACGGCTAACTGTAGGCTCTGACCCCTTAATTAAAGCTGGTGGTCACTGATATTACACTTTGGGAGTTAGGGAGAGCTTGGCGAAGGGAGAATTAAGGGAGATGAGGTAGAGGAGGTGAGGGGAGAGGAGGGAGCAGCTTGGTGAAGGAGAGGAAGGGAGAGGAAGGATAAATGATAGTGTGAGGAGATGAAAGAAGGAGAGAGATAGAGAGAATGAAAAAGTGTTTACAAATTATGAGGGAAGAGAGAGTGAAGGTATGAGATGTGTTAAGAGAGGAGGAGGAGGAGGAAAACAGGAGGAAAGAAGGAAGGAGAGGAGGAATGAGAGTAAAAAAGAAAGGAAGAGAAGAGAAGAGAGAATGAGAGAGAGAGAGAGAGAGAGAGAGAGAGAGAGAGAGAGGAGAGAGAGAGAGAGAGAGAGAGAGAGAGAGAGACGAAGTAGCAAGAGGAGAGAGAGAGAGAGAGGAGGAGAGAGCGATAGTTTCTTCTTTTTCGGTAAAAAGGCTCACATTCCATTAGCTGTAAATGTCTCAAGATGCGGCGGATGTAGGGAAGATATTGTGT
>JAPQNM010000049.1:4559499-4569499 GCA_029783475.1 Metacarcinus magister
TCAGATGCTGCAATGATATTTCGAATATCTCTAATAGCTTTCGAGAAAATGAGGAAGAAAGTCATGTTTTTATATAAATATAAAGTTTAATTTTACTGCGTAATTATTAGTCATAGAACAAATATTCATAATATCAGTTGTACAATTTAATTAAGTGTATCAGATGCTGTAATGATATTTCCAATATCTCTAATAGCTTTCGAGAAAATGAGGAGGAA
Source organism: Metacarcinus magister (assembly GCA_029783475.1). Classification (NCBI taxonomy): domain Eukaryota; kingdom Metazoa; phylum Arthropoda; class Malacostraca; order Decapoda; family Cancridae; genus Metacarcinus; species Metacarcinus magister. Next base: position 4,559,718 of record JAPQNM010000049.1, read on the forward strand.
AGTCATGTTTTTATATAAATATAAAGTTTTATTTTACTGCGTAATTATGAGTCATAGAACAAATATTCATAATTACAGTTGTACAGTTTAATTTGGTCTATCAGATTCTGCAATGATATTTCCAATATCTCTAATAGCTTTCGGGAAAATGAGAAGGAAAGTCATGTTTTTATATAAATATAAAGTTTAATTTTACTGCGTAATTATTAGTCATAGAACAAATATTCATAATATTAGTTGTACAATTTAATTAGGTGTATCAGATGCTACAATGATATTTCTAATATCTCTAATAGCATTCGAGAAAATGAGGAGGAAAGTCATGTTTTTATGTAAATATTAAGTTTCATTTTACTGCGTAATTATGAGTCATAGAACAAATATTCATAATTACAGTTGTACAGTTTAATTAGGTCTATCAGATGCTGCAATGATATTTCCAATATCTGTAATAGCTTTCGAGAAAATGAGGAGTAAAGTTATGTTTCTATATAAATATAAAGTTTTATTTTACTGCGTAATTATGAGTCATAGAACAAATATTCATAATTACAGTTGTACAGTTTAATTAGGTCTATCAGATGCTGCAATGATATTTCCAATATCTCTAATAGCTTTCGAGAAAATGAGGAGGAAAGTAATGTTTTTATATAAATATAAAGTTTTATTTTACTGCGTAATTATGAGTCATAGAAAAAATATTCATAATTACAGTTGTTCAATTTAATTAGGTCTATCAGATGCTGCAATGATATTTCCAATATCTCTAATAGCTTTCGGGAAAATGAGAAGGAAATTCATGTTTTTATATAAATATAAAGTTTAATTTTACTGCGTAATTATTAGTCATAGATTAAATATTCATAATATCAGTTGTACAATTTAATTAAGTGTATCAGATGCTGCAATGATATTTCCAATATCTCTAATAGCTTTCGAGAAAATGAGGAGGAAAGTCATATTTTTATATAAATATAAAGTTTTATTTTACTGCGTAATTATTAGTCTTAGAACAAATATTCATAATTACAGTTGTACAGTTTAATTAGGTCTATCAGATGTTGCAATGATATTTCCAATATCTCTAATAACTTTCGGGAAAATGAGAAGGAAAGTCATGTTTTTATATAAATATAAAGTTTAATTTTACTGCGTAATTATTAGTCATAGAACAAATATTCATAATATCAGTTGTACAATTTAATTAGGTGTATCAGATGCTGCAATGATATTTCCAATATCTCTAATAGCTTTCGAGAAAATGAGGAGGAAAGTCATGTTTTTATATAAATATTAAGTTTCATTTTACTGCGTAATTATGAGTCATAGAACAAATATTCATAATTACAGTTGTACGGTTTAATTAGTACTATCAGATGCTGCAATGATATTTCCAATATCTCTAATAGCTTTCGGGAAAATGAGAAGGAAAGTTATGTTTTTATATAAATATAAAGTTTAATTTTACTGCGTAATTATTAGTCATAGAACAAATATTCATAACATCAGTTGTACAATTTAATTAGGTGTATCAGATACTGCAATGATATTTCCAATATCTCTAATAGCTTTCGAGAAAATTAGGAGGAAAGTCATGTTTTTATATAAATATACGGTTATATTTTACTGCATAATTATTAGTCATAGAACAAATATTCATAATGACAGTTGTACAGTTGAATTAGGTGTATCAGATGCTGCAATCATATTTCCAATATCTCTAATGGCTTTCGAGAAAATGAGGAAGAAAGTAATTTAAAAAAAAGTAAAATTCAGTATATATTAGTACTAGAGCAAATATTCATAATGACAGTAGTAGATTTTAATTAGGTCTATCAGATTATGTAATGATATTTCTAATATCTCTAATATCTTTCGAGAAAATGAGGAGGAAAGTCGTGTTTTTATATAATTTTACGGTTTTATTTTACTGCGTAATTATGAGTCAAAGAACAAATATTCATAAGTACAGTTTAATTAGGCCTATCAGATACTGCAATGATTTTTCCAATATCTGTAATAGCTTTCGAGAAAATGAGGAGTAAAGTTATGTTTCTATATTAATATAAAGTTTTATTTTACTGCGTATATATGAGTCATAGAACAAATATTCATAATTACAGTTGTACAGTTTAATTAGGTCTATCAGATGCTGCAATGATATTTCGAATATCTCTAATAGCTTTCGAGAAAATGAGGAAGAGAGTCATGTTTTTATATAAATAAAGTTTAATTTTACTGCGTAATTATTAGTCATAGAACAAATATTCATAATATCAGTTGTACAATTTAATTAAGTGTATCAGATGCTGCAATGATATTTCCAATATCTCTAATAGCTTTCGAGAAAATGAGGAGGAAAGTCATGTTTTTATATAAATATAAAGTTTTATTTTACTGCGTAATTATGAGTCATAGAACAAATATTCATAATTACAGTTGTATAGTTTAATTAGGTCTATCAGATGCTGCAATGATATTTCCAATATCTCCAATAGCTTTCGTGAAAATGAGAAGGAAAGTCATGTTTTTATATAAATATAAAGTTTAATTTTACTGCGTAATTATTAGTCATAGAACAAATATTCATAATATCAGTTGTACAATTTAATTAAGTGTATCAGATGCTGCAATGATATTTCCAATATCTCTAATAGCTTTCGAGAAAATGAGGAGGAAAGTCATGTTATTATATAAATATAAAGTTTTATTTTACTGCGTAATTATGAGTCATAGAACAAATATTCATAATTACAGATGTACAGTTTAATTAAGTCTATCAGATGCTGCAATGATATTTCTAATATCTCTAATAGCTTTCGTGAAAATGAGAAGGAAAGTCATGTTTTTATATAAATATAAAGTTTAATTTTACTGCGTAATTATTAGTCATAGAACAAATATTCATAATATTAGTTGTACAATTTAATTAGGTGTATCAGATGCTACAATGATATTTCTAATATCTCTAATAGCTTTCGAGAAAATGAGGAGGAAAGTCATGTTTTTATGTAAATATTAAGTTTCATTTTACTGCGTAATTATGAGTCATAGAACAAATATTCATAATTACAGTTGTACAGTTTAATTAGGTCCATCAGATGCTGCAAATATTTCCAATATCTCTAATAGCTTTCGGGAAAATGAGAAGGAAAGTCATGTTTTTATATAAATATAAAGTTTAATTTTACTGCGTAATTATTAGTCATAGAACAAATATTCATAATATCAGTTGTACAATTTAATTAGGTGTATCAGATGCTGCAATGATATTTCCAATATCTCTAATAGCTTTCGAGAAAATGAGGAGGAAAGTCATGTTTTTATATAAATATACGGTTTTATTTTACTGCGTAATTATTAGTCATAGAATAAATATTCATAATGACAGTTGTACAGTTGAATTAGGTGTATCAGATGCTGCAATCATATTTCCAATATCTCTAATAGCTTTCGAGAAAATGAGGAAGAAATTAATTTAAAAAAAAGTAAAATTCAGTATATATTAGTACTAGAGCAAATATTCATAATGACAGTAGTAGATTTTAATTAGGTCTATCAGATTCTGTAATGATATTTCTAATATCTCTAATATCTTTCGAGAAAATGAGGAGGAAAGTCGTGTTTTTATATAATTTTACGGTTTTATTTTACTGCGTAATTATTAGTCATAGAACAAATATTAATAATGACAGTTGTACAATTTTATTAGGTCTATTAGATGCTGCAATGATTTTTTCAATATCTATAATAGCTTTCGAGAAAATGAGGAGGAAAGTCATGTTTTTATATAAATATTAAGTTTCATTTTACTGCGTAATTATGAGTCATAGAACAAATATTCATAATTACAGTTGTATGGTTTAATTAGTACTATCAGATGCTGCAATGATATTTCCAATATCTCTAATAGCTTTCGGGAAAATGAGAAGGAAAGTTATGTTTTTATATAAATATGAAGTTTAATTTTACTGCGTAATTATTAGTCATAGAACAAATATTCATAACATCAGTTGTACAATTTAATTAGGTGTATCAGATGCTGCAATGATATTTCCAATATCTCTAATAGCTTTCGAGAAAATTAGGAGGAAAGTCATGTTTTTATATAAATATACGGTTATATTTTACTGCATAATTATTAGTCATAGAACAAATATTCATAATGACAGTTGTACAGTTGAATTAGGTGTATCAGATGCTGCAATCATATTTCCAATATCTCTAATAGCTTTCGAGAAAATGAGGAAGAAAGTAATTTAAAAAAAAGTAAAATTCAGTATATATTAGTACTAGAGCAAATATTCATAATGACAGTAGTAGATTTTAATTAGGTCTATCAGATTATGTAATGATATTTCTAATATCTTTAATATCTTTCGAGAAAATGAGGAGGAAAGTCGTGTTTTTATATAATTTTACGGTTTTATTTTACTGCGTAATTATGAGTCAAAGAACAAATATTCATAAGTACAGTTGTACAGTTTAATTAGGCCTATCAGATACTGCAATGATATTTCCAATATCTGTAATAGCTTTCGAGAAAATGAGGAGTAAAGTTATGTTTCTATATAAATATAAAGTTTTATTTTACTGCGTATATATGAGTCATAGAACAAATATTCATAATTACAGTTGTACAGTTTAATTAGGTCTATCAGATGCTGCAATGATATTTCGAATATCTCTAATAGCTTTCGAGAAAATGAGGAAGAGAGTCATGTTTTTATATAAATATAAAGTTTAATTTTACTGCGTAATTATTAGTCATAGAACAAATATTCATAATATCAGTTGTACAATTTAATTAAGTGTATCAGATGCTGCAATGATATTTCCAATATCTCTAATAGCTTTCGAGAAAATGAGGAGGAAAGTCGTTTTTATATAAATATAAAGTTTTATTTTACTGCGTAATTATGAGTCATAGAACAAATATTCATAATTACAGTTGTATAGTTTAATTAGGTCTATCAGATGCTGCAATGCTATTTCCAATATCTCCAATAGCTTTCGTGAAAATGAGAAGGAAAGTCATGTTTTTATATAAATATAAAGTTTAATTTTACTGCGTAATTATTAGTCATAGAACAAATATTCATAATATCAGTTGTACAATTTAATTAAGTGTATCAGATGCTGCAATGATATTTCCAATATCTCTAATAGCTTTCGAGAAAATGAGGAGGAAAGTCATGTTATTATATAAATATAAAGTTTTATTTTACTGCGTAATTATGAGTCATAGAACAAATATTCATAATTACAGTTGTACAGTTTAATTTGGTCTATCAGATTCTGCAATGATATTTCCAATATCTCTAATAGCTTTCGGGAAAATGAGAAGGAAAGTCATGTTTTTATATAAATATAAAGTTTAATTTTACTGCGTAATTATTAGTCATAGAACAAATATTCATAATATTAGTTGTACAATTTAATTAGGTGTATCAGATGCTACAATGATATTTCTAATATCTCTAATAGCATTCGAGAAAATGAGGAGGAAAGTCATGTTTTTATGTAAATATTAAGTTTCATTTTACTGCGTAATTATGAGTCATAGAACAAATATTCATAATTACAGTTGTACAGTTTAATTAGGTCTATCAGATGCTGCAATGATATTTCCAATATCTGTAATAGCTTTCGAGAAAATGAGGAGTAAAGTTATGTTTCTATATAAATATAAAGTTTTATTTTACTGCGTAATTATGAGTCATAGAACAAATATTCATAATTACAGTTGTACAGTTTAATTAGGTCTATCAGATGCTGCAATGATATTTCCAATATCTCTAATAGCTTTCGAGAAAATGAGGAGGAAAGTAATGTTTTTATATAAATATAAAGTTTAATTTTACTGCGTAATTATTAGTCATAGATTAAATATTCATAATATCAGTTGTACAATTTAATTAAGTGTATCAGATGCTGCAATGATATTTCCAATATCTCTAATAGCTTTCGAGAAAATGAGGAGGAAAGTCATATTTTTATATAAATATAAAGTTTTATTTTACTGCGTAATTATTAGTCTTAGAACAAATATTCATAATTACAGTTGTACAGTTTAATTAGGTCTATCAGATGTTGCAATGATATTTCCAATATCTCTAATAACTTTCGGGAAAATGAGAAGGAAAGTCATGTTTTTATATAAATATAAAGTTTAATTTTACTGCGTAATTATTAGTCATAGAACAAATATTCATAATATCAGTTGTACAATTTAATTAGGTGTATCAGATGCTGCAATGATATTTCCAATATCTCTAATAGCTTTCGAGAAAATGAGGAGGAAAGTCATGTTTTTATATAAATATTAAGTTTCATTTTACTGCGTAATTATGAGTCATAGAACAAATATTCATAATTACAGTTGTACGGTTTAATTAGTACTATCAGATGCTGCAATGATATTTCCAATATCTCTAATAGCTTTCGGGAAAATGAGAAGGAAAGTTATGTTTTTATATAAATATAAAGTTTAATTTTACTGCGTAATTATTAGTCATAGAACAAATATTCATAACATCAGTTGTACAATTTAATTAGGTGTATCAGATACTGCAATGATATTTCCAATATCTCTAATAGCTTTCGAGAAAATTAGGAGGAAAGTCATGTTTTTATATAAATATACGGTTATATTTTACTGCATAATTATTAGTCATAGAACAAATATTCATAATGACAGTTGTACAGTTGAATTAGGTGTATCAGATGCTGCAATCATATTTCCAATATCTCTAATGGCTTTCGAGAAAATGAGGAAGAAAGTAATTTAAAAAAAAGTAAAATTCAGTATATATTAGTACTAGAGCAAATATTCATAATGACAGTAGTAGATTTTAATTAGGTCTATCAGATTATGTAATGATATTTCTAATATCTCTAATATCTTTCGAGAAAATGAGGAGGAAAGTCGTGTTTTTATATAATTTTACGGTTTTATTTTACTGCGTAATTATGAGTCAAAGAACAAATATTCATAAGTACAGTTGTACAGTTTAATTAGGCCTATCAGATACTGCAATGATTTTTCCAATATCTGTAATAGCTTTCGAGAAAATGAGGAGTAAAGTTATGTTTCTATATTAATATAAAGTTTTATTTTACTGCGTATATATGAGTCATAGAACAAATATTCATAATTACAGTTGTACAGTTTAATTAGGTCTATCAGATGCTGCAATGATATTTCGAATATCTCTAATAGCTTTCGAGAAAATGAGGAAGAGAGTCATGTTTTTATATAAATAAAGTTTAATTTTACTGCGTAATTATTAGTCATAGAACAAATATTCATAATATCAGTTGTACAATTTAATTAAGTGTATCAGATGCTGCAATGATATTTCCAATATCTCTAATAGCTTTCGAGAAAATGAGGAGGAAAGTCATGTTTTTATATAAATATAAAGTTTTATTTTACTGCGTAATTATGAGTCATAGAACAAATATTCATAATTACAGTTGTATAGTTTAATTAGGTCTATCAGATGCTGCAATGATATTTCCAATATCTCCAATAGCTTTCGTGAAAATGAGAAGGAAAGTCATGTTTTTATATAAATATAAAGTTTAATTTTACTGCGTAATTATTAGTCATAGAACAAATATTCATAATATCAGTTGTACAATTTAATTAAGTGTATCAGATGCTGCAATGATATTTCCAATATCTCTAATAGCTTTCGAGAAAATGAGGAGGAAAGTCATGTTATTATATAAATATAAAGTTTTATTTTACTGCGTAATTATGAGTCATAGAACAAATATTCATAATTACAGATGTACAGTTTAATTAAGTCTATCAGATGCTGCAATGATATTTCTAATATCTCTAATAGCTTTCGTGAAAATGAGAAGGAAAGTCATGTTTTTATATAAATATAAAGTTTAATTTTACTGCGTAATTATTAGTCATAGAACAAATATTCATAATATTAGTTGTACAATTTAATTAGGTGTATCAGATGCTACAATGATATTTCTAATATCTCTAATAGCTTTCGAGAAAATGAGGAGGAAAGTCATGTTTTTATGTAAATATTAAGTTTCATTTTACTGCGTAATTATGAGTCATAGAACAAATATTCATAATTACAGTTGTACAGTTTAATTAGGTCCATCAGATGCTGCAAATATTTCCAATATCTCTAATAGCTTTCGGGAAAATGAGAAGGAAAGTCATGTTTTTATATAAATATAAAGTTTAATTTTACTGCGTAATTATTAGTCATAGAACAAATATTCATAATATCAGTTGTACAATTTAATTAGGTGTATCAGATGCTGCAATGATATTTCCAATATCTCTAATAGCTTTCGAGAAAATGAGGAGGAAAGTCATGTTTTTATATAAATATACGGTTTTATTTTACTGCGTAATTATTAGTCATAGAATAAATATTCATAATGACAGTTGTACAGTTGAATTAGGTGTATCAGATGCTGCAATCATATTTCCAATATCTCTAATAGCTTTCGAGAAAATGAGGAAGAAATTAATTTAAAAAAAAGTAAAATTCAGTATATATTAGTACTAGAGCAAATATTCATAATGACAGTAGTAGATTTTAATTAGGTCTATCAGATTCTGTAATGATATTTCTAATATCTCTAATATCTTTCGAGAAAATGAGGAGGAAAGTCGTGTTTTTATATAATTTTACGGTTTTATTTTACTGCGTAATTATTAGTCATAGAACAAATATTAATAATGACAGTTGTACAATTTTATTAGGTCTATTAAATGCTGCAATGATTTTTTCAATATCTATAATAGCTTTCGAGAAAATGAGGAGGAAAGTCATGTTTTTATATAAATATAAAGTTTTATTTTACTGAGTAAATATTAGTCATACAACAAATATTCATAATATCAGTTGTACAGTTTAATTAGGTCCATCAGATGCTGCAATTATATTTCCAATATCTCTAATAGCTTTCGAGAAAATGAGGAGGAAATTCATGTTTTTATATAAATATATAGTTTTGGGGGTGGGGGTGGGGCTTACGGGGGCGTGGGTGGGGGGATGGGGGGTGTGCGTGTGTGTGTGTGTGTGTGTGTGTTCGCCCGCGCTTAACAGGTGACCTGTCCTGAGGTTGAAAAATGAGTGCTGCCGTTTTAGGAAATACCTCATTTTATTGCTATATTTCTTCATATTGTATTTAGAACACAGTTATTGAAACATTTACCTTAATAAGAACTACGGTGAACGTTGATAAAATTGATAACGTTTTCCAAGCAACACTGTAAAAAATGTATGCCGCGCTTCGATATTCATATGAATATCGTAAGCGTAGAACGTTAACTTTTATTTTATACATGATTTTTTTATATATTATGTTGCATGGATTTTCGTTAAAACATTTTATATGCCTTTTACTTATGTACATCAAGTTCTAACTGGCTAGTTCACGTAGACATGGCAACGTTGGACCCATGGGAAGACTGGATTCTGTCCCACCAGAAAGCTCTGCTAAGATCTGTCGGACTATAGTACCTATGTCTTTCCTCCAACCTTTGAGGAAATAAACAAAAGATAAACGTTTATTTACCAAGACTGTAGTGATGAATAGATGTTGTGAAGTGAGAACAACATTAGGGAATATACACATTACTTTACTACAGATTCATTAGCATTGTATTACGGGACTCATTAAATTTCTGGCAGAGAGGATCAGGGAAGGTTAAGTTATATAGTCTGGTGATTCTCTTTTGTTTGCTGTAGCTGTTTTTGGTTTGTTGTTGTTCGTTACTCTCAAGTCCG
>JAPQNM010000049.1:4576999-4579499 GCA_029783475.1 Metacarcinus magister
CTCCTTCTATAGGATTCCTATTGTGTCCTTAGGGAGATCTGAGGCACCGTGGAAGGATCTGTCAGTACCAGCGAGAGAGAGAGAGAGAGAGAGAGAGAGAGAGAGAGAGAGAGAGAGAGAGAGAGAGAGAGAGAGAGAGAGAGAGAGAGAGAGAGATTCCTTACATGTTGCATTTTTTTTTATTTTCTTTATTTTTTGGTACCTATTCCAGTCAAAAGCCTCTCTCTCTCTCTCTCTCTCTCTCTCTCTCTCTCTCTCTCTCTCTCTCTCTCTCTCTCTCTCTCTCTCTCTCTCTCTCTCTCTCTCTCTCTCTCTCTTTGCAAGCTAGGTATTCATGCATAAGATTAAAAGTTTGTTCTCCATTCACACTTGAAAATCCTACTTCACGCACACACGCACACACACACACACACACACACACACACACACACACACACACACACACACACACACACACACACACACACACACACACACACACACACACACACATGTATTTTTCTTCAATATATTTGGCACTCATTTTTTTTCGTTCAATTTGTACGCCCATTTTCTTTGCTTTGATGTGTGTGTGTGTGTGTGTGTGTGTGTGTGTGTGTGTGTGTGTGTGTGTGTGTGTGTGTGTGTGTGTTTGGTGACGTACACACAAATCACAGTTTCAAAGCCTCTTGACAGTCTTGGGGAGAGATGAAGAGGAAAAAATGAGGAAAAAAAAAGAAAAGAGATAGAATTCTGTGGCCCTTACCTCTCCCCCCCCCCTTTTTTCCCTCCCTTTTCCCTCCCTTTTCCCTCCCTTTTCCTTCCCTTTAATTAATGTTTAGTATAGGAAAACAAGAGTATTTTTTTCCCTCAAGTATGCAGGAAAATGTTGTATCTCTATTTCCTTGACTTTCCTATTTAATTTTTAAGGTAAATACGAAATGATAACTCAAGAAAAATATATTAAACTTGTAAGATTTGATAGTTTGGTCACAGTATTCTCTCTCTCTCTCTCTCTCTCTCACTCTCTCTCTCTCTCTCTCTCTCTCTCTCTCTCTCTCTCTCTCTCTCTCTCTCTCTCTCTCTCTCAATAAAGTGTGAAAAAAATGTGTTTATCGTTGTTTTTAGTGGGAAAGAAAGTTAAATAAAGGAAAATTGCAGGTGAAAATGGGGAAAAAAAGGGGAAAAGGGGGAAAAAAAGGGGAGAAAAGAGGAAAAAACGGTGGTAGTAAAGGAAGGTATAAAAGGAATAAATGAAAAAAAGAAGAGGAAGACTAGAAGTGTAAATTTTGTAATACTGAAGAGAGAGAGAGAGAGAGAGAGAGAGAGAGAGAGAGAGAGAGAGAGAGAGAGAGAGAGAGAGAGAGAGAGAGAGAGAGAGAGAGAGGGAGAGTGTAATGGGGAGCAAATAAAAGAAAATAGTGTATTGTGATTGGCCAGAAATGATCCAGTAATAACCAATCAGCTTACAGAATACTCTCTCTCTCTCTCTCTCTCTCTCTCTCTCTCTCTCTCTCTCTCTCTCTCTCTCTCTCTCAAAATACGTCAGCAAAATATCGTAAAAAAACAGACCGACACACCACCTCTCTTTACCTAATATTAATCTATGTGTATAAAGATAATCTCATCCCAGGCTGAAGGGATGTTTTCACCCTTGTCGTCTGGTATCCTAGGACATCTCAACACCTCATTATGTTCTGCTGGGAAACGCCTACCTACCTGTCTACCTACCTGTCTACCTACCCTTACCTGTACCTTACCTCCCCTTACCTCTACCCTACCTAAGAAGTTTTATTAAATTTCTGGACTTCTATTTATATTTTTTGGGCTGTTTCACTTTTACCTCACCACACACACACACACACACACACACACACACACACACACACACACACACACACACACACACACACACTTACATATATACACATACACGGTTACCTGTACTGTTTTGTTGTTTTGCTGTGCTGTACTGGTCTGTTTTGTTTTGTTTTGGCAAGGTGAGGTGAGGTGAGGTGAGGTGAGGCGTCCAGGTGATTGCAAGAGAGGAAGAGAAAAACAAGTTAAATGATATTGAATTTGGATTGAGCAAAGATTTTATTTATTATTTTTTTTATTGGGGTTGTTGTGGTGATGTTAGTAGTAGTAGTAGTAGTAGTAGTAGTAGGATGGTGGTAGTAGGTAAGTAAGAGGGGAAAACATGCATTTGAGAGGGAAGAGAGAGGGGAAAGTAGAGTAGTGAAGGGGGAGTGTAAGGGTGACATATAGGCATACTAATATAATACCTTAGGCCTACTGACCCTGTTGATCTATCTCCCTTCATCCTCTTTATCCATGTGTTGCCTTCTCCTTGTTTGTTATTCAACTTAATTTTTTTCTATTTTTCTCTTATCTGTGTGTGTGTGTGTGTGTGTGTGTGTGTGTGTGTCTCCCTTCCCCTTTATTATTCATTGCATTACCACTTTTTTAATAGGATAAAAGAAACGCTAATAGTAATGATGTAATTATTATTATTATTATT
>JAPQNM010000049.1:4589499-4591999 GCA_029783475.1 Metacarcinus magister
CAGCAGCATCAGTGTGGCCAGTCCTGGGTGTGAGGACAGGTGCTGCAGGGCGAGGAGGGTCGTGGGAGGCTCTGCACCGTGGTGGGTCTGGGTGGGTCTTTAGCCTTCCATTAGCCAAGTAACTTGAGGACGCTGAAGATTATGGAAAAAATCCTTTTCTCCTGTTCCCTGTTGATGTGTGTGTGTGTTATTTTAGCTGGAATTTTAGGAAGAAGGTTTTTTATCAGGAATTTATGACGATATGAATTGTACCTAAAAAAAGATCTTTCAAAATTACAATGAAGTCCTACTTGATGTTCCTGACGGTGATGTCCGAGCAGAATGTGTCCTCCGTGTAGGGGCAGGACTCATCGGCACACATACGGCTCAACACACGCATCTGGGGAGGCACACATGAGGTACACATGAGTCACTCCGTGTTAATGAAGCCTTGAGTAACGTGGCCAAGGTGCGACTCCGTGAACACCTGTCCTTGACTCACCTGCAGGGTGCATGTCGGGCACACGATGTCGTCGGGCAGAATGACTGGGATCTCATACTTGTCGGTGCGAGGAACCATCTCCAGGCTGAAGCTGGTGCCGGAGCCGTCCCCCATCTGCAGCGGCACCCTGTTGGGACACAGGCATTCACTACCTGCACATGTCCTGCCCCGCCACCCCTGCCCCGCACCCCACCCTTGTCACCCCTCATCCTTACCTGTCCAGACACTCGTATTCTGCGTCGCCCTCCGGACACAGGTACATCTGAAGGGAGCCGAAGAGGCCGGCGGGCACCGTGGCCAAAACTATCACCATCTGCAGGTGTAAAGGTGAGGTGAGATTGTGATGAGGTGTGAGGCTGAGTGTTTCCTAAAACAGAAGTGATCGTGAAGGGACACTCACCCCCCCGGCAGGGTACTCGTTGCGGTGCGTCTGGGAGAGGACGGAGAGTTGGGCGTCCTGTGGGGGAAAAAAAGTGAGTGGCTGAGGCTGCCCGTGGTTGGGTGAAGGTTAGATAATGAACTGTTGATTGTGTAGCATGTAAGGTTGTGTTTAGTGTAAGGTAGTTGTGTACTGATGTACAGGCAAACAACATGTGTTGAGGCCTGTATTGTGTGATATGGTGCCAAAGGTATCAACACATTGCAGAGTGGATGTGGTGCCTCACCTGGGTGCGGCAAGAACGTGACTCTGGGTCGAGGAGCTGCGTCTGGCACCAGCCTCCTCCTGCCACCTGGTGGGGAGACACACAACCTTACTCTCTGGGATCCACTCCTCTCATGCTCTCCTCACTAATGACGGACTAGTGTGTTTGTAATGCTTAGTCTCAACACAGACATTATTGATGGCGTTGGATTCATTGTGGTTATGTGTGCAAGGCTGTGTTGCGTGAAGACTGTGACTAACTGTGATGGTATTGGTGTGAGCACGCCGGCTAGGCACTAACACTGTGTTGTGGGTGAGCTCACCGCTAGGAGGAGGAAGAGCACCGAGCAGCGAGGGGCTCGAAGCGTCACTTGGCAGGCAGTCATGGCGAGCAGCGGCAGAGTGTGGCTTGGGGAGGGCCGGGTGTTTATTTAAGGGTGTGGGGCGTCCTCGGGGCTGCCTTCCATTGGCTGTGAACAACATCAGTGATTGGTGCCTCGCTGAAGTCGCCTTCCACGGCCCAGGTGGTGATAAGGGGGTGTTGGGATGCACCATTATCTTACCTGGTTCCTGTTTTCAAAGAATGTTTTGGTGGGAAAGCGCTCTCTCTCTCTCTCTCTCTCTCTCTCTCTCTCTCTCTCTCTCTCTCTCTCTCTCTCTCTCTCTCTCTCTCTCTCTCTCTCTCTCTCTCTCTCTCTCTCTCTCTCTCACATGATTTGGATGATGGAATATATTTAGACATTAAGTTATTCATCTACTTATAAACTATTACATACTTATTGTTCACTTTTATTTAATGTTAGGATTACTTTTACTTAGTCCTACATTCATAACTTGCTTTTATTATAATTTATACATGTTGGCAATGATACAGTTTCATAATTCTCTCATTTGTCACATCTGATAAGAAAAAAAAAAATGTATACATGAAATAGATAAGTAAATTAATAGATTCATCGATTTTAACTAAACTTTGCTGAGACTACCAAGCAAACTCAGTAATTCTTCATGTATATATTATTTTTTCGTATTTCCCATTTTTTTTTCCATTTTTGTCTTTTCATAGGATAGCATACAGAGAAAGACTTACTATTATCATTACCATTATCATTATCTTTATCATTATCTTTGTCATTATCATTATCTTTATCATTATCATTATCCTTATCATTGTCGTTGTGGTTGTCGTTATTGTTATTGTTATTGGTGTTGTTAAGAATATTACCACCGTATTCCAGGTGGCTCGTTAAAGGACGGAGCGAGGGTCTGGGAAGCCCCTCCTCTCTATTCTCTCCACTTTTCTTTGGTAATACCGCCGAGGGACCAAAGATCACCCACATAAAGAGAATAATAGAATACTGTAAACTAAAAAATAA
>JAPQNM010000049.1:4594499-4611999 GCA_029783475.1 Metacarcinus magister
TCCTTCTGCCCTGAGCCCGTCCCAGCTATTTACTCCTTACCTTGTGTAACACTCATCCTTCGCATTTCCTTCCATACACAGGTACACTGCAATGGAGCTGAACTGGCGGGGGGGGAACAACACCTCCACTGCATTCAACTGAGGAACAAGTGCAAGTGGATAGGTGAGGCTATATTCCTATCACTTATCAAGCCCAACAGGAACAGTTGATGCAAGGACACTCACCTTACTCACGGGGAACTTGACGGAGCTGTCGGCGTCATTACCCTGTGGAGAGGAAGATGGACTGTGGTCAGGTGAAGGTAAGCAGAGGAATTAATTCATCTGTAGCAGGTTAGGGATTGTATTCTATCTATTTTATAGTCTCTGATGCCACGTTCACTTCATGAAGATAAAAGTGTACACTGTCAAAGATAACACTGCATTGCATATCCGTACGCGGGATTACATTAGTCACTTTCCTCACCGAGCTGCAGGTGCGTGGCTGAGGACGTAGCAGAGTCTGGCACCAGCCTCCACCCGCCACCTGGTGAACAAACACAACATTATACACCTCTCCACCTGTTTGTGTCAAGTAAATCATTATGTAGTATTTATTTAGGTATTAGTTCGTAAATTCATGCAGTTCTGTTAATTCTTACTTGATATAGGGAGAACAAATCATGCTATATAAGGACCCTCTCGCTCAGTTCCTTTTGGTCACCACAAGGAATACGGTTTTGGTATTCTTGCAGCCGCCACCACAGGGACATACAGTATATAATGGATAATCAGTTTGCCAAAAGAATATTGCATGTAAATATATGATCAAGTAGTGTTTAGTGTGTTGGCTCACCGCTAGGAGAAGGAAGAGCACCGTGCAGTGAAAAGTCATCCTGTCTAGTGTTGTTGGATGTCTATAAGATTCTTATTTATAGACATCACTTGGGGCTGCTTTACATTGGTTACCCTCGGAAGGTTACTGATTATCCTCCTCGTGGGAGCTGCTTCTTATAATGCCTCTTGGAAGTTCACTATCTTGTCTTGATCTTGGTTCTCAGGCGTCTCCATATCATGTGTTTCCCGTGAGAAAGACACATTGCTGGAAGGTTTAGAGAAACCTTACGACAGGGTGGATAGAGAAATGCTTTGCAGAGTTTTAGAAAAGGTCGGGTTAAGGGAAAAAATAGTCAACATTGTCAGGAGTATGTATGTTGATACCAAAGCTAGATGCAGACTAGGGAATATATAAACAGATTGGGTGAATAGAGAGAGAGAGAGAGGGGTTAGGCAAGGATGTTTTCTGTCACCAATTTTATTTAGTATGTACACAGAAGAACTGGCAGTGAGGTTGAGGAGAACGAATGCAGGAGTGAGAGTTGGGAGAGACAAGGTGTGGCTGCTGTTATAGGCAGATGATGTAGTAGTAATGAGTGAGTCTGTAGAGGAGCTACAAAACTTACTAGATGTGGTAGATGAGTATGGAAGAGATTTTGGAATGAATTTTAGCTGTGAAAAAAGCAAGGTAATGATAATAAATAGATCAAAAGATGAGAGGGATGCTACATGGAGTGAATGAGGTGCAGTAAGTATGTGAGAAGACAAAGAATGAAAAGATTATTATGGTGAATTAGTGGGTTGGCCGACTAGGGAGTGCAGCAAGAATGAGAGCGAGTGAATATGACGTGTTGCGAGATATATGGAAGAGTGTTATGTATGGTATGGAAGTGATTGCAAGGATGGTTCCATTATCCCCCCCCCCATGTCTCCCCTCACTCGTTGAACACACACTCATTATTTACTACTATCACTCACTCATGTATTCCCTCATCCATCATTCCAAGTATTTATTTTTTTCTTTTTCAATTCCTCCTCTTTATTTGTTACCTTTTATATATTCTAGTTCTTCTCTTTATTTTTATTCCTTCCAAATTTTGGTCTAGTGCGCCTCATCTTTTTATTATTTGTTTCTCTTCCTCTTTTTTTTTTAGTTTTATTTATTCTTTTTATATTCATTCCTCGTCATTTTATTTTGAATCCTCTATTTTTTATTTTTTGTCTTCCTTTTATTTTCATTCCTTTCTTTTTTCTGAAATTCATCTTTTATTTCCATTCCTTTTTTTTTCTCTCTTATTCCTCTCTTTATTTTCATTCCTCCTTTTCTATTTGAACGTTGAAGGAATGAGAGAAAGACAGAATGGAAAGCAATAATCACAAGCATAGGTATGGAAGAGGGTAGAAAGTGTGTGTACCATTCTATAGGTTTAAATATTTGTTAGTGCTTGTTAGGTTAAGTAAGGTAAAGTTAGAACTCGTGTTCGTTGTATTGATCCCAGCGTGACGCCACCTTATTAATCTGAAACTCCACCCCTTGCTTTAACTTCTGTCTTTTTTTTCCAGGTCTGGCGACAAGCGGGATTTTTTTTTAACGTTTTTTTTTTTCCCTTGGCCAGTGCTCTTTTAATGGTAAAAAAAAAACGGGAGGCTGACGGTCGTTACGTGTTCTGGCACCGGGAACACGCACGGCAGGAACATTGACTCAGTACCTTCGGAAGATCATGGATACCCCCAAAAAATCGTCGGAAATGCACACCACGCCAGCAGTAATCGTAGTCTAACTTATAGGCCCAGTGTGATAGTCCCTTAGTATGTCCTTAGTATGCATGCTTTCTGTTCAAATATTATACGGATTAACTTTGATCTCCTTCCCTTTGCTCTCACGGGAGGAGGATAAGGAGGCGGCATCTTGGCGGAGCAACACCTGCAGTATCTTTCCTTGTGTTCTCACGGGAAGGGACGCGCCAAGCAACACTGTTTATCTGGCGTCATCTTGGTGTAGCAGCGGCGTCTTCTCATGGGAACGATCTCATGCCCTTCCATGTTGTATTATTCCAAGAAAAAAAAACCATCTTAGTTCGATATTGTTTCATAAGTGATATTAGTTGAGAATATTCGTCTTCTTGTTCCCAGGCGTCGTGGATATGATCAGTGGTGAACTTGAACGTATAAGACATGCGTTATATAAGACATACAAGGAAATTTGTTTAGAAAATACACTTCCAGACAAATATATAAGATACAGCAAATACAACAGATAATACGATAAAGAATACAACAAAAATAATGATATGAAAACCGTGACAATGTGGATATAAAGTTGTAGTTGTATTTCAGTGATTTTATTCTTCATATTCACTTATATTCCACTTTGAATATGAGTTATGAGAGTGTATATTAGGCAATGCATGAGTGATAATGAGTTAACATGAATAGCAAGGCTGCGTAATGAGTACAAATGAGTTTAAATAAGATGGAAACAGCATTGGGGGAAGGGAAGGCGTTGGAGAAGGAATGTATGAATAAATGAATGCTTTATTATCATTTATTTATTGATCTAAGTCATATGTGATTTAAAATTTTTATGAGAAGGTAAATTGTTGACATTATATATATTTTATTTATTTTTACTTATTGTTATTTATTCATTTATATTTAATTACATTTTTTTTTCTTCGGTAGGTGTCAATATATTTAACCTTGTCTATGACGCTACATAATCTAACACTCTTGTCGCATTCTTGTTGTAGGAGTAGGATTGATCGGGTTAGAAATGAAAACTATGCGTGCCCTGGTTTCCTTTTATAATAACTGCCGATTAACCTTCACGACGGGACAATTAGAGTAACATAATGACAACCTAGGAACAAAATACTGATATAGAGAAACTAAAGATAAATTAAGGAGAGGTGAGATAGGAAGGTTTGCTGAGGTGGCTTGGAATAGGCGGACAGCCAATTGGGTTGAATGATAAATTTTATAAGATGCCTTTGTTCTTTAGTGGAGTGATAAAGGGTGGTGACGGTAATAATGGGTAACTCTAACGGCAGTCAAGTTTCCATGGTTATCCTTTCAAAAGATTCGTGTTCTGTATCTTCTCTTTACCTTTACAAGGGTGACTCAGGCGTTCACAACACCATTCACAGTGTTGCGTTCACCTGTATCGTGCTTACTGTTTTCCCTTCAAGCTTAAATCCTCTTATAAACTGTTAAGCTATCTTGTCAAGGTCTGATTGGAGAGTGTAAGGTGATCAGAAGTATTAAGACTGAAGGGTGACTAAAAGATATATACGTGTGTTGTATTTTAATACATTTCTCATCATACTTTAACACAGATTGGGTATTTTTTGAGGCCATTCTCACAGCTATTCATTATGTGAAAATAAAAAGATTAATATTAAATTAAATTATGAAAATAAATTTCCTACAACTATTATCTTTTTTTATATTTTATCAATATATACAAAAAATTTTATTAAATCATGAACTAAATAATTAATGAAATAAATAAACTAAAATTCACAAGTACGACACTACGTCTTGAGGTACGATTTGTCGCGTCGAATGGCCGCCATTTTGAAAAATAATTATATATTCTATTTAATCACCAATTATTGACGCCATCAAGACATTCACATATTTATCAACACCGCCATTATAATCCCGATTAATTAGTGATCAGATTGAGTGTAGAATATGTGTTGTGAATAATGAATTACCGTAATAATGGAAGCAAAATAAGGTGACCACATTGTGTCATTATGGAAAAGACGCCAATTTATCAGTAATTATTTACATTATTACACTTTTATTTGTTATTGTATTTGTTTGGTTTAGAGAACAATTAATGGAGCATTGCAGGATATATGTGTATATATATATATATATATATATATATATATATATATATATATATATATATATATATATATATATACACACACACACTGCTCCTCCCCTCTCTCTGATTGTGGTATTAATGTGATCTTATATTACAGCTGCCGCCATTAGACTACTACTAGTACAACTACTACTACTACTACTACTACTACTACTACTACTACTACTACTACTACTACTACTACTACTACTACTACTACAAGGGTCGTTGCGTCACAGCCTGGCAGGGGCGTGGAGTCTGTAGCCATTATGCCTCCTGCCCATCCCTGTCTTGGCAGGGGTGGGCGGGAGGCAGAGGGCGGGCAGGGATCTCTCCACGACTCTTGTCACGTGTGTGTGGCGCGGCGCCCCCCCCTACCAGAACATCCACCGAGGGAACGCCGCCCCCTTTGGATTATAAGGTATTTGTGTGTTTCTGTTTGTATGTTTGTAGGTATGTATATATGCTTTATGTATCTTATCTTGAGAAATGTCGATTCTAAAGACATCGCTAGTGGCCTGACATCACTTGCCAGGAAGTAGTAGTAGTAGTAGTGGTAGTGACAGTAGTGATAGTCTTGTCTTTACTGTAAAACATTTTCATGCAGTTTTTTCATAGTGCATGGTTGGCCTTCCTTTCCTGCCAGCCGTGGGTGGTGGGAGAAGCCTTCACCCTTCTTATCCTGTATCCTTCACCCTAGATTAGATAGTGTAGTCTCTATCACAAACAGCCTCGTAAGGGCCAGCAGGCTTGTTGCTGTTTGTTCTTCTTATGTGTTCCTATGTGTTCCTTCTCCTCCATAATTATCGTTCTCTGATTATTTAATTTTTTTTGTTTTATTTCCTATTTACAACATTGACTGCTTTCTGCAAGGTCAAAATTTAGGGAAAAATAACGGAAACATTATCTTAAATAAATATAATTATTCCATTATTAATAGTTAGAATATAATCATAATAACCATTAATACTATCTTACTATTGAATGGCAATGGATAAGTTTCCTGGAAGATCATTGGCTAATAGAGCAGAGACAAGGGTGGTGATTGGCTGTTCACTAATACAACGCAATCATACGTTATCTCTTCACTACCACGTGTTACTTCGATACAACGGACTGCCTTACATACATTCTAACCCCATTGATGTACTGTAGGAGCGATATATAACAGGAATTAAGGATAAGAGAGTAGAAATAAGAGAAAATATGTACATAGTGGTAACGTTTTGCTGACAAGAACGAGGCGGAGTCAGTGTCTCTCAAGCTGTGGTGGAGGGAGGATGTGTGTCTCTGTCCCGGAAGGGTGAGAATTAGGTGCGTTGGAGTGAATATTTGGTGTAACAGTGTATGGTGATTGTGTGGTGGTGTTGTGATCGTACTGTGGTGTGTTAGTGGACGTTGTGGATGTAATACTACTCATCAACACATCTTCGTTTGGCATGGTAAGTGTGTGTGTGCGTGTATGTATGTATGTAAGTGTGTGTGTGTGTGTGTGTGTGATTTGTTTTCGTAATTCTATATAAAGTTGAAGGATGTTGACCATGTGGTTTTGAATTATCATCATTATTATTATTATTATTATTATTGTTATTATTATTATTATTATTGTTTTTTTCTTTCATCATCATCATCATCATCATCATTTAAATAAACTCATTCATTCACCACCAGTAATTAAAAATAATAATAATACACTTTAACAATTCATTCATACATTCAATAAATCGTTTTCATTATCTATCTTCTAAGTTTTTCTAATTATCAAAATCAGTTACTAGTGATTTAATAATGTTTTTAATTATTGAAAAACTACAAGTCATTAGGGAGAGGAACACCTGGAGTGGAGGAGGTGAACTAATTAGCGGTAGAGTGGCAGGTGTATCGGCCTTAACGTATGGGAGAGGTGGAGAGAAAGAGAATTTTGGAGGAAGAGGTGAAGAGATAGAGAGGAGGGAAGATTGGAGGAAGAGGTGGAGAGAAGGAGAAAAGGTTGGAGGATTAGGTGGAGAGAAGAAGAGACTATTGAAGGAAGAGGTGGAAAGAAGGAGGGAATGTTGGAGGAAGAGGTGGAGAGAAGATTGGAGAAGGAGGGAGGATTGGAAGGAAAAGAAAGATTTGAAAGGAGATTAAAAAGAATTGAATTAGTGGAAAATTAACAGTAAATGAGAGAGAGAGAGAGAGATAATTACCTCCCCTACAATTCCCAGGTAGAGAAGGAAGGTGGGTGTCCAATATTAACACCTGAACCTTGTCTTGCGCCCACGTCATTACGCCTCTTTAATTAGACTCTTGAAAGGGGCTGAGGCTGTACTCTTAACCCCTTCTAAACACAACCTCTACTCAGCTACATTCTATACATTCTTTTCCCTTCAACAAACCCTTTTAAAACCTCAATAATCTGTACTTATATTGCCTTAAATCAACCCATTTATCTTTACTTATATTACGGTCTATCAACTTCTTCTTTTTTGTATACCCTTTCCATCCCTTTTCCAGGACAAACTCAGCTTCATTCCAGGACATATATATCATTACCCTTTCTTAATCATATCCCCATTTACCCAGCCCCTTATAAGCACCCCTTACCCTTACCCTTCCCTTCAAGGCCTTAATTTGCCTTGCCTTGCCTTGCCTTGCCTTGCCTTGCCTTGCCTTGCCTTGCCTTGCCTTGCCTTGCCTTGCCTTGCCTTGCCTTGCCTTGCCTTGCCTTGCCTTGCCTTGCCTTGCCTTGCCTTGCCTTGCCTTGCCTTGCCTTGCCTTGCCTTGCCTTGCCTTGCCTTGCCTTGCCTTATCTTGCTTTTTTCCTCCGTTACAAGGGAATATCAGTGGATTATTTTCTACTTTCCGTTGCAATCACCGTCTCTTCTCTCTTTGTTTCGTCCAAGGAATATTGAAAAGGGATGAATTGTTATGGCGTTACTGAGATGAAGTAATAGTATCGTCTCTGGGTTTCGTTCATTCCGTGTTGGTTTTGTCAGGTGTGAGGATGATTAATTAATTACTTACCTGTGTGTGTGTGTGTGTGTGTGCCACCTTAGTTAATTAGGCGACCTTACCTGTCTAATTTTTTTTGGGGGGTCGAGTGGGAATAGGTAATGAGGAAGGTGAGAATGGAATGTTAAATTATGATTATTATTTTTTGGGGGGTATATTTTTTTTGTTTGTTTTAGGAAGAAAGAAAAAAAATGAATAACTGGAGGATTATATTAGTTTATTGTATACATTATTTTGTTATATTTTTAAAGAAGAAAATAATTAAATAATGGGAATTTTTGTTGGTCTATTAAGTAAATATTGAGTGTCCTTACGTTTTGTTAATACTTAAAATCGAGAAAAAATAGAAGAAAAAAACGGAGAGAGAGAGAGAGACGCAGACAGACAGACAGGCACGTATTAACCAGTATTCCAACACACACACACACACACACACACACACACACACACACACACACACACACACGTATTAAGCAGTATTTCTGGTCGTGTTTTATGTGTATTTAGTATTCCTTTCCCATCGTCCTGAACACGTGTTGATATCAGTAAGAGCGAGGCTTCCTAGTACGTGCTTGGGATTATCGATCTAAACAGCACCAGCAGCAGCAGAGAGAGAGAGAGAGAGAGAGAGAGAGAGAGAGAGAGAGAGAGAGAGAGAGAGAGAGAGAGAGAGAGAGAATGGTCATATATACCTCATAAAACTTTCCTCTCCGCGGTTGTGAAAGAAATGAAAGTGTGGCCTTTTTTCACTTTTTTTTCTCTATCTTTCTTTCTTTCACTTTTTTTTATATATGTTATTGGTGTCTTGTAAAGGCTTGGAGGCAGCAAATGTGGTTGTGTTAGTAGTAGTAGTTGTGGTGGTTTGTAATATACGTAAAAGATAGTGATTATTCAACATTTATAATAATTTCTACCTAGTTCATATTCTCTTACCTATCCGTCCAACTTTCTAGTGCAAGAGTTGACCAGCAAGCACAATGATGGTATATTATTTTATTTATATATACTGTTTGGACTACGTGACTTTATGCAATGTATGAAAATGTATGAGTTTTTGACTTAAACTGTTTCTATCCAACTTTCTAATGCAAGAGTTAACTAGCAAGTACAACCATAGTATGTTATTTTACTTTTTTGACTGTTAAACTTCATCTGTCTAACTTTCTAGTAATTTATTTATTTATTTATTATTTTTGACATGACTTCTTCTAGTATGGCTTCACTCTTTCCTTCTCTTCACTAGTTTCTATGATAGTCACATTTTTCTTCCTACGTCTTGTTCTCCTCCTTAGAATATTGGTTTTACGTTGGGAGTTTTACGTTTTCTTCGTAATTCGTCCATTGAAGGAAGCACTACGTTAAGTCAATTGAATTTTCTTTCTTATTATGTTGTGAGTCTATGTGTGGAGTGTTTCCCAACCGGTTTATTGATCTTTTCTTCTTCTCATGCCATTCAATTTGAGAGAGAGAGAGAGAGAGAGAGAGAGAGAGAGAGAGAGAGAGAGAGAGAGAGAGAGAGAGAGAGAGAATATTTATCACACAATAATAATGACAGCACAAAACACGATTCCCGAGCACAGATCTTGAAATTCTTGTTCCCACTCCACTATTATTTCACCTTTCCCATCCCTCCCTCCCTCCCTCTTTCCCTCCCTCCCTCCCTCTCTCCCTCCCTCCCTCCCTCCCTCCCTCCCTCCCTCCCTCCCTCCCTCCCTCCCTCCCTCCTTCCTTCCTTCCCTCCAGCCCCCGATTCCCCCCCCTGATTGACACAGCGCCCATGACCCCTCTCAGCACAATTGTTCCTCCCTCACTGTGGTATTCTCCCGTCTCTGTTTTGACGTGGTTTCAGCGAGGGGCCCCGAAAACCAGTTAACCTCCTCCGCCTCCTCCTCCTCCTCCTCCTCCTCCTCTCTTCCTCCTCCTCCTCTTCCTCCTATTGCCTATTTCTCCTGCCCTGCTTCTCTTCCTCCTTCACCTCCTGCTGTTGTCTCTTTCTCTCCTCCTCCTCCTCCTCCTCCTCCTCCTCCTCCTCCTCCTCCTCCTCCTCCTCCTCCTCCTCCTCCTCCTCTTTATGTGCCTCCCACCGTGTGTGTTTATTCATGGTCCTCTTCATCTCTAAGTTGGTTTGTCGATTGAGGATTAGTGAGAGAGAGAGAGAGAGGGAGAGAGAGAGAGAGAGAGAGAGAGAGAGAGAGAGAGAGAGAGAGAGAGAGAGAGAGAGAGAGAGAGAGAGAGAGAGAGAGAGAGAGAGAGAGAGACAGAGAGGGAGGTACTGTTGTGAGTGTGAAGAGAAAAATGTAGTGGGTAGTTTATCTGTGTTTGTGTATCTTTTGTGTGTTTGAGTTGTGGTGGTGGTAGTGGTGAGGGTGGTTGTGGTGGTGGTGGTGGTGATGGTGATGGTGATGGTGGTGATGGTGAAGAAAGAACTTGATGCCATTGGTGTAATTTTTATTTTTTTATTTTTGTCTTGTTTAATGCATTGTTATTATTATTATTATTATTATTATTGGTTATATAGTTATGGTGGTGGTGGTGGTGGTGATGAGGAGGAAAAAAGTGGTGATTATGTAAGTAAGATTGGTGTGTGTGTGTAATTGGTGTACAAGATAATGAGTGATGATGGTGAGTGATGTTGATAGTAGTGGCAGTGGTGATGCTTGATGATGACTGATGGTGATGATGATGATACATGAGACCAGAGGAGGAGGAGGGAGTGAGTGACATATATTAGGTTACAGCATGACATTCCGCGGTGCTGACCTGACCACAACACCACCCGTGACCTGGGCATCCTATCTCTCTCTCTCTCTCTCTCTCTCTCTCTCTCTCTCTCTCTCTCTCTCTCTCTCTCTCTCTCTCTCTCTCTCTCTCTCTCTCTCTCTTCCCCAAATTGAGTCGTTATGTCGTCTCTAAACCAGTCTTGGGAACCATTTAATTACAGGTAAAAGCCAGGTAACACTGTAGGCCAGGTGTAAGATAAAGGTGATTACAGGTGGTGATGGTGGTAGTTGTGGTAGCGGATGAGGGGGAGTGTGGTAGTAATGGTGGTGATGACTGGTTGGTGGTAGTGGTGTTTAGTGGTGTCTGTGTGTTGTGATAATGGTGGTAGTGAAGGAAGGGGAATGAAGAGAGAGAGAGAGAGAGAGAGAGAGAGAGAGAGAGAGAGAGAGAGAGAGAGAGAGAGAGAGTGTGAGTGAAGGAAGGAAGGAAAAATAACAATAATAGGTATATCATGAGAGAGAAAAAGAAAGAAGGGAGAAGGAAGAACAAGAGAGTGAAACAGAAAAGAAGAGGAGAAGGAAAGGAAAGAAGGACTGAAGGAAGGAAGGGTTGTGAAGGAATCTTAATCCGACATGTGATATCCTTGTGGTGGTGGGGGGGAGGGGGGGAAGGGGTATCCTGCACACCCTCCTACAAGACTCCTCAGATCACATAAGGGGGGGAGGGGCTAAGGGCACGTGTTTGGGGCGGGATGAGAGAGAGAGAGAGAGAGAGTCACATAATTTACCAGAGAAACAAAAGGTGGAATGGAGTTAGTGCAAAAGTGAATTAGAGAAAGTACTAAAGAAAGTGAGATAGATAGAGAGAGGAAGAAGCTATTAGTGAAGAAAGAAAGGAATGTTATAACTGAATGGACAAGAGGAGGAGGAACATATAGGAAGAACAAACAACAACAGGCCTGCTGGCCCTTACGAGGCTGTTTGTGAGACTACACTATCTACTCTAGAGAGAAGGATACAGGATAGTAAGGGTGAAGGCTTCTCTCCCCAGCCATGGCTGGCAGGGAAAGGAAGGCCAACCAAGACCAGACTGTCACTACCACTACTGCTACCACTACTTCCTGGCAAGCGATGTCAGGCCACTAGCGACGTCTTTTGAATCGACATTTCGTAAGTTAGGTACATCAGGATGAACATACTCAAAAGTTTGCTACGTTAACGGATAGTATTTTAGTTGTGGATTGGCTTCTAAGTATTTGTCAAGTCTATTTTTGAACGTAGTAATTGTTTTACTGTCGACGACATTGGCGGGCAGGGAGTTCCAAACGTTCACGATCCGATTGAAAAAGAAGTGCTTGGCTTCGTTTGATGTGAATCTTTTACCAGTAATCTTAAAAGAATGACGTCTTCTTGTTATATTTGATCTATAAAAAGTAATGTAATCTTCTGTATTGATATTATCGAATCCTTTGATTATCTTGAACATTTCAATTAAATCCCCTCGCATCCTTCGTTTTTGTAGGCTGAATAAGTTTAGTTCTTTAAACCTTTCTTCATAAGGTTTATTTTTCAGCCTTGGAATCATTTTTGTTATTCTTCGCTGGACTCTTTCCAGTTTGTCAATGTCCTTTCTGTAATATGGGGACCAAAACTGTACGCAATACTCAAGATGGGGTCGTACTAGTGAATTATGCAGTTTTAATATGACTTTTTCTGATTTGTTTTCGAAAGTACGCCCAATAAAGCCGACCAATCTGTTAGCAGTTTTAACTACCTCTGAGCAATGTTGACTTGGTTTTAAATCGTTTGATATTGTGATTCCCAGATCTTTTTCCTTGTTTACTGTAGAAAATGGTTTACCATTCATTGAGTACTGAACGTGATCATTATTTCTTCCGATGTGTAATACCTTGCATTTTTAACGTTAAATTTCATTTGCCATTTATTGGCCCAAGATGTTAGTCGATCTAGGTCTGATTGTAAGACTTCTCTGTCAATTGTCGTAGTTACTTTGCTTTTTTCGTATCGTCAGCGAATTTCGATATTTTGCAAGTGATCCCATCATCTATGTCATTAACATATATCATGAATAAGACAGGACCAAGCACTGAACCTTGTGGTACGCCACTTTTTACGTTTAACCATTGAGAGGAGACACCGTTTAAGACTACTCTCTGCTTACGTTCAGAGAGCCAGTCCAGAAGCGAATTGTAAATGCTACCAGAGATACCGTGAGTCATTAGTTTATTAAGCAATCGTTGATGAGGTACTTTATCAAAGGCCTTTTGAAAATCCAGATATATGACATCCACTGCTCTGCTTTCATCGTACGCGTCAAAAACATTGTGGAAGAATTCTAATAAGTCAGTTAAACATGAACGTTTATTACGAAAACCATGCTGTGAGGGTTTTATTATATCGTTGTCTTCAAGGAATTTCACCACATTGTCACGAATGATTGTCTCCATTAATTTACATACAACTGATGTCAGACTGATTGGCCTATAATTTCATGGTTGTGACTTGTCCCCCTTTTTGAAGATTGGTGTTACATTTGCACGTTTCCAATCTGATGGAACTTTACCATCTCTTAAGGATTTATTGAATAAGATTGTAAGCGGTTTACTGATCAGAGTCTGTTTCATTACTCCTGTAGTGTACATAGCCTTCCTTTGACCTTAAATGCTGCTGCATCAAGATAACGCTCATTAGAATTAGGTATATAGAGGCAGAAAACAATTCAATTCCCACCGCTCGCTCGGTCATGACCGGCCGATCAAAATCTTCACTACTGACTCTGTCACCGGTGCCAATGGCTATGGAAGTTATTTATTTTCATTCTTAAATGCTGCTGCATCAAGATAAGGCTCACTAGAATTAGGTATATAGAGGCAGAAAACAATTCAATTCCCACCGCTCGCTCGGTCATGACAGGCCGATCAAAATCTTCACTACTGACTCTGTCACTGGTGCCAATGGCTATGGAAGTTATTTATTTTCAATCTTAAATGCTGCTGCATCAAGATAAGGCTCACTATAATTAGGTATATAGAGGCAGAAAACAATTCAATTCCCACCGCTCGCTCGGTCATGACCGGCTGATCAAAATGTTCACTACTGACTCTGTCACCGGTGCCAATGGCTATGGAAGTGATTTATTTTCATTAAAAAATGTAATGCAGTACTTTTATTGCAGTGTCAAGCTCCATCGAGAGGATATGATAGCCATCAGTAACCCGCGTATACTCCTACACACGACACGTTACCCCGCAAGGAACACATATTGTCTTAACGTCCACGAATATTCTTGTAATGACTGTTACAGCTCAAAGCAGTTCATAACTAAGCCTTACGACACGTTTAACCATCTTACAGACCCTCGTGGATGTCTAGAATTGACCTCAACATATGGTGTATTTCTGTCATTTTTTCTACTCTGGGAAATTTTTTGCAAAATTTTCTCTTCGATTTTGTTTTTTTTAAACTATGTTGTACATGGGAATAATGTAAGACTTTCAGCATAGTTTCAGTTAATTTCACCAGAAACTTTTATTGCTATAAATGAATTTATTTGGGTTAAAACAGATGATAAAATCAGTATGGTGGATCTAATACTTTACCAATGTTGATGGAAAAGATATCAGATATTCCTTATGAAATTACCAACTAATAAACAAAGCACTTTGTTCAATTGGTATCTTTGCTTAGAAGCTAATATTGTTTGTTTAATGATATCATTATTTTAGTAGATAACTATTTTTCATGAGATAGATACTGATCAAATATAACGAAGAGTTATATTGTGAAATCATAAATATTTTTCTCCTCTTTTTAAACCCTATCCCATTCCAATCCTGCGTCTAGTTTCTTTTTTCATTATTTATAATCTACGTTATTTACGTGAGGACGTAATATATATTTTCTTAATATTGTATTTATCAGTACTTGTTACATACCATAAGGATCAGAAAAAGGTGCAGATTATGAGGCATATCTTTAAAATTCAATACGAGTAAAACGAAAGGAGTTACAACTAGTTTAAGTAGAACATATGATGAAAACAAGTTTTTATACACTATTTCAGGATGGCAGAGTCTGTTTGATTACTCCTGTAGTGTACATAGCCTTTCTTTGACCTTCTTAAATGCTGCTGCATCAAGATAAGGCTCACTAGAATTAGGTATATAGAGGCAGAAAACAATTCAATTCCCACCGTTCGCTCGGTCATGACCGGCCGATCAAAATCTTCACTACTGACTCTGTCACCGGTGCCAATGGCTATGGAAGTTATTTATTTTCATTCTTAAATGCTGCTGCATCAAGATAAGGCTCACTAGAATTAGGTATATAGAGGCAGAAAACAATTCAATTCCCACCGCTCGCTCGGTCATGACCGGCCGATCAAAATCTTCACTACTGACTCTGTCACCGGTGCCAATGGCTATGGAAGTTATTTATTTTCATTCTTAAATGCTGCTGCATCAAGATAAGGCTCACTAGAATTAGGTATATAGAGGCAGAAAACAATTCAATTCCCACCGCTCGCTCGGTCATGACCGGCCGATCAAAATCTTCACTACTGACTCTGTCACCGGTGCCAATGGCTATGGAAGTTATTTATTTTCAATCTTAAATGCTGCTGCATCAAGATAAGGCTCACTATAATTAGGTATATAGAGGCAGAAAACAATTCAATTCCCACCGCTCGCTCGATCATGACCGGCCGATCAAAATCTTCACTACTGACTCTGTCACCGGTGCCAATGGCTATGAAAGTGATTTATTTTCATTAAAAAATGTAATGCAGTACTTTTATTGCAGTGTCAAGCTCCATCGAGAGGATATGATAGCCATCAGTAACCCGCGTATACTCCTACACACGACACGTTACCCCGCAAGGAACACATATTGTCTTAACGTCCACGAATATTCTTGTAATGACTGTTACAGCTCAAAGCAGTTCATAACTAAGCCTTACGACACGTTTAACCATCTTACAGACCCTCGTGGATGTCTAGAATTGACCTCAACATATGGTGTATTTCTGTCATTTTTTCTACTCTGGGAAATTTTTTGCAAAATTTTCTCTTCGATTTTGTTTTTTTTAAACTATGTTGTACATGGGAATAATGTAAGACTTTCAGCATAGTTTCAGTTAATTTCACCAGAAACTTTTATTGCTATAAATGAATTTATTTGGGTTAAAACAGATGATAAATCAGTATGGTGGATCTAATACTTTACCAATGTTGATGGAAAAGATATCAGATATTCCTTATGAAATTACCAACTAATAAACAAAGCACTTTGTTCAATTGGTATCTTTGCTTAGAAGCTAATATTGTTTGTTTAATGATATCATTATTTTAGTAGATAACTATTTTTCATGAGATAGATACTGATCAAATATAACGAAGAGTTATATTGTGAAATCATAAATATTTTTCTCCTCTTTTTAAACCCTATCCCATTCCAATCCTGCGTCTAGTTTCTTTTTTCATTATTTATAATCTACGTTATTTACGTGAGGACGTAATATATATTTTCTTAATATTGTATTTATCAGTACTTGTTACATACCATAAGGATCAGAAAAAGGTGCAGATTTTGAAGCATTGCTTTAAAATTCAATACGAGTAAAACGAAAGGAGTTACAACTAGTTTAAGTAGAACATATGATGAAAACAATTTTTTATACACTATTTCAGGATGGCAGAGTCTGTTTGATTACTCCTGTAGTGTACATAGCCTTTCTTTGACCTTCTTAAATGCTGCTGCATCAAGATAAGGCTCACTAGAATTAGGTATATAGAGGCAGAAAACAATTCAATTCCCACCGTTCGCTCGGTCATGACCGGCCGATCAAAATCTTCACTACTGACTCTGTCACCGGTGCCAATGGCTATGGAAGTTATTTATTTTCATTCTTAAATGCTGCTGCATCAAGATAAGGCTCACTAGAATTAGGTATATAGAGGCAGAAAACAATTCAATTCCCACCGCTCGCTCGGTCATGACCGGCCGATCAAAATCTTCACTACTGACTCTGTCACCGGTGCCAATGGCTATGGAAGTTATTTATTTTCATTCTTAAATGCTGCTGCATCAAGATAAGGCTCACTAGAATTAGGTATATAGAGGCAGAAAACAATTCAATTCCCACCGCTCGCTCGGTCATGACCGGCCGATCAAAATGTTCAATACTGACTCTGTCACCGGTGCCAATGGCTATGGAAGTTATTTATTTTCAATCTTAAATGCTGCTGCATCAAGATAAGGCTCACTATAATTAGGTATATAGAGGCAGAAAACAATTCAATTCCCACCGTTCGCTCGGTCATGACCGGCCGATCAAAATCTTCACTACTGACTCTGTCACCGGTGCCAATGGCTATGGAAGTTATTTATTTTCATTCTTAAATGCTGCTGCATCAAGATAAGGCTCACTAGAATTAGGTATATAGAGGCAGAAAACAATTCAATTCCCACCGCTCGCTCGGTCATGACCGGCCGATCAAAATCTTCACTACTGACTCTGTCACCGGTGCCAATGGCTATGGAAGTTATTTATTTTCATTCTTAAATGCTGCTGCATCAAGATAAGGCTCACTAGAATTAGGTATATAGAGGCAGAAAACAATTCAATTCCCACCGCTCGCTCGGTCATGACCGGCCGATCAAAATCTTCACTACTGACTCTGTCACCGGTGCCAATGGCTATGGAAGTTATTTATTTTCATTCTTAAATGCTGCTGCATCAAGATAAGGCTCACTAGAATTAGGTATATAGAGGCAGAAAACAATTCAATTCCCACCGCTCGCTCGGTCATGACCGGCCGATCAAAATGTTCACTACTGACTCTGTCACCGGTGCCAATGGCTATGGAAGTGATTTATTTTCATTAAAAAATGTAATGCAGTACTTTTATTGCAGTGTCAAGCTCCATCGAGAGGATATGATAGCCATCAGTAACCCGCGTATACTCCTACACACGACACGTTACCCCGCAAGGAACACATATTGTCTTAACGTCCACGAATATTCTTGTAATGACTGTTACAGCTCAAAGCAGTTCATAACTAAGCCTTA
>JAPQNM010000049.1:4619499-4629499 GCA_029783475.1 Metacarcinus magister
ACAGGTAGAGTGTCTTAAGTGCTGTCCAGGTGTAAGAGTGACTTGGATGGAGGAGGAGGAAGAAGAAGAAGAGGAGGAGGAGAGGATAAAAGACGTGAGGTGAGGAAGGTTAAACAGAGACATGGACGGAAGGAGAAGAGAGAAGAGGGAAGGAGGAAAGGATAGTGAGAGAAAAGAAAAGAAGGAAGGAGGGAAACAAAGAGAGAGAGAGAGAGAGAGGACAAAGTAAATACAAAAAAAAAGAAGAAAAAAAAGATCAGATGAATGAGAATAAAACTAAGAACAAAAAATAGAGAGAAAAAAAAAGATTGAGAGAAAAGAATATAAAAAATAAACGAAGGGAAATAATTAAGGAATAGAAAGGAAAAAAAAAAAAAAAAAAAGGTAATGGAAGGATTTTTAGAGGATCAAAAAGATGAATTAAGACACCTAATTAAACACAGGTGAAGGACTAGTCAACAGGTGAAGGAGGGAAGGAAGGAAGGAAGAAGGGATAGAAGGAAAGAAGATAAATGAGAGAGAGAGAGAGAGAGAGAGAGAGAGAGAAAAGTGAATGATAGTTAGATAGAACAGAAGGAGTAAAGATAAATGAGAGGAAAAGGAGAGAAGACAAAGATGAAGTAGAGGGAGGGAGAGAAGGATGGAAGTGGGACATATTTGGATAGAAGAAGAAAGAGGAAAGGAAAGAAGGGAAGGTAGGAGAGGAGGAGGGAAGAAGGATGGATTGGAGGGAAGGGAGGAGTGGGAGGGAGGTAAAGGAGGGTGTGTGTCAACAGAAGCAGAGGGAGGTAAAAGGATGTGTGTGTTAGGGAGGAGAAGCAGGAGGAGGAGGAGGAGGAGGAAGAAGACTAGGCCCGAGTGGAAAGGTTACGTAAGAGGAGGAGGAGGAGGAAGAGATAGTAAAAGTAGAACAATGATAATTAAATAAAAAAAGAAAAGAAACACAAAATAAATAAATAAATAGAAAAAAACTGAAAAAATATTAGATATCCATTAATACAAAAAAAAATTCATTAAAAACAATAGTGTAAGAACAAAAAATAAAGAAAAGAGTGTGTGTGTATGTGTGTGTGTATGTACGTATGTGTGTGTGTGCTTAGCTTCTCTCCCACGCCAGGTGTTCATAGATGACAGGTGTGTGTGTGGCGTGGAAGGTAATGTGTTTACCTGAGCACCCTCCTCCCTTTACCTTCCCCTTACCTTCCTCACCATCCCCTCACCTTCCCTCACCATCCCCTCACCTTCCCTCACCATCCCCTACCTTCCCTCACCTTCCCTACCTTCCCTCACCTTCCCTCACCTTCCCCCATAACACCTGTCGCCCGCCCAACACTACCAAGGAGGAGGAGAGGTAGAGAAAGAAAGAGAGAGAGATAGAAAGAAACGAAAATAGAAAAAAATAATAATAGCAATAATGATAGTAAAGGTAATGGTAATGAATGAGTGTGTTGCGTGTTGCGTGCAAGGGCGTGTCAGAAGGCAAGTGGCGAGGCTGAGGACCACCTGGGGGACGCACAGCCTAATTAGCACACCTGTAGGAGTAGCACCTGTTAGGTAATTGTTATTTTCTCTTACCTACCACCACCACCACTACCACCACCACCACCCACTCTGCTGCTGCTGCTACTACTACTACTACTACTACTACTACTACTACTACTACTACTACTACTACTACTACTACTACTACTCTTCTTCCTCCTCCTCCGTGGTCATTCACTCTTCATCGCTAACTTTTATTCCAATATTCCGTTTTCTGTTTGTCATTGGAGGAGCGAAAAATGTAGTGTTGGAGGGGGGATAGTACCGTTTCTCCTCCTCTTCCTCCTCCTCCTCCTCCTCCTCCTCCTCCTCCTCCTCCTCCCACGCTAGTATCACCTGAGGGACAAAAGCTCAGCAAACTGCCAAGTCAGACGAGTCAACAGGACTAAGCAGAACATACCCCCCCCTTTTCTCTCTCTCTCTCTCTCTCTCTCTCTCTCTCTCTCTCTCTCTCTCTCTCTCTCTCTCTCTCTCTCTCTCTCTCTCTCTCTCTCTCTCTCTCTCCTCACATGTGTCTTGCCTCCAACGTTCTCATACTAATTGATACCTACCTCTCTTCCTCCCTCCGTTATTTTCCTTTCCTTCCCTCCCTCCCTCCCTCTTCCCTCCTTCGCCTCTTTCCCTCCATTATTCTTGTTTCCCATCATTCTTTGCTCCCATTTTTCCCCTCCACTTTTTTTCCCTCCCTCTCTTCTCCCTCCATTTCTGTTTCCTCCTCGTTTATCATCTCTCCCTCCCTCCTTCCCTCCCTTCTTTCCTGACCTTCGGAGCACGTCTTGAAAGTACCCCGAGGCTGAGAGAGAGAGAGAGAGAGAGAGAGAGAGAGAGAGAGAGAGAGAGAGAGAGAGAGAGAGTTATACACCTGCAGCATCCCAACTTATTATCCCAGGTGTGTATATGTATGTATATATCTATGTATGTATATGTATGTATGTATGTATTAGCATTCTCATAACCTAATCCAATAAGATGAAGACATTCCACGCAGCAAGTTTTTATTCATTATTTTTCCTTCATCTTCATCTCACCCCAACCAGCTCCATCATGCAACAATATTACCTTGCAAAATTCTCACCTCATACCATCACCTCTGCAACGCCCTTTAAGTTTACACGGCTCCAGGCACCCACACGTCACCCGGGGCTGTCTGTGGGTGAAGGGGCGTGACGTGTGAGTGAGTCCCTAGGAGGAGTAAGTAAGTTCTGAAGGGTGGGATGGGGAGGTGAGGGGAGAGGGTTGAAGATGAGTGAAGGGAGAGGGATGGGGACTAGTGGAGGTGGAGGAGGAGGAGGAGGCTGAGGTTCCTGAAGGCGTTGTCTTGTCATACTGGAACGTGATGCAGCAAGGGACGTGGCAGGTCATGTAAGGGTTGTTGAACACTTCCTGACGATCAGCACGTCGCTTGGGGTAGCCGAGGACGTGTGCGTGTGTGTGTGTGTGTGTGTGTGTGTGGTTTGGGAGGAATGATTGTGGAAGGGGAAGGGTTGTGATGGGATGGTGTAGAAGCGGAAGACATGGATGGTTGAGTGAGGGAGAGAAAAAATGGAGGAAAGTAGGAAAGGAAGTGAGGCAAAATGTTGAAGGTAGGGGAAAAAGAGAGAGATGCTTGAGTGAGGGACAAACAAGAAGGAGTCTGGAGGAAAAATTGAGAGGAAAATGAGATGAAAAGAGAATATAGATAATTGAGAGAGAGAAAGAGGCAAGGAGAGAAAGAGGCATTTCAAAACAAAGTGAAAACAAGAAACAAAATAATAACAATCAGGACCAAAGGATGAAAGGATCAAACCATTACAAATCCTACACACAAACAGACATCCTTCCATCCTTACCCCACCCATTGAAGCTGAACTGGAGTATGCAAGTGTTAGTCTGTATGCCAGGGATGCAAACAGGTTCCCTTGCCTTCACACGTTGCAAAGGCGGCCAGGGTGAAGGACAGATAACAAAGAGAACACAGACAGATAGACACACACACACACACACACACACACACACACACACACACACACACACACACACACACACACACACACACACACACACGTTCCAGACCCTTACATACATACATACATAACCATTATACCCATTAACCCATACGTTAACCATACACATTGAAGCGTTTAATGAAAGAAAATGGAAGGAAGGGATAAGTACAACGAAGTATTCAAGAGGAGAAGGATGGGGGAAAAAAAAGCGCATTTCCCTTTACCATTCCCTTTGCTAACTCTTCCATATCGTTGTAGTTTTGACATTTAAAAACGAAATAAATAAAAAAATAAATGAAAGGAAAGAGATACAGCCAAGCGTTCAAGAGGAAAAAAGGACGAAGAGGAGAGAGAAAAAGACCACTTCCCTTACCCTTCCCCTTACTAACTCTTCCACAGCGTTGTAGTTTAGGCTATAAAGTTTGTTCAGCCAAGCGTTCAGCGTTGAGGAGGAGTTTACGTTGGCTCTGTCTAGTCTGCCATAGCGTTGGTGTTGAGGGAGGCGTGCGTCTAATTGGCCCGAGGAGGGAGGTGGAGCCAAAAGGTTTGCATAATGAAAATAAGAGTTAATCCGTCCGTCCCTGGTGCTTCTAATTGACGTGGTTGCTGGAAGGTGATTAGAGGAGGAGGAGGAGGAGGAGGAGGATCAGTGGTCATAACAAGATTGATAACAGGTTAGTCTTTCTTCTATCGTTCATCTGACTTTTGAAAGGTGATTAACTGAAGGAGGAGGAGGAGGAGGACGAGATGATGATGAAATGATATATATAACAAGAGTGATATTGTTGCCCTCATTCCTTCACCCAGCTGTCTTGTAGGAAGGTGAAGGGAAGGATGAAGAGGATATGGAAGAAGGGGAGAGAGGAGGAGGAGGAGGAAGTGTCTGGTGCAGCTGTTTCTCGAAGTTGTTGACCTTGAGTAATTAAGCAAGACAGACAGACGGTGATGAGAGAGAGAGAGATAGAGAGAGAGAGATCTGAAGTAAGACAAGTGACCTTCAGATAAGAGCCAAGGACGTGTGTGTGTGTGTGTGTGTGTACAATTTCTTTCACACTTCTAATTAATGGTATGGTGTTAGGTGGGGGTGATAAGTGGTGATTAGCTAGTGGTGATGGTAGTTAGGTGGTAGTAGTGGTAATAATTGTGGTAGTGGTGGTGATGGTAGTGGTGGAGGAGGTGGTGATGATAGTGGAGGTGGGATGGCCGCTGGTGGACTTGACTTGGTGGTGGTGGCGGTGGTGGCGGTAGTGGCGGTAGTGGTGGTGGTGGCGGTAGTGGTGGTGGTGGAGGAGAACCTGTTTATTAGAACGTCAATTCCCAGAGGCCAAAATAAGCCCGTGTTTGGCCTCACCTGTTACACTTATACACACACACACACACACACACACACACACACACACACACACACACAACACACACACACACACACACACACCACACACACACGAGAGTCTTGCTTTCTCCAGTCTACCTGAGATAAAAAAAAAAATTTCTCTAAGTATTTTTTTCCTACGTAAAGTGTCTGACCAATGAGAAGAAAGATAGAAGGTTAAGCTGAATATTGATTGGTTGAAGGTCACTCAAGCTTAAATATTTTCAACCAATGAGGAGAGAGATAAATCAGGATAACGTTGAATTATGATTGGGTGTGTATAATATAAAGTTTAGTGTTCAACCAATGAAAAGAAAAGTTTAATGTAATGCTGAGTAACGATTGGCTAAGATTTATTATTGTTGTCGGTGTTGAACCAATAGGAAACGAGCTACTGGATGAAGCTAAAATGTGATTGGTTTAGAGTTGTGGTGGTGACTCTTATGTTCCTTTGAGTCACACCACGACCTAGGTGACTCATGACTCATCTCACTCATAACCTCCTCCTCCTCCTCTTGAAGGTAGGGTGGGTGGAGAGGAGCCTTCCACTTAGTTGTCCTTTTCTCTATCAAGGAGATATTATAGTAGTAGTCTATAGCCACAAGCTGTCTGTTCTTCCTTTGTACTTCTTTCTCCTCTTCTTCCATGGTAAAGATGATATTGATAAGAATACAACCCTCTTCTCTTTCACTAACAATTCCACTCCTCCTCCTCCTCCTCTCCTCCTCCTCCTCCTCCTCCTCCTCCTCCTCTCGTGTCCTTTTTGTCTTCCTCATAAAAATATTCCTTCCAATCAATCATGTTTATCTGGCAGGGATCCTCGCTTTAAAATGTTTTACTTTTTATATTTATCCTTTTGTGAAAGAGAGAGAGAGAGAGAGAGAGAGAGAGAGAGAGAGAGAGAGAGAGAGAGAGAGAGAGAGAGAGAGAGAGAGAGAGAGAGAGAGAGCAAAGAAAAAAAATAGAGGGAGGAGAAGGAAAAATGATGAATGACTTAGAGAGAGGGAAGAAAGATGGGAAGGGGAGTAGAGGTAGGAAGGAGGGGAGGAAGGGGAAGGTAGGAGTGCAGGAGGGGAGGGTAGGAAAGGTAGTAGGGTAAGGAGGCGTGTAGGAGGGGAGGGAGGGTAAAGAGGCGTGTGTAGTCCTGACTGGGAGAAGGCTTCAACATGTAATCTGGAAGCGATGTGAGTCTAGCCCTTCACACGACCGGCTTCCTCCGTTACGACCGCCGAGGGGAAGGAGGGAGGGAAGGGAGGGGTGAAGGGGAGGAGTATTGCCTAAGGAGGATGCAAAGGAGACAGGAAATTTTTGAAGAAGAGAAGTAAAGGGCAAAGGGAGGGAGGAATGCACTGTAGAAGGAATTAAGGGAGGAAAAGAGGATTTTTTTTTGGGTAAATAGATGATGGGGAGGAATACTGGGTGGAGGAGGTAAAGATGGAAGGGAGGAAGGGAGGGGTTTCCTGGAGTAGAGAGGGAAAAAAGGGAGATAAGAAATGAGGGGAGATAAGGTTTCGTGTGTGAAGGAGAAAGGGAGAGAAGAGAAGAGGAGGGAAAATGAAGGGAAGGGAAGATAAGGGAGGAGAATAATTTGTCATGTTTTGAAAATTATTGTGATTATCTAAACACTTATTTTTTCTTTTTTTCCCTCACTTGACTACCAGAAGTAATTGAATGTCACGACTTGGAGGTAAAAGCATCATATATTTTCCTCCTTTCTTCCATCTCTCCTCCTCCTCCTCCACATCCTCCTCCTCCTCCTCCTCTCCTTCTCTTCATCTCCTCTTCCTTGGTAATATTCTTGTCTTGTCATTTTCATTTTGTTTAGTTGTACTTATGGTTTCTTCCTCCTCCTCCTCCTCCTCTCCTCCTCCTCCTCCTCCTCCTCCTCCTCCTCCTCCTCCTCCTCCTCCTCCTCGGAAGCGTTCACGTGGAAACTCTGGAGTGGACGGTGATGGTTGAGTCTTTTGTGGAGGAGGAGGAGGAGGAGAGAAGAAGAGAAGAAGAAGAGGATGAGTAAAGAAGAGAAGGAGGAGAAATATTTGTTTGACAGTTTCTTTGCCATTAAAAGAGAAGACGAAACTGATAAATAGGAGGAGGAAATTGACCGAAAAGAGAGAGAGAGAGAGAGAGAGAGAGAGAGAGAGAGAGAGAGAGAGAGAGAGAGAGAGAGAGAGAGAGAGAGAGAGACCGTTAGTAATATCATTCTCTCTCTCTCTCTCTCTCTCTCTCTCTCTCTCTCTCTCTCTCTCTCTCTCTCTCTCTCTCTCTCTCTCTCTCTCTCTCTCTCTACATGTTCGTGTGTCGTTCATTCTCCTTAAAGCGACAAAAAGTTAGAAGACATTGTAAGGAACTGAACTTTTTTTCTTCATTCTCTTTTTTTTTCTTCTTTCTCTCTCTCTCTCTCTCTCTCTCTCTCTCTCTCTCTCTCTCTCTCTCTCTCTCTCTCTCTCTCTCTCTCTCTCTCTCTCTCTCTCTCTCTCTCTCTCTCTCTCTCTCTCTGATCGTGGTTGATGTGACAATTCGGTTCACTTTCGGATAAAACTGGTTTCGGTTTATCAGTCTTTGTTTACACTTCGTTAGCATGTCCTCGGCTGTGTGTGTGTGTGTGTGTTAGTCTGTCTATCTGTCTCGCTTCATCAACTTTCTACATGTGTTCGGTTCGGTTAACATTCGGTCTTGTGCGAATACGGTTCATTACACTTTCAGAATGTCTTGTAGTACTAACACACTAGCTTTATACTCATTCGGTTCCTCCATTCTCGGCTCCAGATTGTACACACTCATTTTAACTCACATTCGGTTCTAATTACAATCATCCTTTACCATAACACATTCGGCCTCAACACACCTTTCCCTTCTCTCTTAACCCTACATTCAGTTAGCACATCCTTCGGTCATTCCATCCTTCGCTCCTTTCCCGGTCCTTCCTTCACGCCTTCACTCCCTTATCACCAATAGTCGCCATAACACCTGCATCCCTTATACAGGTAGCCTTGGCTTCTACAGGTAAATTCGTTCCGCTTCCCTTTGTGAGAGAGAGAGAGAGAGAGAGAGAGAGAGAGAGAGAGAGAGAGAGAGAGAGAGAGAGAGAGAGAGAGAGAGACGCCCCCCCCACAATACCTAAGGAATGCAAGTACACACCTTTAATTAGACTTGTAAATTGAGTGACCCCCAATTCTGATTTATTTACGAAGATCATAAACATCGAGAGAGAGAGAGAGAGAGAGAGAGAGAGAGAGAGAGAGAGAGAGAGAGAGAGAGAGAGAGAGAGAGAGAGAGAGAGAGAGAAGGTGGGAGGCAAGGTAAGATCTATTTAATATAACCGGTCAACCGTGGGAGAGAGATACGAGTAAGCATTGGAGAGAGAGAGAGAGAGAGAGAGAGAGAGAGAGAGAGAGAGAGAGAGAGAGAGAGAGAGAGAGAGAGAGAGAGAGAGAGAGAAGCTGCTGGTGTTGATGTTAATTCTAAGATGAATAAATACACGATCTTGCCTTTGTGTGTGTGTGTGTGTGTGTGTGTGTGTGTGTGCGTGTGTGTGTGCGCGCCAGGTGAGAAAGGTTACCTGTGGCCAGTGTTCGGACAGGATAAAAGGGATAAAAATTTGAAGACGGAAGAGCGCGAGACGAAAGTTTAAAGGACTCATAAAACTATAATTTTTTTTTCTTCTCTCTCTCTGTCTCTCTCTCTCTCTCTCTCTCTCTCTCTCTCTCTCTCTCTCTCTCTCTCTCTCTCTCTCTCTCTCTCTCTCTCTCTCTCTCTCACACCCTCTTGTACATCATTCTTCATTTAATATTATTCCTTCATTCTTCTTACACTTGCCTCTCTCTTCTTCCTCCTCCTCTTCCTCCTCCTCCTCTTCCTCCTCCTCCTCCTCTTACTGTTATAAATTATTCTTCCATTTATTTTTTTCCCATGGATATCTCCTACCAACACACACACACTCTCTCTCTCTCTCTCTCTCTCTCTCTCTCTCTCTCTCTCTCTCTCTCTCTCTCTCTCTCTCTCTCTCTCTCTCTCTCTCTCTCTCTCTCTTTATTGCCGTTGTTCTTGTGTGGTAATTAATATGTATGTTATGTATATATGCACATGTGTGTGTATCTGTATGTATGTATGTTTTTCTCAATGAATAGGAGAAAGTAACATGTAATTCAGGATGTGTGTGTGTGTGTGTGTGTGTGCGCGTGCGCGCGTGTGTGCGCGCGTGTGTGCGCGCGTGTGTGCGCGCGTGTGTGCGCGCGTGTGTGTGTGTGTGTGTGTGTGTGTGTGTGTGTGTGTGTGTGTGGTGTGTGTGTGTGTGTGTGTGTGTGTGTGTGTGTGTGTGTGTGTGTGTGTGTGTGTGTGTGTGTGTGTGGTGTGTGTGTGTGTGTGTGTGTGTGTGTGTGTGTGTGTGTGTGTGTGTGTGTGTGTGTGTGTGTGTGTGTGTGTGTGTGATTGTTATCAGGCAATTAGAGGCACGTGTAAGCACTATCATAGTCGTACATGCATGCATACATACATACATACATACGTGCATGCGACCACACCTTCAAGTGTTGCTCATGCATACTACTGCCTTACACACACACACACACACACACACACACACACACACACACACACACACACACACACACACACACACACACACACAGAGACAGGATTCTTTACTGTGTGTGTGTGTGTGTGTGTGTGTGTGTGTGTCTTAGAGGGGACCGTGTACAGATAGCTGTGATTTTGGTGATGCTCATTTGTTCACGTCACCAAATATCCCTATTATACCCCTCCTCCTCCTCCTCCTCCTCCTCCTCCTCCTCCTCCTCCTCCTCCTCCTCCTCCTCCTCCAAGGTAAGAGGAAGCAGGTGGTGGTTGGTCGCTGGAAGATCACGCTTCAAAATTTTATACATTTACACAACACTTATATTTTGTGTGTATTTTTCCTCCTTTTTTTTTTTCCTTTTTTCCCTTATTTTCTTTCCCCAACGGATGGTGTTGAGGTGTGGCGGGGAAGGGGACAGGTGAGGTGAGGGGAAGGGGAAGGGGACAGGTGAGGTGAGGGAAGGGGAAGGGGACAGGTGAGGTGAGGGAAGGGGAAGGGGACAGGTGAGGTGAGGGAAGGGGAAGG
>JAPQNM010000049.1:4634499-4654499 GCA_029783475.1 Metacarcinus magister
TTATTTTTTTATGATTCGACTGCAGTATATTGTAAAAAAAGGAAGAGTATTAGATAAATAATAATCAGAAACTTTATGGTGAGTCTTTAAATCACTGTTATCCACTATAATTCCGCTGCAAAATATTAAAAAAGAATAGTAAGACATGAATTATATCGACAAGCTTCCTAATTAATCATAACATTACCCATATAATGAACTAAAAACAAAAGAAAAACGTAAAAAGAACATCCAATCACAACCTTCGCTTAACCACCAACAAACAATAAACAAAACATAGATAACTGAACCAACACAAGACGATGCCACAACTTCTAGGCCAAGACAGTGACAGTTAACCAATCCTATTTACATTACAAACCACAACGACCTTCTCAATAAGTAACAAGGGCGGTGACAGATAGCTAGAAGTGCATTAACGAGTATCTGTCACCCAATGGACCTTCATCCCCGTCCTTGAGGCTAGATCGTTGTGTTTACTGTTTACCCTGAAGCCAACGGATGGGCGAGGCGAGTCCTGCTCACCTCTAAAAGCAGCCACACCACCGATACTTATGATTAGTGATGTATTTTAGGATCCAAACCTGTACTTCGGTGGTGTGTAGGATCCAACCCTTTTGTTTAGGATTTAGGGTTGTGTTGGGTTGTGTTGTTTATTATTTTTGATATTATTATTATTTTTACTACTACTACTACTATTACTATTTCTACTACTACTATCATCACCACTCATCGCAACACTGCCTCTATAAAAACCTTCAATATATATATCATTACCATTTATGTTCACGGTATCGTTCAGGAATTCTTCTTACGAGCGACGCATTCTTATCTCAGCCCAGGATCGGAATTTTGTCTGAGAGCACCATCGGAAAAACATGGGATCGGGTAGTGGTGGTGGTGGTGGTGGCGGTGGTGGTGGTGGTGGCGGTGGTGGTGGTGGTGGTGGTGGTGGTGGCTGGTCACCTTTATAAAAATCAAGCGGAAAGGAAGTGATGAATTATTTTTGGACAATGGTGGAGTTGTGAGCGTGGGTAGATTCTCTCTCTCTCTCTCTCTCTCTCTCTCTCTCTCTCTCTCTCTCTCTCTCCACCCACTTTTTTTCTTCTGTCCTTTCATTCTCTTCCTACTGTGCCACCTCCTCCTCCTCCTCCTCCTCCTCCTCCTCCTCCTCCTCCTCCTCCTCCTCCTCCTCCTCCTCCTCCTCTTCGTTCTCCATCAAGAGGCTGTTTGCTCACTCGTTTGGCTTGTAAATTAAACAACGTTGAGGTAGCTGTGTGTGTGTGTGAGTGTGAGTGTGAGTGTGTGTGTGTGTGTGTGTGTGAGTGT
This sequence comes from Metacarcinus magister, assembly GCA_029783475.1. NCBI lineage: Eukaryota > Metazoa > Arthropoda > Malacostraca > Decapoda > Cancridae > Metacarcinus > Metacarcinus magister. Next base: position 4,635,829 of record JAPQNM010000049.1, read on the forward strand.
GTGTGTGAGTGTGTGTGTGTGTGTGTGTGTGTGTGTGTGTGTGTGTGTGGTTTATGGGTTTCTTAAGACATATATTATTCGATTTTATTCAGATTCTTTCTAGTTTTCTTTCTATCCAGGTAATAGGAGGAGGAGGAGAAAAAGGAGGAGGAGGAGGAGGAGGAAGGAAAGGAAAGGTATAAAAGGCAGGATCGAGAGAGAAGAATTTTTATAACATCCTTAATATTTTTCATTAGTGTTTCTATTATCATATTGTTGTTGTTGTTGTTGTTGTGGTGGTGGTGGTGGTGGTGGCGACGGTGGTGGTGGTGGTGGTGGTGGTGGTGGTGGTGGTGGTGGTCTTAGTGGTAATAATTAATACCTTCGCTTTTATCTTGATACAGTTACCTAATACGGAATTAATTAACCTATTTTTATGTACTACACGACTCCACCCTCTCTCTCTCTCTCTCTCTCTCTCTCTCTCTCTCTCTCTCTCTCTCTCTCTCTCTCTCTCTTCTCTCTTTCCGTTTCATAAGTCTTCATTATCACTTTCATTGCTTTATCTCCTTATTCCTTCATTCATTCTTCATTTCTTTCTTGTCTACGAATAAAAGAAATAGACAAATTCTGAATATCTTCCTTTTTTTTATTACTATTATTATTACTATTATTATTATTTTATTGTTATTTGCCTCTTCCTCCGTTTATTTATTTTTTTTATTCTTCCTTCTTTCCTCCTTTTCTTTTTGTATATTAATAGTAATAATAATAATAATAATAATAATAATAATAGTAATTAATTTGTGTATAATGGGAAATAATGGAATTTTTTAAGTACATAGAGACAATTTATTTTTATCCTTAATTTCTTCAACTACATCCTCCTTCACTTTCTTTTCCTCCTCCTCCTCCTCCTCCTCCTCCTCCTCCTCCTCCTCCTCCTCCTCCTCCTCCTCCTCCTCCTCCTCCTCACTATTTTGAAGTTTCATTAATTTCTACCACATCCTCCTCTTATTATTCCTCTTTTTTTTTCTTCTCTTCGCTTCTCTTCTCTTTTCTTCACTCCTCTTCTCCTTCATTAATTTTATCTTCCTTCACACTCTTATTTTTCCTTTTAATTTCTCCTTTCTTTGTTGTTCTCCTCCTCCTCCTCCTCCTCCTCCTCCTCCTCCTCCTCCTCCTCCTCCTCCTCCTCCTCCTCCTCCTCCTCCTCCTCCTTCCTCACCTTTGGGGGTCGTGGTTCAGGTAAGCACAAAGGGTTCCACCTCTCTCTCTCTCTCTCTCTCTCTCTCTCTCTCTCTCTCTCTCTCTCTCTCTCTCTCTTTCTCTTTCTCTTTCTCTTTCTCTTTCTCTCTCTTTCTCTTTCTCTCAATCTTGTATGTATTTATTTTCCATTGTCTATTTTGGTTTTATTTTTGATTTTTATTTATATTTTACATTTTATTTCTTTTCGTCTTTTGTCTAAACATGGGTTGGAATTTGTTGCAAGGTATGAGTAATGTTTCTCTCTCTCTCTCTCTCTCTCTCTCTCTCTCTCTCTCTCTCTCTCTCTCTCTCTCTCTCTCTCTCTCTCTCTCTCTCTCTCTCTCTCTCTCTCTCTCTCTCTCTCTCTCTCGTCTTTTTGTTCTCCTTTTTCTTGTGTCCTTTTTCTTCCTCTTTTTCTTCCTCGAGTTTCTCTTTCCTCCACTCGACCTGACCTCACCCTGCCAAGCAAACACACACACACACACACACACACACACACACACACACACACACACACACACACACACACACACACACACACACAGCCCACCGCAAACACTAACTCGCCTTTACTGAACTGAATTTCTGAGAGAGAGAGAGAGAGAGAGAGAGAGAGAGAGAGAGGAGTGAAACATGAGAAAGGGAAGGAAAGGCAATACTAGTGATAAAACTAAAAACAGGAAAAACAAAACGATAATATGAAAATAAAAGAAAACAAGAAACAGAGAAAAGAATAGAAAGATACGTTGTTTCGAATCACCACGAACTAATGTGAAGCTTCGAAGCGGTCACAGAAAAAAATTGTTACTTAGATCACTTTTATTACACTCAGAGAAAAAAATAATAATATACTAAGTCATTTTTTTACTTCATTTGTACCACTAAGGGAATATAATGACAAAAAATACATTGGAAATATATAAAAAAAATGGTAAGATAATGCAATATACAAAATTTTCCTTGACTTAACGTTTTTAAAAATGATCGAAATACACCCACAGGCTTTATATAAATTTTAAAAGTCATAATTATTTTTAGTTCATTTATTTCGATGATTTAAATAAGTATTCTTCATTTACCACAAACACAAGAGAGAATCCTATACAGTGGTCTTAACAAATGCATATCCAACTGTTGTGTTCTACCTTAAGTGCGTCGATCTTCCTCCCGCTGGTTTTCGCCGGGACTTATAGTAAACACAAGAAGATGAGGAGCGATAAGTGGTCTATCCTTCCTCGCTTCCTCCCTTCTCCCGCGCCTTCCTTATCAGTTACAATGCATTAATATGATGGATGGAAGCGATTAAGACGCGTTCAGTTTAGGATTGGACACAGAAGGAATATTTGTTATCTTTTTTTCCTCTCCTCCTCCTCCTCCTCCTCCTCCTCCTCCTCCTCCTCCTCCTCCTCCTCCTCCTCCTCCTCCTCTCTTTCCCACGTTACAAACCTGCATCAGATAACAAGACAAACCTGCTTGAAACGTCCTTGTCTGTCTGTATCTGATGATGAAAGAGGAGGAGGAGGAGGAGGAAGAAGAGGAGGAGGAGGAGGACGACTGAGGTGTATCTGTGGGAACAAGGAGGATGAAAAGAAAGAAGAAGAAGAGGAAGAATGAGATGATAGACAAAGAGGAACACATAACAACGAAAACGAAAGGAAAAGGAAGGAAAATATGAAAGAAAGTGAAGAAAAGTTGCACAAGAAAGAGTAAATAACCAAACAAAGGATATAAACAAACAAACCAAGAATATAGTGAAGGAGAAGGATAGAGAGAAGCGAATAAAGGGTGGAAGGAGTAAACAAATGAAGAGGAGGAGAAGGAGGAGGAGAGACTGACTGACGGATGAGGTGTGTGGTGGATGATGGATGAGTGTAACAACCACACCACCACCACCACACCACCACCACCACCACCACCACCACCACACCACCATCACCACCATGAGCTGTAGATGACTTGCAGACGACTCAATGTGAACGACCTTTATCTTCCTACCGTTTGGAGAGGAGGAAGAGGAAGAGGTGGTGGTGGTGGTGGTGGTGGATGCTGGAAAGTGAAAGAGATGAGAGAGAGAGAGAGAGAGATAACGTGAATTATGAGGAAATAAGACAAATAACTTAAATACCAAATAATATAGATAAACAAACGATAAGAAAAACAAATGAATAGATACTAGAAAGATTAAACGAGACAGTAAACACAGATATACAAAATTCAAACACGAGGAATAAAAAAAAAGATAAATAAATAAATAAATAAATAACCTGACCTTTATATATAGATCTTTGCATACTTTCAATCCTATAAAACAACATTCAAACAAATAACACCTTACAATATAAAGATAAAAATCACACTACATATACGTAGAAAATAGAAAATATACAATAAAAATAAAACATTGAACAAGACGAATTTAACTTAGAAAATATAATAGCCTTCTCAAAAAAAAAAAAAAGTATAAATAAAAACAAGAGAACATGGAAGAGAGACCTAAACACCATAATTCAGGTGATAGTTACAGGTAATAATAGTAATCAAGTCGTACATACACACCTGATTCCTGTATACCTCAACACACCTGACTATTAATTAGGTTTTGAAAGATCGAAGGCAGGTGTGTCCATTTTGCACGAGAGAGAGAGAGAGAGAGAGAGAGAGAGAGAGAGAGAGAGAGAGAGAGAGAGAGAGAGAGAGAGAGAGAGAGAGAGAGAGAGAGAGAGAGAGAGAGAGATTGCAGTAGAGAAAATTACTAGTTACTCTCTATAAAGCAAGACAGTTGACATGCAAATTAAGGTAAAAATATATATTGTTAAGCATCTTACCTTTGTCTTACCTTAAATTAGGGCACACCTGTTGAGAGAGAGAGAGAGAGAGAGTAGAGAGTGACTAATTGCTACTATTTTGCAAGAGTCACGACCAAAGTTGCAACATTGATTGCTAATAAACTTCTGACTTCGTTCATATGTAAATTTTCACTTCGCTTCGCTACATGATCCCCTCTCCCCTCCGCCCCACCCACACGCCCGCCCGCCCACTCCATCCTTGCCCCTACCCACCCACCCTAACCCCCTTTCTCCACCCCTAACACCCCCTACCACCCCTCCACCCCCTTACTCTTATCCCTCCACCCCCACCACCACTGTTTGTCTCTCAAGCTCTTCCTCTTTGCTGATTGTATGTTCAGCTTCTTCCTTCTTCCTTCTTCCTTCTCCTCCTTCCTTCTCCTTCCTTCTCCTCCTCCTCCTCCTCCTCCTCCTCCTCCTCCTCCTCCTCCTCCTCCTCCTCTCTTCCTTCTCTTCGTGTCTTCTTTCTTCCACCTCAATCTGTTTGGCTATTTTTCTTTCTCAGTTATTCATCTCATTCTTTCTTTCTTTCCCTCTTTCTTTCTTTCTTTCTTTCTTTCTTTCCTTCCTCCTGTCTTTGTCTTTCTTTCTTTCTTTCTTTCTTTCTTGCTATAGTTCTCTTTCTTTCTTTCTTTATTTATTTATTTTTCTTTCTTTCTTTCTTTCTTTCTATCTTCCATTCTTTCTTTCCTTCCTTCATTCCTTCCTTACCTCCTCCTCCTCCTCCTCCTCCTCCTCCTCCTCCTCCTCCTCCTCCTCCTCCTCCTCCTTCGTGAAAGTCGTCGCAGTGTTACCCCCCCCCCCTTCACCCCTTCCCCGAGGCATGCTGAAGGGTGTAATAAGGGCGTTTAGGCTTCTCCCTCAGGTTGGTAATAGCGTCGTGTTTACAGAACCCCACAAGCCTGGCCACACACACACACACACACACACACACACACACACACACACACACACACACACACACACACACACACACACACACACACACACACACGTTTGTTTGTTTGCTTGCTTCCTTGTGTATGTTATTTTGTTTTCCATGGAGGAGGAGGAGGAGGAGGAGGAGGAGGAGGAGAGGAGGAGGAAGAGGAAGAGGAAGAGGAGAGGAGAGGAAGAGGAGGAGGAGGAGAAAGATGATGATGATGAAGAAGGCAAAATTGAAGTGAAAATATTTAAGAAATCATTACTTTTTGCGAGCGAGAGAGAGAGAGAGAGAGAGAGAGAGAGAGAGAGAGAGAGAGAGAGAGAGAGAGAGAGAGAGAGAGAAATATTAGGTCTGATGACACTGTTTGCCCACTTGGAAATCACCTGACTGCTAAATTATGATTGATTTTGATTGCTAGTCTGTGTAATAGTACCCGAGAGGGGGGGGGGGTAAGGGAGGTGGTGATGGTGGTTGAGGGGGGAGGGGTGTCGCGTGGTGGAAAGGGCGTGGTATCAAGGGGTAGGGGAAGGGGGTTAAGAGGTGAGGGGTATGGGTTTAGAAATAGCAAAGGAGGGGAAAGGGGGAGGAATGAGTGGTGTTTTAGGGAATGGGAGGAAGGGGTGAGGGAGGTATAATGAGGGAAAGTGAAGGTAGGGAAGAAGGGGAGAGCGATGGGAAGGGATGGGTGAGGGAAGGAAGTAGAATAGAGGGAAGTGGAGAGGAAGAAAAGAGAAAGGGAAGGAAAGGGTTATGGAATATGGTAGAAAGAAACTGTAAAAAGACCAAATTAAGAGAGTGAAAGGGAGAAAGAGGTCTGAAGATAAGAGAAGAGAAGAGAGAAGATAAATTATAGTGAAAAGGAAGGAACAGGAAGAAGGAGAGAAGGGAAAGAGGAATTAAAACAAGAGCAAAGACAGTAAAAGAGAAAGGAAAACAGAACAAAAAGTGAGAAGAAAGAAGGAAAGGGGAGAAAGAGAACTAAAGAAAGAATGAAATCAGGAAAATATGATGAAAAGTAGATTACATAGACATCCAAAAATAACAGAAGAAAGGAGGAAAGAGGAATTATAAGAGAGAGGAGAGGAGAGTAGAGGAGAGGAGAAAGGAAAGGAGGAGAGGGAAAGCAGATAGCAATGTTGACGTTAGCTAACAAGTACTAGATTTATAACCTTCTATCTGGCTCAGTTCTAATTTATCACCCGGCCAGGTATTGAGGTAATTAAGCAAATAAATCCAGGTGAAAGGTATTTACAGGTGATTTATTGACAATTACGTGGAGAGAGAGAGAGAGAGAGAGAGAGAGAGAGAGAGAGAGAGAGAGAGAGAGAGAGAGAGAGAGAGAGAGAGAATGTGAAAATGACTAGTATTAAGTTTCGTTTCTTCTCATACATTTCATACATGTTCCCACGCAAATTATAATGAAATACATACTGTTATTTATTTATTTATTTATTTATTTATTTATTTATTTATTTATTTGTTTGTTTATTTGTTTTGTTTATTGTATTTACGTTGTTTTTATGTTGTAAAGGAAGTGGTTTTTTTTTATATATATATCTGCACTTATGTTTTTTTTATTATTATTATTATTTTGGTGTGTGTGTGTGTGTGTGTGTGTGTGTGTGTGTGTGTGTGTGTGTGTGTGTGTTTGCTTGTTTGCTTTCTTCTTATCATGTTTCATTTTGTGTTTGAATTTTCTGTTTAATAACTTTCTCTTTTGTATTTGTTGAGAGAGAGAGAGAGAGAGAAAATAAAATGTTAACTAGTTCCTCCTTTCTCTCCACTTCCTCCAAACAGTATCTTCCCCTCCCCACTTTCCTCCCCACTTCCCCTCTGGAGGTATTTTCTTTCCTCCAATTATTCCTCACTTCTCATTCTCTCACTCCTTCCTTTTATTCCTGTTCTCTTATAGCTCCTCCTTAATAAGTTGATAAATTTGTATTCTATTCCTCTCTCTCTCTCTCTCTCTCTCTCTCTCTCTCTCTCTCTCTCTCTCTCTCTCTCTCTCTCTCTCTCTCTCTCTCTCTCTCTCTCTCTCTCTCTCTCAACCCTATTCTTTGTACCTCACTCTTAAACACTCCTTCCTTTCTTCCCTCCCTCTTTCCCTCCCTCTCTCCCACCCTCTCTCCCACCCTCTCTCCTTCCTTCCCACCATATTTCCTACCTTCCCTTCTCCCCTCCTTCCCTCTCCTCTCCTCCCTCCTTCCCTCCTTCCCTCCCTTTCCTCTTTCCCTCCTTCCCACGGCCCCAGTTATACGTGAGGGAGGGAGGGAAGGAGGGATCGAGCGCGTCTTACCTAGCCAGCGTGTGACAGGTAGCTGGGCCCAAGGATTACCTGTCACTCCCTTACCTGTCTCGCCTTCACCTGTGTAGCGAAGAGGTGTGCTTAAGAGGATTGGTTGACCACGTTGGGGCTAGGACGTGTGGCGGGGCGGTTGTGTGTGTGTGTGGGAGGGGGGGATGTTGTGTGTGTGGGGGGGGTTGTGTGTGTGTGCGTGTGTTGAGAAAGTAGAAATGTTTTGTTGAAGTAGTTAAATGAAGGAGTAAATTTTGTCTTTTTTTCTCTCTTGCTATCTTATTATTATTATTGTTATTAATTTTTACAACACTTTCGCCACATTCCGTTCTGTGTATCTTTACCAAAATACACTGATTTCATATATTTATTCATCATTCATTCATTACATGTGTATGTGTGCAATTTTGGGGTGTGTTTGAGGGTAGAAAGTGTGTTTTTTGGGGGTATGTTTGGGTGTGTGTTTGGGGGTAGTAAGTGGGTGTTTGAGTGTGTTTAGATGTGTGTGTGTGTGTTGAGTGTGTTATTTATGTTATTTTTCAGGTTTCTGTAACAATTGTAGATTTTTTATTTTGTCGCCCAAAATTTTTCAGTGTAAATATGGTCGAATGTGTTTTTGCCATTTTACTCGGAAAATATTTGTCGTACAGCAATAATGTATAGATGTTAATATGTTAAGTTTGATGTTGTCTATCTAAAGGTGAAATCAGATTTAAAATATACCTTATAGTTTAGTAGGAAATTTAAGTTTTGTTGAGTTTTTGTCAAAAAAACTAATATATTATTTTCTCAGTTACTAATATACCAATTTCATTCTACTATAGCTCAAAAGAACGGGCGTCTCCTGCTCTTTATTTATTAATCTAGAAGTCTTTAACGTAAACCTCATAGTTTTTGAGTTATTTAACAAAACGTGATTTGTTAAAAAAAATCTAAGGGTGTTGCCTTGAAAATTTCATGAAAATTTTGACACCTCAGAATCTCATGAAAATTTATACAAATAGGTTTTCAAGGATAAAGAACACGAATATAGACTCAATTTTATCATTACTATAATATTAAACACTATATAAACATTGTATTTTAATTATTTATTTTTTATTTTGTTGTATATATATATACTATAGGCAAAAATTTAGCGATCAGCGGGAGGTTTGAAATTCGATCCCGGGTGCTCGGAATAATTGCCGTTAGATCTGAGTTTTGGATCGTTATATTGGAAGTTGGGTAAAGCTTCAAAAGGGTCGTTAGATCCAAATGCGTTAGATGAAAAACTCCACTGTATACATAAAGAGCGATGCAGATCTCACATATACATACACATACATATATACTCACTCTATAGCTCCTCCTCTCCTCCTCCTCTTTCCTACCTTCCCTTTACCCTTCCTTCCCATCCCTCCATCACCTTTGCCCCACAAGCACATCTTTCTCCCTCTCAATAAGGAAACTAATTAAAATATATATTAATTCCACCCACTTTTTCCCTGATAGTAAAGATAAAGGTAATATATTTAACTCCAAGCCTCACGTCCTCTTATTTCACCCCCTTTCCCCCTCCCCTTCCCTCTACCTCACCTATTACCTTTCCTATTTTCTCTCCCTTCCCTCACCTGCCCAGCCCACCTGTAGTTAGCTGTGGTTACCTGGACACAACTGGTAACCTAAATTTGTCCTATCGTCCCCATCTCCCGGGATTCGAACTCTGGCACTGGGGAGGTTAATTAAAATGTGGTGGTAGACGCACACCTTGGGGATAGATAAGCTTAGTTTTTTTTTTTTCTTTTTAATTTTTAGGGAAGACTTGTTAGATGTTTCGGTTTTATGTAAGTTAAAGGAGAATAATTAGTATTTTTTCTCCTCTTCCTCCTCTTCTTTTTTTTCTTCCTCTTTTCATCATTCTTTTTATTGTGATTGTTATTATTATTATTGTTACTATTATTATTATTACTATTATTATTATTAGTAGTAGTAGTAGTAGTAGTAGCAGTAGTAGTAGTAGTAGTAGTAGTAGTAGTAGTAGTAGTAGTAGTAGTAGTAGTAGTAGTAGTAAAAGTAGCAGCAGCAGCATTATCATCATTATCACTACCACTACTACTACTACTACTACAACTACAACTACTACTTCTAAATTTGCATATCCTCACTACTTCTAAAGATAATAGAATCACCATTATTATCATTATCATCATTATCTTCGTCTGTGTCGCGTCCCGAGCTAATGGTTACCATGACGCAAGGTTCAACAGGTGAAAAGAAGTAAACAGGTGATTAATTCAGGTGATTTGCATATATGTAAATAATGCCGCCACTACAGCGCACTAATGGAGTTTGGTCTGGTCTTGATCGGCTTGTGTGTGTGTGTGTGTGTGAGTGTGTAGTGGGGGGGGGATTGTGAAGAGGGAAAGGAGTTTAAAAAGATTATATGACTGGTGAGAGAGTGAAAAAAATAACTAATTCGTTCCCTCAAATTAAGAAGTAGCAAAATTAACTCCCTTTTCTATTATTCCATTACATTTTTTTTTTAACTCTTACCTATAACAAAAAATATTAATATAAATAAAAATATATAATCTCACCAACTTCCTCTTTCTCATTTTTTCCACTCATTAAATATATGCAAAGGTTTTCCTCACTGAACAGAAAACGTAATATATCTTCTTATTTAAATGTTCCCCCAACACAACACAACACGACACAACAGAAAACATACTTCATCTTCTATCTTTACACGTCACTGAGCTTGTTTAGGAATCAATAACACATCTTTGCCTCGTCACTCTGCCTCGTTACCTCATTCTACACTCTCCTTGGTGTTCGAACCGCCTCGTTGCCTTCCTAGATTGCATTCATCCCTTCGTCCTTCACTCGTCTGCATGGAAAGTGATTGTATTGTATTGTTTTATATGTGTGGGGGAAGGGGGAAGGTGGAGGTGTTTAGTGGTATTGGAATGTGTGATTGGAGGGGAAGGATAGTTTGTGGAGTGTATGGTATTTATATTAAGTGTTGATTGGTCTCTTTCTTTCTTTCAATTTTTTTTTCTCTCTCTCTCTAATGACAAATAACCTTCCTATTATTATTTTCTTTATAGTTTCTGTCGTGAATTTGTCTCTTCTAATCCTCATTTTCTATTTCATCTTTTTTTTCTTGCACTCCAAAAATAAGTAATTAATGATATTCTAGACATATTCCATTTCTTCATCCATTTTCTATTTATATTTCCCAAGTCTGTTTTCACGTTACACTATTCTATTAAAAAAAAATAATGTTAAGAATTTTATAACACCAGAAAATAGTCTTCCTTCCTTCCCTCCTTCCCTTCTATTTCCTTCCCTTCTTCACTCCCTCATTTCTACTTCCTTCCCTCCTTCCCTCCCTCCCTTCTACTTCCTTCCCTTTCCACCTCCCTCCCTCCCATCCATCTCTACGCCGGGTAATTAGCAGGTAAATGACAGCCCATCCATCAAGGCGAAAGTAGTCAGTCAAAACGTAGGTCTCGGCTTGTGTTGGTAAATGGGAGGATTCGGGTTACCTTCGCTTCGGCCCGTGGTGGTGATGGTGGTGGTATTAGTGGATTTTTTTTTATCTAATCTTTTTTCATTAACGGTCAATACTTTTTTTTCTAGTTACGTGGATGTGTAAATTTGTGTTTTTGATTATTATTGTTATTATTATTATTACTACTACTACTACTAACTAACTACTACTGCAACAACAACAACAACAAAACACACACCCACACCTCACCATATCACTTCACACACTAGTCATGTTTACAAATCTAACTCTCTTCACACAACCACCACCACCACCACCACCCTCACCACCACTACTACTACTACTACTACTGACACGCGTTCGCTCACCCTAAACGGAGCCACCTAAATGAAGCAGTCTCCCCCACCTCTCCCAAGCCTAACACACCGCCCCGAACCCGTCCATGTCTCGGGCACAGCATATAAATCTTCGAGTCTTAATGTGTTGCATCTTAAATCTTGTTGATGTATCTAAGACGCCATCTGACACTCTAGGTTCAATGTGGTTTAGATGTTCCACTCTTCTCCTTTTTTTTATTTATGCATTCTTAAACCTTCTCCTGTACGTGTCAATAATATATAAATGTTTTAGAAAGCTGTGAAGGGAAAGTATATTATTATTATTATTACTTCTGCATCTTGATTGAATGTGACGTTTCCTAAGTTGTATATATATTTTTTGGGGGGTTTTATTTTGTAACCTGGTCACACCTTACCCGTTCCCGCGTTCTTGTCAAGTCGGATTTTCGTGGGATTATAAGTGATGGTTTGGAAGGTAAAAAAAAAAGAGGTGATATGTGTTGATTTGAAGGAAGAGTTGATTATAAGGTAATTTTTGACACCCGGGCTGACAGGATGTATTCTGCCCTCTTGTTTTACGTCCTTCCCTCACACTCCCGGTTAGTTCAGTGTAGCAGCAGGTGTGTCTAGACTAAATATGATGCTAATGTTCAGTATATGATTAAAGGGATTGTGATGCTAAGTGTGTGTGTGTGTGTGTGTGTGTGTGTGTGAGAGAGAAACGCCTTACAAACATTCTCAAGTTATCTTTAAATAAATGAGAAAAGTAAGAATAAATATACTCACCTTTTTAATGTGTGTTATCTTTCTCTCTTTCCAAGTATAACTGTAACACGTGTTTGAGAGAGAGAGAGAGAGAGAGAGAGAGAGAGAGAGAGAGAGAGAGAGAGAGAGAGAGAGAGAGAGAGAAGAGCAAGAAGTGACCTAATCTATGCCAAACGTGCGTGAATATCAACTTTTAATTAGATATTCCACGGAATTACAACTTGCAACAAAATGTCAAATGAAAACGAAAAAAAAATTAGAAAAATGTCAAAATTCTGCCTCACAATATATCGAAAATGTTCTAACTGAAGAAGAACAGAATTGTATCGTTTGCTTATCGAGATTTTGAAGTAATTATAGATCAGAGGAGAGGTGAAAGTAAGGGAAAGGGGGGGGAGGGAAGGGGTTATGGTTGGGGGGGTAATGGAGGGAAAGGGGATGTTATGTGTAATTTTGAGAGAGAGAGAGAGAGAGAGAGAGGAGAGAGAGAGGAGAGAGAGAGCCGGAAGGGAAGATCCTCACAATCATTGCCTGAAGGATATTGGCTTTTGTTCTCTTATTCTCTCTCTCTCTCTCTCTCTCTCTCTCTCTCTCTCTCTCTCTCTCTCTCTCTCTCTCTCTCTCTCTCTCTCTCTCTCTCTCTCATCGTACACAGTAATCATAATTTCATTCCGGGAAATGGATGATATTTGCATACAATAGCACGAAACAATAGTCTGATCGTGCACACACACACACACACACACACACACACACACACACACACACACACACACACACACACACACACACACACACACACACACACACACACACACACACACACACACACACACACACACACACACACACACACACACACACACATAGGAAGGTGTTACATTCCTTATACTGTTCACACACAATTCATCTGACCGCGATTCTCCAAAATAAATCGCAGACAAAAATGATAAAGGGAAGAGAAAGAGGAAGAGATGAAAAAGGTTCTCCCTAAATACAGGTACAAGACATGAAAGCCTCACCGATGGTCACTGCAGGGAGAAAAAAGCAAGTCAGCAGGGTCAGAAAAAATGGGAAAGTTATAAAAAGCGATTTGAACCATTAAAGGAAGTGGAGTTAGCTTTGCCTGTTTGGTTTTTTTTTTTTATTCTTTTTTAATTTTCGTTGATTTTCCTTAATTTGTGTTGTGTGTTTATGACGGAAGTGGATTTTCTATTTTGTGGCTCGCAAATTCCACCAGAAAAATGTATAGAAACAAAGTTATGATCTTGATAACACGTATTGGTTGGTGTGATCGCCTTTCCAATGACTCTTATACTTGTGAAGAAAGTGAAAGTTTTGTGAAAAAAGTAAATGTGTAATTATTTCCATTCTTCTATCTATAGCTACATTATAATTCTATTTCAATAGAGTTAAAAAGAACGGTCGTCTCTGCTCTTTTGTTTGTTCTATACTAACATGATTTCAGCCAAGAAGTTTAAGTGGGTGAAAAACTTTAGTTAGGTTAGTTAGGTTTAGCTTTCGTTGATATTTAGACACAACTCATGAAAATCTGTACCTAGAGGATGATATTGCATGATCACGAATTTGGACACAGTTTTCTGATTACTATAAGTCTCTCTCTCTCTCTCTCTCTCTCTCTCTCTCTCTCTCTCTCTCTCTCTCTCCTCTCACCCCTCACACACACTCACCACACACACACACACACACACACACACACACACACACACACACACACACACACACACACACACACACACACACACACTTAACATTCAGCCCCACGTAGGCCAGCAATGATAAGAGTGACATCATTTGAATTTACATGAAGTCACAACAAACATTAATATGATTTTATTCTCTTTAAACACACAGTGACTGATGAGTGTATATGTGTGACTGTCTACTGTTTACACACACACACACACACACACACACACACACACACACACACACACACACACACACACACACACAGTTTCCGTTACATTTTCTCAACACAATTATACTTTTTTTGCTTTCTCCCACGGTAATAGCTTCATCAAGGCTTCATTTCCAGGTGTACGAGAAAATATATACCTGTAATTTCCTTTATCTCTCTCTCTCTCTCTCTCTCTCTCTCTCTCTCTCTCTCTCTCTCTCTCTCTCTCTCTCTCTCTCTCTCTCTCTCTCTCTCTCTCTCTCTCTCTCTCTCTCTCTGTCCACATATCACTTCCCACCACCACCACCACCACCACCACCCCACCACCACCACCACCACCCCACTCCTTGCCTTCAAAGAACCAGCCGAAGTCATTTGAATATTCCGAACCTGGACGTAAAGTTTTTGAAAGTCACGAGATCCTTTGCGGGAAACATGAAGGCGGTTCCATTTATGTGTGAGTCAAAGTTATAGTTAAAGTTAAAGTGTGGCTGGAATGCTTTATTTATTTATTTATTTATTATTTTCTTTGTTGAAATGGAAAAGGTAAATGCACAATAATTTATCTATCTTTATATCTCCTTATCTATTTCCCTATCTCTCCATCTATCTATCTATCTATCTATCTATAAATATCTATCAAACATTAAGTCAGAAGTATAAGTATGATTGGATATAAGAGTCACCAGTTCGAATCCCCCAGTTCAGTATGAGGCGCAAGTTAGGTACACTCCACCAACCCTTTTAGCTGTCATTACGCCGCGCCCGTCTTTGTGCCCCGTGTCAGGCAGGGCGTGGGGACCCTGGCGCACCTTTGTAAGCGTGACACCTGTCTGAGTTAGCGAGAGGCACACAACACCTGTCCTCCACACTGTCCACGCGGGAAAGGTGTGAAGAAATGTATTATGTATAAACCTATCCTGGAAATATATAGTTTTTTATCTCACTTTATTCATCTTTATTTATGTCTATATGAGTGTTTTGTATATAGATTTCATCCTATATTCCCTTACATTAGGTATTTTCGTGTTATTCTTATGTTTTGTCTATGTAAACTTGTGTGTAAATGTGATAGTGTTCTTGGTAGTATTTTTGTCTGAATTGAGAAGAGAAACTGCACGAAAATGAGTTTGTTTTCAGGAGATAAACTCTTTTCAAAACCTTGTCATCATTCTTTATATTCGTCCTTCTCTTTTTCTTCAAGTTTTCATTCCCTCAACACTTTTTCTGCCTCACAATACATTTCCTTTTTCTATCTCCAGCCTCTTGCCCTCTTACCATCCCCCATCCTCCTCCTCCTCCTGCTCCTCCACCTCCACCTCCAGCCTCTCTCCGTCGTAGTTGATGGCAGGAGTGCGATATGCAGGCAGGGATCCGCCCAGAGCTGGTCTAGATTATGCACATTTTAATATATCAACCAACCTTTTGCTGAGAACCTGTAGCAGTCTCACCCACCGGTCCTATGAAGCTCCGGTACTGGTGTTTGGGCCTCTCTCTCTCTCTCTCTCTTTCTTTTTTTCTCTTTCTCTCTCCCTCTTCCATATTCTTTCCTATTATTATTCTTACATTGCTTCTATGTTAATGTTTTTTTAGTCAATTATCGATTATATTTACGACAATGACCTTATGTTTTGTTTTTTATATAAATGTTCATATGTATCGAACTAGTTATTATTTATGATGGAAATCGATTGGCTTTTGTTTTTGTATATTAATGTTTAGGTTTTGATTATTTTTGGTTATAAACGAAAGAGAGAGAGAGAGAGAGAGAGAGAGAGAGAGAGAGAGAGAGAGAGAGAGAGAGAGAGAGAGAGAGAGAGAGAGAGAGAGAGAGAGAGAGAGAGAGAGACGCCACCTTCACCCACGTACACAGAGCCAATTCATATACGCACATGAAAACAGTTGACCGACACCCACATGTAAACCTGTGTACGTACCTACTTGTGAGCGTTCGTGTGTACCTAATTGACCACACACACACACACACACACACACACACACACACACACTCACTTAATGGGCGTTACCTGTTGATGCAGTGGCGAGGGTAGTGAAGCGAGAGAGAGAGAGAGAGAGAGAGAGAGAGAGAGAGAGAGAGAGAGAGAGAGAGAGAGAGAGAGAGAGAGAGAGAGAGAAGTATAGTGAACAAGGTATGTAATTGAAAAAGGAAAAAAAAATGTGGAAATAAAAAAAAATTAAAGAACGGTGTCTAGATTGCTTACACACACACACACACACACACACACACACACCACACACACACCACACACACACACACACACACACACCGTTGCCTTTTGCTTGCTCTTTTTCGCTCCAAACCAAATTATTTCCAGCTCAACTAAACTGAAATTAACTCTCTCTCTCTCTCTCTCTCTCTCTCTCTCTCTCTCTCTCTCTCTCTCTCTCTCTCTCTCTCTCTCTCTCTCTCTCTCTCTCTCTCTCTCTCTCTCTCTCTCTCTCTCTAGGGGCGTTTAGGTATGCAAAACCTCTTCCTCTCTCCCTACCCTTACCTGCCCTTCTGCCATACCTGGTTTAACCCTCATCTCTCAATTCCCTTAACTTCATTATCTCTCTCTCTCTCTCTCTCTCTCTCTCTCTCTCTCCTCTCTCCTATTCTCTCTCTCTCTCTCTCTCTCTCCTCTCTCTCTCTCTCTCTCTCTCTCTCTCTCTCTCTCTCTCTCTCTCTCTGTGTGTGTGTCTTATTACCTTATGTCGCATTGAAATCTCCACAAAGTCAAGTCATCCAACGACCTTTTCAATTGACCGCCTGACCCACACTGACCTAAAGATAACGAAATAATGCCTTTTTACCACCACCACCACCGCCACCACCACCACCACCACCACCGCCACCGCCACCGCCACCACCACCACCACCACCACCACCACCACCACCACCACCACCACCACCACCACCACCATCGCTATCTCGTTCTGTCTCGCTTCCAGAAACACATAATTGGGGCGATCATATTTCACTGTAGAAGGTGAACTAGTGTGAGAGAGAGAGAGAGAGAGAGAGAGAGCAAGGACGGCTAGCAACAAAAAACGATCACCTAATAACTTAAAGTGAGAGAGAAAATGGTGTGTGTGTGTGTGCACGCGCGTGTGTGAGGCAATGACGACACACTATATAGTAATTGGATCTCTCTCTCTCTCTCTCTCTCTCTCTCTCTCTCTCTCTCTCTCTCTCTCTCTCTCTCTCTCTCTCTCTCTCTCTCTCTCTCTCCTCTCTCCATCTCCATCAATTTACCAGAACACATCAACCTCATTTATATATTATTTTACCCAACAAAAAACAAAACAAAATATCGAGTCTCATTTTACAAACAATATTTACGACTTGAAAGCTTTGGATTTGGTGTCCTTACCTGGCAGACTTATTACCTGTCCAGCACGTGACCTTGAGGAGCTAACGAGACTATGAAGGACTAATGATATTGAGTTGAGACGTAGAGGAGACAAGGAGAGAATTATAGACTGAAGGGAAGGGTAGAGGGTGGGATGGGGAGGGATGGAGGGTAGGTGAGGAGAGGTAGATAAGGATAGAGGGTAGAGAGGTAGTATGGGTAGTATGTGAGGGTAAGGTAGGTGAGAGGATGGCAGAGTGTTGAAGGATAGATGAGGGATGGATAGGTAAGGTGAGGAGATGGTAGAAGGTAAGGTGAGGTTAGGTTAGGTTAGGTAAGGGGAGAGGCAATTAAATGAGGGAGAACAGGTGTCAGCTATGTGTCACCTTCATCATTGTCATTAGTGAAGGTGTTGGATTACCTTCGTCTAATTGATAATGTGTTGTAATTTAGCTGTGTTACCTGTTAATTAGCTTGTTAGCTCACCTGGCTTATAAATCACAGGTGTAAGTGTTGTTTTTCTTTGTTTTATTTATTTGACTTAATGTGTTTTGTAGTTTATTTGTTTTTTATTTTATTATTATTTATGTGTGAAACCTCTATTGTTATTTTTTATAAGCATTATTTATTTGTTTATTTATATTTTCTTCTTTCTGTTTTTCTTTTTTCCTTTATTCTTGCTTTATATTTTCTTTCTTTCTCTTTCTTTCTTTCTTACTTTATATTTTTTCTTCTTTATTTTGTTATCCTATTTTCTTTCTTTCTATCTTTCTATTCTTTCTTTTTATTTATTTATTTATTATTACTATTCTTTCAAAGTGGTTCTACAATGGACGTCGTATTTATGTAAACGTTAGATAAAATGACGTTTGGGTTTTCCTATTGTTTGTCACTTTTTATGGTTTATTTACTTTACATTTTGGTGCCGTGTTAACCCTTTGGTATTTTACGCTTGTGTGTTATCGAGGACACAGAGGAGTGGTGGTGGTGGTGGTGGTGCGTGCTGGGTGGGTGGGTGGGTGGGTGGGTGGGTCAGCGCCTCCACACTGTTTATGAATGCGTGTGTTTGTTTATGTTTTGTCTTTGTTTGTCAACCTTTGTTTCTTTTATATTGTGTTTTATTTATTCTCTCTTTTTGTGTGTCATTCTCTTTTTCTCTCGCACACATATACAAAATACGAGAGAGAAATAGAGAGAGAGAGGGAGAGAGAAGGGTGCATAACAGGTATCCTCCCTTTTTTTCCCTCTACTCCCTTTCCCTTTTCCGTTTTTACATCACCCTCCACCCTTCCTCTTTCTCTTTTTCTCCCTTGCTCTTTCCATTCCCTCCTCTCTTGTCCCTTATTCTTCCTTTGTATCATTTACTTCATATCCATCCATCCTCCTCCTCCTCCTCCTCCTCCTCCTCCTCCTCCTCCTCCTCCTCCTCCTCCTCCTCCTCCTCCTCCTCCTCCTCCTCCTCCTCCTCCTCCAGGGTCATGTGTGCGTCCCTGTGTATCAT
>JAPQNM010000049.1:4656999-4659499 GCA_029783475.1 Metacarcinus magister
GTGGAGGTGGAGGTGGAAGAAGAAGAAGAAGAAGAAGAAGGACAAGTGAGTGAATAAACAATAGAAAAGAAAACAAGAATGAGAACGAGGAAGAACAAAAATAAAAATAAAAGAAAAAACATGGGAAAGGAAGAGGAGAGGAGAGAAGACAAGAAGGAGGAACACACAGGAACACATAGGAAGAACAAACAGCAACAGGCCTGCTGGCCCTTACGAGGCTGTTTGTGAGTACACTATCTAGTCTAGAGTGAAGGATACAGGATAGTAAGGGTGAAGGCTTCTCTCCCCAGCCATGGCTGGCAGGGAAAGGAAGGCCAACCAAGACCAGACTGTCACTACCACTACTGCTACCACTACTTCCTGGCAAGCGATGTCAGGCCACTAGCGACGTCTTTTGAATCGACATTTCGTAAGTTAGGTACATCAGGATGAACTTACTCAAAGTTTGCTACGTTAACGGATAGTATTTTAGTTGTGGATTGGCTTCTAAATATTTGTCAAGTCTATTTTTGAACGTAGTAATTGTTTTACTGTCGACGACATTGGCGGGCAGGGAGTTCCAAACGTTAACGATCCGATTGAAAAAGAAGTGCTTGGCTTTGTTTGATGTGAATCTTTTACCAATAATCTTAAAAGAATGATGTCTTGTTATATTTGATCAATCAAAAGTAATGTAATCTGTATCGAATCCTTTGATTATCTTGAACATTTCAATGAAATCCCCTCGCATCCTATTTAAGAAGGAAGACACAGAGGAGGAGGAGGAGGGGGAGAATATTATGATTTTGCTGTAGGAGTTTGGGGAGAGGGAGAGAGAGAGAGAGAGCGTGATAGAGTTAGAGAGATAAATAGAGAGAATAAATAGTTTTAGGCGTATCACACATGCGTATATAGTGTTTAATATTATAGTAATGATGAAACTGAGTCCAGATTCGTGTTCAGTTTGACTGAAAACCTTTAGGTACAAATTTTCATGAAATTCTGAGGTGTGGAAATTTTTCACGAAATTTTCAAGGGTGTCACCTCAGATTTTTTTCATGAAATCATGTTTTTCCAAATAACTCGAAAAGTATGAGGTTTACGTAAAAAACATACGTAATAGTAAATATAGAGCAGGAGACGCCCGTTCCTTTGAGCTTTACTAGAATGTAATTGGAATGTAAGTAATGGAGATATTGATATATTTGTATTTTACACGAAACCTCTACTTAATTACATTTTTCTCCTAAACCAAAAGAGTAATTTACAAACGGATGACACCATCAGATAGAACTTGTCAAGCTGAACAACTTTGTTTCTATACATCTTTGTTGTAGGACTAATACTTTACTTGTAAAATGACTAAACTATTTTGGACTCAAATTCTGGTGGAAATCTTCGGGCCAAAAATTTCACGAATCCATTTTCATCACAAATCCACGAAAACTTATATTGAAGTTAAAGGTTTTGAAATTAATAATAATACATGTTAAGGAAGTGTTGCTGTTGGAGTAAATAAATATTAATAATTATAATAATAAATATTAATGATAAAAATAAATATTAATGATAAAAATAAATATTAATGATAAAAATAAATAATAATGATAAAAATAAATATTAATGATAAAAATATATATTAATGATACAAATATATATTAATGATAAAAATATATATTAATGATAAAAATAAGTATTAATGATAAAAATAAATATTAATGATAAAAATATATATTAATGATAAAAATCAATAATAATGATAAAAATAAATATTAATGATAAAAATATATATTAATGATAAAAATATATATTAATGATAAAAATATATATTAATGATAAAAATATATATTAATGATAAAAAATAAATATTAATGATAAAAATAAATATTAATGATAAAAATATATATTAATGATAAAAATAAATATTAATGATAAAAATATATATTAATGATAAAAATAAATAATAATGGTAAAAATAAATATTAATGATAAAAGTAAATATTAATGATAAAAATAAATAATAATGATAAAAATAAATAATAATGAGGAGGAAGAAGAAGAAGAGGAGGAGGAGGAGGAGGAGTCTTGCACGCTTCACTACCTCTCTTCATAATAGCTAATAACATCACGTTTTCTTCAGTAAGATAACAGAAAGTGAGAGTAATTGTAATGTCTATGCAAATATGTCTCTCTCTCTCTCTCTCTCTCTCTCTCTCTCTCTCTCTCTCTCTCTCTCTCTCTCTCTCTCTCTCTCTCTCTCTCTCTCTCTCTCTCTCTCTCTCTGTTGTAGCGTCCCGTATTAGCTTGCAAAGGCGATAAGTGTGTGTGTGTGTGTGTGTGTGTGTGTGCGTGCGTGTGTGTGTGGGCGCCTTTGTGTGCAAGTGGTGATGTTAGGATGAGGACGAAAGGGGGGGTAGGGAGAGCCTATTATAACGCTGACCAACGCCTCCTCCTCCTCCTCCCTCTCCATCTCCTTCTCCACCTGCCCCAACTAAGATCTCTCCTTTTTCGTCTCCTACCC
>JAPQNM010000049.1:4666999-4669499 GCA_029783475.1 Metacarcinus magister
CTATTACTATTACTATTACTATTACTACTACTACTACTACTACTACTATTACTATTACTATTACTACTACTACTACTACTACTACTACTATTTACTCTTTCTATTTTTCTTTTCTTCTCTTCTACTTCTTCATCCTGGTTCGTAATTCATAGTTATGGCTCCTCTTATCGTGTTCATGAGAGAGAGAGAGAGAGAGAGAGAGAGAGAGAGAGAGAGAGAGAGAGAGAGAGAGATAGCTTTAAACGCGTTAAGGAAGTAATTAAGACGACTCGGCTGGTAATGCTCTGAGTGCGTGTCAAGAGAGAGAGAGAGAGAGAGAGAGAGAGAGAGAGAGAGAGAGAGAGAGAGAGAGAGAGAAAGAGAGAAAGAGAGAGACCACAGTGGGTGTCTCTCCATGTATTACAACCCTCCTAGTGACCTGGGAGTGGCCGCGACATGACCTCCCCCTGACGTAGCTTGTGAGTTACTGGTGGTCGAGTTCAGAGTCAGAGCTGATCTAATGCCTTGATACCTACCCCCCTCCTCCCCCCTTTCTCTCCCCTCCCTCCCTCCTCACCCCCCTTTTCCCTCCTTCACCTGGTGCGTGCTGAGGCCTGATACCTGATCCCCTCATAGCCGTCCTTTAAGGGAAAAATGATGAGGGGAAAATATATATTATGATAGAATATATATTAAAATCTATCAGTGGGGTTTTTGAATTTTCTTATTTTATTATTTTCTTTTTATTTTGGTGCGTTTTGTTATCTTATTGAGCTCCGTCTCGTATTTCCAGCGTGCTTTTAGGATAGATTACGTTCGGGGAAAACCTGGCGTTCCTTTAAAGTTAAATTTGGTACTAAATATATTTTTTCTTTATATCATAACTTTCTTCCTGAAGTTGAAATATTTTTGAAACGTTCTTGGAATTTATAACTTTTTCGACTTATACTTTTTGTTTTCCCCTAAATAGAAGTCTCAGTGTACGTGGCTTAATTAGTGTTTACCTGAAGGTGTGCACAGGTGAGTAGGTTCAGGTAATAGGCTCAATCTGGTTATATTTTTATTTATTTTATTAGGTCCTATAATACCATCCTTCGGTACTCCTGAAGCTGCAATCAAGGAGTCAATGTGAATAAAAAGGTGTTATGGAAGGGAATCTAAACCTCTTTTATAGGATGTATTGAAGGATTAGTAGGATTCGAACGAGGATCCAAAGCTTACTATGTCTTTTACTACTACTACTGCTATTACTATTACTGGTCTTAATCCCACAGCTGCCACCAATTATATCTTACTGTATCGTCACTTACTACTACTACTACCACTACCACTACTACTACTACTACTACTACTACTACTACTACTACTACTACTACTACTACTACTACTACGACTACTACGATTACTAATGCACTTTTTTCTCTCCTTTACAGAACATGAGAGGCAGCTGGCGTCCGTGATGGTGGGAGTGCCTGGCGGTGTAGCTGGTGTAGGCGTGGGCGTGGGTGGAGGTGTGGGTGTGGGTGGGGATGGCGTGGGTGGAGGTGAAGGGGAGGCTCTGCGAAGGGCGGCAGCGGAAGGGAACACAAGCAAGCTACTGGCGCTGCTGGAGGAAGGGGCGTCTGTAAACAAGAGTGATGAGGTAAGTGTTGGTTTACCTGTTCTTGTTTACCTGTTTTCCTGTTTATTTTGTACCTGTTTATCTGTTTATTTACCTGTTTATTTGTGTTTGTTTACCTGTCTGTTTGTCTATCTGTTTATTTGTCTGTTTAACTGTTTTGTTTACTTGTCTACTTGTTTACCTGTGTTTGTTTTACTTGTTTGTTTACCTCTATGTCTATTTATTTGTGTTTGTTTACTGTTTGTTTACCTGTCTATTTATCTACCTGTTTGTCTTTTATTGTTTGCCTGCTTGCCTAACCGTCTGTCTGTTTGTGTTTATTGTCTGTCTATCTGTCTGCATGTCTGTTTGATATATTGTTTGTTATATGTCTTTCTGCATGTGTATGTGTATCTTTATATGTTTGTATCTCTCTCTCTCTCTCTCTCTCTCTCTCTCTCTCTCTCTCTCTCTCTCTCTCTCTCTCTCTCTCTCTCTCTCTCTCTCTCTCTCTCTCTCTCTCTCTCTCTCTCTCCTCTCTCTCTCTCTCTCTCTCTCTCTCTCTCTCCCCTGCATGCATCACATTATATATACAAATGCACTTACAAAACATTGGGAAAGGCATGCATAGTGGGCGAAATTATACAGCAAGGAAATATATTATACCTCTGTGTGTGTGTGTGTGTGTGTGTGTGTGTGTGTGTGTGTGTCTGGGTTTCATTATATTATATTTTCCTACGTGTTAAATTCCTCTCATGGTTATTTAAGCTTACCCTTTTAAAGAATTTTGGACTTCATTTTATACAGAATTGTGGTTTTTTTTCCTTCACATTTTCGTCTTCACTTTTATTTTAGTACCGTGAGTTTTTTTTTTCTCTTTTTTCTCTCCTAAAATAAAAGGAAAATATGCAATGAAGTATG
>JAPQNM010000049.1:4674499-4694499 GCA_029783475.1 Metacarcinus magister
GAAATAACTCTGACGGGAAGAGGCCGCCTGTCTACCATTCCTTGAGACAGGTAGACAGACAGATAGATAGACAGACGTGTGGATGTATAGATAGACAGAAGGAGAGAGGAAGATATAGACAGTAAGATAAGTGAACTGACAGACAGATAGATAGATAGATAGATGAGGTGAAAGGTGAGATAAAAACAGACAGACAAAGAGATAGGTAAACGGCTAAATAGACAGACAGACAGACAGATAGAAAGGCAAATGGATAGAGAGACAGTTAAACAACGAAGCAAATACAGATAGACAGACAGACAAATAGATGGGAAGAAAAATAGATTCAGACAGACAGACAGACAGACAGATAGAGAGACAGCTACAAATACACGGAGACAAATAGATAGACAGGGAGACGGAGAGAGAGAGAGAGAGAGAGAGAGAGAGAGAGAGAGAGAGAGAAAACTAAAAGCCACATAATTAGACAGTAAAAAAACCAGACAAGGAAACCCAAATGACAGACAGACAGACAGACAGACGAGCAGACAGCAAACAGATAAGACAGACACACCAAGATAACCAAACAAACAGACAGACAGATAGACAGACATATAAAATTAATACAAAAAAAAGGTGTTTGGTATTAACTGACTCAACGTAAAAAACAGAATATACACAAAAAAATATTCGCTTTTAAACCATTAGTGAAACAAAGAAACAGACAAACAGTTTAATGGACAAAACAACCACTAAGACACGCGAGGAGGAGAAAAAACTGACCGAAAAACAAACAAACACACACACACACACACACACACACACACACACACACACACACACACACACACACACACACACATAGAGTATGTCACGTGGACAGGCCTTTTCAACCGGATTTGAATGACTCCTCCTCCTCCTCCTCCTCCTCCTCCTCCTCCTCCTCCTCCTCCTCCTCCTCCTCCTCCTCCTCCTCTCCTCCTCCTCCTCCTCCTCCTCCTATATAGCCATTGGCACCGGTGACAGAGTCAGTAGTGAAGATTTTGATCGGTCGGTCATGACCGAGCGAGCGGTCGGAATTGAATTGTTTTCTGCCTCTATATACCTAATTCTAGTGAGCCTTATCTTGATGCAGCAGCATTTAAGAATGAAAATAAATAACTTCCATAGCCATTGGCACCGGTGACAGAATCAGTAGTGAAGATTTTGATCGGCCGGTCATGACCGAGCGAGCGGTGGGAATTGAATTGTTTTCTGCCTCTATATACCTAATTCTAGTGAGCCTTATCTTGATGCAGCAGCATTTAAGAATGAAAATAAATAACTTCCATAGCCATTGGCACCGGTGACAGAGTCAGTAGTGAAGATCTTGATCGGCCGGTCATGACCGAGCGAGCGGTGGGAATTGAATTGTTTTCTGCCTCTATATACCTAATTCTAGTGAGCCTTATCTTGATGCAGCAGCATTTAAGAATGAAACTAAATAACTTCCATAGCCATTGGCACCGGTGACAGAGTCAGTAGTGAAAATTTTGATCGGTCGGTCATGTCCGAACGAGCGGTGGGAATTGAATTGTTTTCTGCCTCTATATACCTAATTCTAATGAGCCTTATCTTGATGCAGCAGCATTTAAGAATGAAAATAAATAACTTCCATAGCCATTGGTACCGGTGACAGAGTCAGTAGTGAAGATTTTGATCGGCCGGTCATGACCGAGCGAGCGGTGGGAATTGAATTGTTTTCTGCCTCTATATACCTAATTATAGTGAGCCTTATCTTGATGCAGCAGCATTTAGGAATGAAAATAAATAACTTCCATAGCCATTGGCACCGGTGACAGAGTCAGTAGTGAAGATTTTGATCGCCCGGTCATGACCGAGCGAGCGGTGGGAATTGAATTGTTTTCTGCCTCTATATACCTAATTCTAGTGAGCCTTATCTTGATGCAGCAGCATTTAAGAATGAAACTAAATAACTTCCATAGCCATTGGCACCGGTGACAGAGTCAGTAGTGAAGATTTTGATCGCCCGGTCATGACCGAGCGAGCGGTGGGAATTGAATTGTTTTCTGCCTCTATATACCTAATTCTAATGAGCCTTATCTTGATGCAGCAGCATTTAAGAAAAATAAATAAATAACTTCCATAGCCATTGGCACCGGTGACAGAGTCAGTAGTGAAGATTTTGATTGGCCGGTCATGACCGAGCGAGCGGTGGGAATTGAATTGTTTTCTGCCTCTATATACCTAATTCTAGTGAGCCTTATCTTGATGCAGCAGCATTTAAGAATGAAAATAAATCACTTCCATAGCTATTGGCACCGGTGACAGAGTCAGTAGTGAAAATTTTGATCGGTCGGTCATGTCCGAACGAGCAGTGGGAATTGAATTGTTTTCTGCCTCTATATACCTAATTCTAGTGAGCCTTATCTTGATGCAGCAGCATTTAAGAATGAAAATAAATAACTTCCATAGCCATTGGCACCGGTGACAGAGTCAGTAGTGAAGATTTTGATTGGCCGGTCATGACCGAGCGAGCGGTGAGAATTGAATTGTTTTCTGCCTCTATATACCTAATTCTAGTGAGCCTTATCTTGATGCAGCAGCATTTAAGAATGAAACTAAATAACTTCCATAGCCATTGGCACCGGTGACAGAGTCAGTAGTGAAGATTTTGATCGCCCGGTCATGACCGAGCGAGCGGTGGGAATTGAATTGTTTTCTGCCTCTATATACCTAATTCTAATGAGCTTTATCTTGATGCAGCAGCATTTAAGAATTAAAATAAATAACTTCCATAGCCATTGGCACCGGTGACAGAGTCAGTAGTGAAGATTTTGATCGGCCAGTCATGACCGAGCAAGCGGTGTGAATTGAATTGTTTTCTGCCTCTATATACCTAATTCTAGTGAGCCTTATCTTGATGCAGCAGCATTTAGGAATGAAAATAAATAACTTCCATAGCCATTGGCACCGGTGACAGAGTCAGTAGTGAAGATTTTGATTGGCCGGTCATGACCGAGCGAGCGGTGGGAATTGAATTGTTTTCTGCCTCTATATACCTAATTATAGTGAGCCTTATCTTGATGCAGCAGCATTTAAGAATGAAAATAAATAACTTCCATAGCCATTGGCACCGGTGACAGAGTCAGTAGTGAAGATCTTGATCGGCCGGTCATGACCGAGCGAGCGGTGGGAATTGAATTGTTTTCTGCCTCTATATACCTAATTCTAGTGAGCCTTATCTTGATGCAGCAGCATTTAAGAATGAAACTAAATAACTTCCATAGCCATTGGCACCGGTGACAGAGTCAGTAGTGAAAATTTTGATTGGTCGGTCATGTCCGAATGAGCGGTGGGAATTGAATTGTTTTCTGCCTCTATATACCTAATTTTAATGAGCCTTATCTTGATGCAGCAGCATTTAAGAATGAAAATAAATAACTTCCATAGCCATTGGCACCGGTGACAGAGTCAGTAGTGAAGATTTTGATCGGCCGGTCATGACCGAGCGCTGGGAATTGAATTGTTTTCTGCCTCTATATACCTAATTATAGTGAGCCTTATCTTGATGCAGCAGCATTTAGGAATGAAAATAAATAACTTCCATAGCCATTGGCACCGGTGACAGAGTCAGTAGTGAAAATTTTGATCGGTCGGTCATGTCCGAACGAGCGGTGGGAATTGAATTGTTTTCTGCCTCTATATACCTAATTCTAATGAGCCTTATCTTGATGCAGCAGCATTTAAGAATTAAAATAAATAACTTCCATAGCCATTGGCACCGGTGACAGAGTCAGTAGTGAAGATTTTGATCGGCCGGTCATGACCGAGCGAGCGGTGGGAATTGAATTGTTTTCTGCCTCTATATACCTAATTCTAGTGAGCCTTATCTTGATGCAGCAGCATTTAAGAATGAAAATAAATAACTTCCATAGCCATTGGCACCGGTGACAGAGTCAGTAGTGAAGATTTTGATTGGCCGGTCATGTCCGAATGAGCGGTGGGAATTTAATTGTTTTCTGCCTCTATATACCTAATTCTAATGAGCCTTATCTTGATGCAGCAGCATTTAAGAATGAAAATAAATAACTTCCATAGCCATTGGCACCGGTGACAGAGTCAGTAGTGAAGATTTTGATCGGCCGGTCATGACCGAGCGAGCGGTGGGAATTGAATTGTTTTCTGCCTCTATATACCTAATTATAGTGAGCCTTATCTTGATGCAGCAGCATTTAGGAATGAAAATAAATAACTTCCATAGCCATTGGCACCGGTGACAGAGTCAGTAGTGAAGATTTTGATCGCCCAGTCATGACCGAGCGAGCGGTGGGAATTGAATTGTTTTCTGCCTTTATATACCTAATTATAGTGAGCCTTATCTTGATGCAGCAGCATTTAGGAATGAAAATAAATAACTTCCATAGCCATTGGCACCTGTAACAGAGTCAGTAGTGAAAATTTTGATCGGTCGGTCATGTCCGAACGAGCGGTGGGAATTGAATTGTTTTCTGCCTCTATATACCTAATTCTAATGAGCCTTATCTTGATGCAGCAGCATTTAAGAATGAAACTAAATAACTTCCATAGCCATTGGCACCGGTGACAGAGTCAGTAGTGAAGATTTTGATCGCCCGGTCATGACCGAGCGAGCGGTGGGAATTGAATTGTTTTCTGCCTCTATATACCTAATTCTAATGAGCCTTATCTTGATGCAGCAGCATTTAAGAATTAAAATAAATAACTTCCATAGCCATTGGCACCGGTGACAGAGTCAGTAGTGAAGATTTTGATCGGCCGGTCATGACCGAGCGAGCGGTGGGAATTGAATTGTTTTCTGCCTCTATATACCTAATTCTAGTGAGCCTTATCTTGATGCAGCAGTATTTAGGAATGAAAATAAATAACTTCCATAGCCATTGGCACCGGTGACAGAGTCAGTAGTGAAGATTTTGATCGGCCGGTCATGACCGAGCGAGCGGTGGGAATTGAATTGTTTTCTGCCTCTATATACCTAATTCTAGTGAGCCTTATCTTGATGCAGCAGCATTTAAGAATTAAAATAAATAACTTCCATAGCCACTGGCACCGGTGACAGAGTCAGTAGTGAAGATTTTGATTGGCCGGTCATGACCGAGCGAGCGGTGGGAATTGAATTGTTTTCTGCCTCTATATACCTAATTCTAGTGAGCCTTATCTTGATGCAGCAGCATTTAAGAATGAAAATAAATCACTTCCATAGCTATTGGCACCGGTGACAGAGTCAGTAGTGAAAATTTTGATCGGTCGGTCATGTCCGAACGAGCAGTGAGAATTGAATTGTTTTCTGCCTCTATATACCTAATTCTAGTGAGCCTTATCTTGATGCAGCAGCATTTAAGAATGAAAATAAATAACTTCCATAGCCATTGGCACCGGTGACAGAGTCAGTAGTGAAGATTTTGATCGGCCGGTCATGACCGAGCGAGCGGTGGGAATTGAATTGTTTTTTGCCTCTATATACCTAATTCTAGTGAGCCTTATCTTGATGCAGCAGCATTTAAGAATGAAACTAAATAACTTCCATAGCCATTGGCACCGGTGACAGAGTCAGTAGTGAAGATTTTGATCGCCCGGTCATGACCGAGCGAGCGGTGGGAATTGAATTGTTTTCTGCCTCTATATACCTAATTCTAATGAGCCTTATCTTGATGCAGCAGCATTTAAGAATTAAAATAAATAACTTCCATAGCCATTGGCACCGGTGACAGAGTCAGTAGTGAAGATTTTGATCGGCCGGTCATGACCGAGCGAGCGGTGGGAATTGAATTGTT
This sequence comes from Metacarcinus magister, assembly GCA_029783475.1. NCBI lineage: Eukaryota > Metazoa > Arthropoda > Malacostraca > Decapoda > Cancridae > Metacarcinus > Metacarcinus magister. The sequence continues at coordinate 4,680,292 of JAPQNM010000049.1, forward strand.
TTCTGCCTCTATATACTTAATTCTAGTGAGCCTTATCTTGATGCAGCAGCATTTAGGAATGAAAATAAATAACTTCCATAGCCATTGGCACCGGTGACAGAGTTAGTAGTGAAGATTTTGATCGGCCGGTCATGACCGAGCGAGCGGTGGGAATTGAATTGTAAAACAATTACTACGTTCAAAAATAGACTTGACAAATATTTAGAAGCAAATCCACAACTAAAATACTATCCGTTAACGTAGCAAACTTTGAGTAAGTTCATCCTGATGTACCTAACTTACGAAATGTCGATTCAAAAGACGTCGCTAGTGGCCTGACATCGCTTGCCAGGAAGTAGTGGTAGCAGTAGTGGTAGTGACAGTCTGGTCTTGGTTGGCCTTCCTTTCCCTGCCAGCCATGGCTGGGGAGAGAAGCCTTCACCCTTACTATCCTGTATCCTTCACTCTAGATTAGATAGTGTACTCACAAACAGCCTCGTAAGGGCCAGCAGGCCTGTTGCTGTTTGTTCTTCCTATGTGTTCCTATGTGTTCCTCCTCCTCCTCCTCCTCCTCCTCCTCCTCCTCCTCCTCCTCCTCCTCCTCCTCCTCCTCCTCCTCCTCCTTTCTCTTCGTCCCTTGAAGACTGACAGTAGCGTCCAGCCCTTGCTCTCTTTGTTACTGACCTTTCTCCTCCTCCTCCTCCTCCTCCTCCTCCTCCTCCTCCTCCTCCTCCTCCTCCTCCTCCTCCTCCTCCTCCTCCTCCTCTTTCTCCTCCTCCTCCGCTTTTGTATCGTCCTCTGTATACCTTGCGCCATATACTACACACACATACACCCACACCCACACACACACACACACACACACACACACACACACACACACACACACACACACACACACACACACACACGCCCATCTATATATGCATAAAGGTAGAAGAAGAAAGAGAAAGAGACAGACAGTGAATAATTAAGACAAAGAGAAAATAAATAAAAGTAATTGGTAGAGAGAGAGAGAGAGAGAGAGAGAGAGAGAGAGAGAGAGAAGTTCCGCTGTGACACCTCGTGGGAAGAACCTTTTTCCGTCAGGTAACTAAAGGTGAGACAGGTTATAATTTACCTTTTTGCTCAGGTGTGTGATCCTCTTCTTGTGTCCACTTCCCAAGCCAACCGTGTGCCTCCATTACCACTTTTTTTCCCTGTTTCCCTCTTATTTTCTCTTTATTTTCCCTCTATTTATTCTATTTTCCCATCTACAGTATCTTTTTTTCCCTGTTTCCCTCTTATTTTCCCTTTATTTCCCCTTCTATTTTCTTTATTTTACCACCTACAGTATCTATTTCTTTCCCTCTTCTCTCCCATACTCATTTTTTTCCCTGTTTCCCCCTTCTTCCCCCTATATTTTCCCAACCAAAGTATATGTTTTTCCTTCTTTTTTTCCCATACTACTTATTTTCCTCCTGTTTCTCTCCTTCTTTCCAATCTATTTCCTCTATTTTCCCACATACAGTATATATTTCTTTCCCTTCTTTCCCATACTCCTTTTTTCCCCCCTTCTTGTTTCCCATCATTACGGAAGACGTGGTGACTTGTGTGTACCTTTCCTCTCTTTAAGATTGGTACACACACACACACACACACACACACACACACACACACACACACACATATGTCCGTTAACTTTACTGGTTTTGTGATGTGTGTGTGTGAGTGTGAGTGTGAGTGTGTGTGTGAGTGTGTGTGTGTGTGTGTGTGATGTTCAGTAAATGTGTGAGTGAGTGAGTGTGTTTGTTTACATGAAGCAGCTGATGATGATGGCCTTGAGGAGGAGGAGGAGGAGGAGGAGGAGAAGGAGGAGAAGGAGGAGAAGGAGAAGGAGGAGGAGGAGGAGGAGGAGGCCCTTCTGTTACACTAAACAAATGAAATAATTGAACAAAACACTTTGCAAGTCATCTTCTTTTCTCCCTGTTTCTTGAGGCATCACAAACTATGCTATTTTTATGTATCTTTCTTGTGTCTCTTTTCTTATTTTTTTCGCGCTCTCTCTCACTCTCTCGCTCTTTTTTTTTACTCTCTCACTTTAATTTTTCTTCTTTTTTTATTTTTTGCTTTCTTTTTTTTCACTTGTTTTCACTAATTTTTCTTTCTCTCTCTTTATTGTTTCTTTTTTCTCCTCTTCACTTCCTCTCACTTCTATTTTCTCTCCTTCTTCTGTCATCTTTTGTTATTTTCTCTTTCCTTCTTACTTATTTTTCCATTCTCTCTCTCTCTCTCTCTCTCTCTCTCTCTCTCTCTCTCTCTCTCTCTCTCTCTCTCTCTCTCTCTCTCTCTCTCTCTCTCTTTATCTTTCATCACCACCACCATCCTAATACCTACCTACTTTTCTCTCCCCTCCTCCCACACCTCCACACCCTCCCCTCACTGCTCCACACCAAGCCTTAATACCCTCCTTTCTCTCCCTTCTCCCCTCCTTTCCCTTCTTCCTCCCTCCTTTTCCTCCCTTCCCCCCTAAGCTGACCCTCCATTCCCTTCTTAGGCTGACACACATATCTTGTCAGCTTTGTAATTGTAGCTTCAGGTCATCTGCTCCGTCATCTCTCTCTCTCTCTCTCTCTCTCTCTCTCTCTCTCTCTCTCTCTCTCTCTCTCTCTCTCTCTCTCTCTCTCTCTCTCTCTCTGGTCGAATCTTAAAATGAGAAGTTGATGGTATATAAACGACTTGACTCCAACACTCGATCGCTTACCCTCACCTTCCCTTCCATTCATGTCCCCCGCTCAGGTGTGTTTGCCCGCGGGATTTTTTGTGTAATTAAAGAAGCATTTTATAAAGGTGGGAAAAGAGGAAAAAGAAAAAATATTGGATGCTTTGTTGACCTCGCTATCGTTAGAGTGTTTAAGAAGTGTTTGGAAATTCATCAAGTGTGTGTGTGTGTGTGTGTGTGTAAATGTGCTTTATGCCAGCCTGGGGATTTACGTGGGGAAGTGTTGGGGATTTACGTGGGAGGTGATGGGGATTTACGTGGGGAAGTGAGGGGAGTGAAGGGGGATTTACCTAGGGGAGTGATGGGGAAGTGAAGGGATGTGATGAGGATTTACGTTTGGAAGTAAGGCGATGATGGGGATTTAAGTGGGGAAGAGATGAGGGTGAAGGGGATTGGGGATTATTATTGGGGGAGTAAAAGGTTGGGGAGGGAAGGTGGGGTATAGCAACCTACTTAGAACAGTGAAGATGGGGGGGGGGTGAGGAAGTATTTGGGGTAAGCTGGGGAGGTGTAGGGGAGGAGAGAGATAATTTCCTTTGGGGTTACCTGGGGAATGTAGGGGAGGAAGGGGGTCACCTGATGAATGTAAGAGATAATGGGGACCTAACCTAACCTCCTGGGGGGATTTCGGGATTACCTGGGGAGTATCACAACGGTGGGGATTACTAAGAGAATGGGGAGGAAGTGGATCTCTCTCTCTCTCTCTTTATTTTCTCTTTCTCTTTTTTTTTTGACATTCAAGTGACTTAATTCACATATCAATTACTGTTTACTCTTTATTTATTTTTTTTTCTCTCTCTCTTTCTCTTTTTCTTTCTCTCTTTCTCTCCTTAAAAAGATGATCGCTGGAGCGTGGGAACGACATATGGGGGGAGGGAGGAGGAAGGAAGGAGGGAAGGAGAAAGGGAGGGAGTGTAATGACGGACTGTTCTCTCTTAGGTAGGAGTGAGGGGAAGATAGGGAGGGGAAGATGCATTATTTAGTTGTCAGATTCAAGGCAAGACACACTGACCCAATGAAGAAAATTGGTTGTTTGTGGTTGCAGTGTTTTGATGATTGCTGCAGCGACGGTAACCTTCTTCAATGGGAACTACGTTACTCTGCTGCATTAGGTTATGAGGTTCTTAACTTTATGGTCTGTCGCTTCCTAATGGGTGAGAGAAAACTAGGTGGTCGGAAGTGCCTCTTGTAATTAGTTTTGTTCTCATTGCTAAACGATTTTTTTCATCATCATCATCATCATTATCATTATTATCATCATCATTATTACAATTTCTTTGATAATGCTTAACTAATTCATTCCAATCATACAAATCATTCTTATCTTCTCCTTTACTAAGAATCTTTACTCTGAGATTTCATTGAAGTTTGAGATTCTTCGTCGCTTACGTCAACAGATTTTCTCTTCCTCCTCCTCCTCCTCCTCCTCCTCCTCCTCCTCCTCCTCCTCCTCCTCCTCCTCCTCCTCCTCCTCCTCCTCCTCCTCCTCCTCCTCCTCCTCCTCCTCCTCGCAGGGAACATGGCCGACCTTGTATGGTGTATGCCTTTCAGAGATGTGTGTGTATATTTGTGTATGTGAGGTGAGGGGGCGTGTGTGTGTGTGTGTGTCTGGGCGTGGGCGTTTGTGTAGGTGTGGGCGTGTGTGTGTGGGCGTGGGCGGTTCTACTCACACAGCACTTCTAAACAATATAGAGTGAAAGGCTATTCTTCTAACCTACCTTTCTTTCACTGTCTGTCTGCTCTTGTAGGAACTGTCATTTTTATTTAGAGGTGTTAAGTGAGGTTAGGTTAGGTTGTGTGTTTTGTAGCTGTTCGTCTGTCTGTCTGTCTGTCTCCTGTACATTAAGAAAATATAATAATGCTTGTATGATATAAAGAAAAGGAGTAGATGGAAGAGTGAAGAGAAGAAGAAAGTAAGAATTAGATAAAATAGCGAATATGATAATGCAAATATGATAACAAAAGAACGAGAACTGGAGGACGGAGAAGAAGAAATAATAATAAAATGAAAACAAATAATAATGATAATAGGATCATGATAAGCCAAGAAGAGGAGTAGGAGGAGGAGGAAGAAGAATAAAACGAAGATAAGAATAAATAAGGTCAATAAGAAAATAGAAGAGTAACAAGTTGCCTCGCAGCCTCACACACACACACACACACACACACACACACACACACACACACACACACACACACACACACACACACAGAGCAAGGGGACAAAAGGTGCATCACAGCCTCAAGCCCCACATTGACGTACCTCATCAAGCACACCAGGTAACCACGACGCTCATTAGTACCACCTGCCCTTCACCACCACCACCACCACCACCACCTCCAGGGCAGCGGCAGCCATTCATTAAGTCAGTGTCGGGGAATAAATATAACATGGACATCAAGGTGAGGTTCCCGCTTCCCGCCGCTCTGCTTGTTAGACGTGTTCTTGGAGTCACCTTCGGCCCAGCGTTTTTACTGTTGTTTAGTGTTGTCCAGCCGTGTGCCAGGTGGAGGTAGGACGCCAGGAGACTCGAGTACCGCTGATCTGCACTGCCTCAAGCACTTTCAGGTTGTTATAGCGTTAGGAGGGTCCCCGGCTTCACGCCAGCCCACCGACGGCCTGGGAAGTGGAACCGACAGCCCGATCCTTGTTGGGAGTATTGGGGTGGCCAGGGAGGGGGGGGGCAGGGGGGTGTAGGGTTGGTGGTGTGGTGAGTGGTGTTACGCAGACCACATCACGTCCTACCCATCACGTTCTACCCGTCCTGGGCTCTGCTTCATCCTTAATGGGACGTGAACAATCCTTTCCCCCGCCTGTGTCAAGGGTGAGTGGTGTGTGTGTGTGACCACCACCACCACCATCACTATACGTCCTGGTGATCGTTCCCGCGGGTGCAAAGTGGCCTCAGCGCCCCCTAGTGTTACAGCATTGCGTCACCCTGCTGATGCTGCTGATGCTTCCGTCCTTAATCAGCCTCTGTCATGGCGGCTTGGCACACTGACAGAACAAACAGGTAAACAGGTGGCGTGGCTGTCAATTAAACTGGTGAGAAAAGCAGCAGCACCACAACGCCTCGCCCTACAGCTGTGTTGGGTTGTGTTGAGTGCGGGACACCTGCGTGCAACTAAAATTTTCACCATCTTTCTGCGACTCAAGATGCTGCACCAAGCTGTGTGTCAACAGGATGTGTGGGGCACGAACACACACACACACACACGCCGGGCACACCATCCTGGGGGCGTGTATTTGGGTCACAGTGTGCTGGGTGCCGCTGGAGGGGTGAAGGGGTGAAGGGCCGTCACCTCGGGAGGGACTTGGCTAGTATTTCGTAGCGCAGGTGTGTGAGCCTCTTGGACGTGCCTCATTGGGGACGGCATGGCAGGTGAACAAGCATGACCACCACCACCACCACCACCACCACCACCACCACCACCACCACCACCACCACCATCACAGTTTCCTGGCGGGCACCTGTGAGGTCATACTGTCTGTTGTGTTTCCTTTCTGCTGTGTTGACGGGCGTGGTGTTGTGCTGTTTAAGAAAGATATGCTGGTTAAGGAGTGTGTGTAAGACGGCGAGGCTGTGATGCTGGCGGGATGCTGCACCTTGGGTTGTGTTTAGCGGCGTTGTACACACATATAATGAGGTGTGTTGTGGATCTAATGGGACGAGAGTGGACAGTGTGGCGCGAAGGGAAAAGAAAATGTATAAATTGAATGTATTAAAGAAAGAAAAAGGAAAACTCAGAAAATGGAAGAGTAATAAAAGTTATGTAGGTGTGTGTACCCAGCCAACACACACACACACACACACACACACACACACACACACACACACACACACACACACACACAGATAATGCAGAAACATAAACAAAACCTCAAGACATCTTTTCTGTCTTAGACTTGGCGGGGGTTCGAGGGTCCGGGGGGGGAGGGGGGAGGAGGAGGGGTTAGAGGGGAGGGGAGGGGGAAGGCAGATGGGGAGGAGTCACGCTGCATCCTCCCTCAACCCCAGAAAAGGTCATCTAAGGTCATCTTGAGTCTCATTCAGGTTTAGGTTTTGAGAGAATGTTGATGTTTGTGTTTCCATTTTCATTGTATTTTTGGGCAGGTAAAGGTGTGTGTGTGTGTGTGTGTGTGTGTGTGTGTGTACGTAAATGTGTGATCTTTATATTTGGTTCTGATGTCATGAGTTCAGTTTCCTTCCTCCTCCCTCCTCCTCCTCCTCCTCCTCCTCCTCCTCCTCCTCCTCCTCCTCCTCCTCCTCCTCCTCCTCCTCTCACTGTTATGCTCGCCACTCCTAAATTCGCCTGTTATCTTCTCTCCTTTTCCTGATATTCTCTCTCCCTCCTTCTCTCCATCCCTTCTTCCCTCCATCCCTTCTTCCCTCTCTTCCTCCTGCCTATCCCTCCTTCCTCTCCTCCGTCCCTCCTCTTTGCCTCCAATCATACGCTGGAGGAAGAGTTCAACGCACACACACACACACACACACACACACACACACATTTATACCGTACAGCACCGGAAACATCGTACGCTGGCAACACTGCAAGGGGTTGTGTCACGTGTCTAAAGTGTCGTACTGCACACACACACACACACACACACACACACACACACACACACACACACACACACACACACACACACACACACGTTCTTAGTAATTCCAGGTTAGGTAATGTTCTCGTGTTTTATTTAATTGCCAAACATTCCTTCACCTTTTTCGTCGTCTTACCTTACCTCCTCCTCCTTCTCCTCCTCCTCCTTCTCCTCCTCCTCCTTCTCCTCCTCCTCCTCCTCCTCCTCCTCCTCCTCCTCCTCCTTCTTCCTCCTCCATATGTGTGTGTGTGTGTGTGGATCTAATTTCCACATCTGTCTCGTAAGTTAATATGAATAAGGTGTTAAAATCAGTGAAAATAACACTTAATAATAATAACAGTAATAGTAATAGTAATAATAGTAAGTAAGTAGTAATAGTAATAGTAGTAGTAGACTGTCTCGGTGCGGTGTCCTCCTTGGCATGTCGCCCCCCACGGCTGACGGGGACTGGCAGGGCGTGGGTGTGAAGGGGAAGGAAGGGGGAGAGGGATGGGTAAGGAAGGGGGAAGAGGGATAGGGGAGGGAGGGGAGAGGGATGGGGAGTAGTGAAGGAAGATGTAGCATAGGTGAAGGCAAAGGGGGGAGAGGGTGGAGTGATGGGTGTGGAGTAAGGAGTGGAGAGGGGGAGTTAAAGGTGGGGGAGTAAGGGAGTGGTTAAAGAGATGGTGGGGGGGGAGGTGGATGAATGAGAGGAGGAGGAGGAGGAGGAAATGGTGATTCTTGGTGGGGGGTTTAAGTTAAGGAAATTAAAAGAAATGAGAGAGAGAGAGAGAGAGAGAGAGAGAGAGAGAGAGAGAGAGAGAGAGAGAGAGATGGAGAGAGAGAGAGAGATGAGTAGAATGACCTTCGCTGCTGGAGACTTGAGGCTGGGAAGATGAGAGAGTGGAGGAGGAGGGTGGAGGAGTGGGTGGAGGGTGGAACAATGGGTGGAGGTGGTGTATTGAGTGGAAGAGGTGCTGTTAAAACGCCAATCATGAATCAAACGCAATCTCTCTCTCTCTCTCTCTCTCTCTCTCTCTCTCTCTCTCTCTCTCTCTCTCTCTCTCTCTCTCTCTCTCTCTCTCTCTCTCTCTCTCCCCTTTGCCCTTTCGAGTTAAAAGATTGTGATGATTAACTTAACAACCTAATGTTCTGTGGAAAGATTCTTTAATCCACTAATGATTTACGATGCCTTCACTTTTATAATCTTTTAATAAACTTTTTTTTCTTTTTGCTCTTTTTTAATTTTTATTTTTTTTTATTTGTTTATATTTTTTGTTTTGCTGTCAAGAATCTTCGTAAAAATTAACAAGTGTGATTTTTTTCTCTTTTCTTTTGTTAATATGGAGTTGCAATTATTATTATTTTTTTTGTTTTTTTTACATCCATCGTGTCTGTAACTTTGCATTCTTCAACACTTTGCAAGACTTCCTCATTCCTTCCAGGCAATGATTATCCTCCTTCATATTTTCCTTCATTCTTTTTATCCTCTCCTTCCCATCTCTCCATTCACCCTTTCTTTACTCTCTGCATACACCCATTCCTTCTCCTTACACTCTTAATACTATGCAAAATATTCTAACACACACAATTTAACTTCTTCAATCTAACCTTTCTTACCTTACAATCTTACCTTATATATCTTCCTTTACCTTAGATTAATCCTTACCTTTCCTCCTTACCTTTCCTCCTTACTTTTCCTTCCTACATTTCCTTCCTACTTTTCCTCTCACCTTTCCACTACTTCCATAACCATATCCTTCCTCTTCCTCCCAAACGCTTTTAAACCTTTTCATAATTTTCTTTACACACACTCACACACTCCCTCATCCCGCACCACTCCCTGCACCACAGCAAAAACAGTCCTTAAACGCGCACATTCCCTCCCCACTCTTCCCCCTCAAAGGCTTCCCCACCAGCGCCGCCCCTGGATGACTGATGGGGAGGGAGAGAAGACATGAAAGAGAGGAATAAGTAGGATGAGGGAGATGGGAGGCTGCAAGGTAGTGGGTGGGAGGAAGAGGAGGAAGGAGGGGGTGGTGAGAGGGAGAGGTTGCAATGAGGTGGAGGAGGAGAAAGGATTGGGTGGAGGCTAAAGGGTGGTGAGAGGGCGAGGCTTCAATGAGGTGGGTGGGAGGTGGGAGGAGGTGGATAAAGGAGTGGGTGGAGGCAACATGGTCAGTAATTACTCTGAAGATTGGCGTCGTTGGGGGTAACTCATCTCCATGTAAAGCTCTGAAACGATAAACAGGTTCCAGGATGAGAGTTCCAGGCGATGATGATGTTGATGATGATGATGATGATGATGTTGTTGATGATGACCAACTCAAACAGAATTTAAGCCCCTCGTATCTACCTCTCTGTTTCCTTTCTTTTTCTGATTCCATGCTAAACTTTATTTTCTTTCTTTACTCAATGTGGTTAGCTTTTCTTAACGCTCTGTCATGCTGGAACGAAAGGAAGAGTGAAAGGGAAAGGTACTGGAGGTCTGGAAGTACGCCAGTCTTATGCTAATTGTACAGCCTGGATGGTATAGCTCACTCAAGAAGACTGGAAAGTGTATTCAAAGATGTACCAAGAAAACTGGAAAGTGTATTGAAGATTTCTCAAGAAGTCTGGAAAATGTACTGAAAGTTGCATTAAAAGGACTGGAAAATATACACAAAAAAATCAATTAAGAAAACTGGAAAATGTATTAAAATTCCCTCAAGAAGACTGGAAACTGTATTAAAATTTCCTGAAGAAGTCTGGAAAATGTACTGAAAGTTGCATTAAAAGGACTGGAAAATATACACAAAAAATCCATTAAGAAAACTGGAAAATATATTAAAATTACTTCAAGAAATCTGGAAACTGTACCCAAAATTACATCATGAAACTGGAAACCAAGCCTCATCGGAGCACAGAGTGAGAGGAGAGAGAAAGGAAATACGTGCCTGCAGTGCTATTTTTTCTCTCCGCATGACCGCCTCCACGTCAGCTCCTCCCTTCGTCAGCGTCCAGCGGGTTGCCTTCAGGAGGACGGTGACGGACAGTTAAGGTCTTGAGTGTGACAGTGTTTAGCTCTTTACTGGGCGTGTTCTACCTGTCTCCTGCCCTCACTGACCTCGCTGCTGCCCCGCTGAGTCGCCAGATGGAAAGTGACAATGAAAGGCTATCATACGTAACCTCTTTGTGCTTCAGCCTCGGGTCAACTGTGTGTGTGTGGAAAGTGAAATGAAGGTGATTGGATAGTGTGTGTGTGGGTCTGTGTCTGTCTCTCAAGGTCACCCCTCTCATAGTCAAGGGTCACTCCGCCCTCTCATCCTCGTGCCACACTCTCCCCCACTCGCCCTCTCACATCTGACTCACTCTCTCTCTCTCTCTCTCTCTCTCTCTCTCTCTCTCTCTCTCTCTCTCTCTCTCTCTCTCTCTCTCTCTCTCTCTCTCTCTCTCTCACGCCAACTCACCTAAACACACACTCTTGAATCCATCCTCACTCTCCCTCAAGACGCTATTACCCTCCTGTATCTCCTCCTCCTCCTCCTCCTCCTCCTCCTCCTCCTCCTCCTCCTCCTCCTCCTCCTCCTCCTCCTCCTCTTCCTCTTCTTCTTCAAGTCCTGTCCTTATACTATTAAGAAAGTTGTGAACATAAGTATGGAATGTCAAATAAAATTATCGTGTTGTAGTACAAGGCAGTATTTTTTTTCTTCTACTTATTTGATATTTAGTAATAGTTCAGTATCCTCCTCCTCCTCCTCCTCCTCCTGGTTTTATCTTTGTCCTTCTCATACTCAACCTCCTCCTTCTCATCGCTTTAGTCCTCCTCCCGCTCCTCCTCCTCCTTCTCCTCTTCCGCCTCCTTCTTCTTCTCCTCCTTCTCCTTCTTCTTCATCCATCATTTTGAAGATTAAAAAAAGCGTGTTAGCTGTAATACCATCCGTTACCATACATCTTCCTCCTCCTCCTCCTCCTCCTCCTCCTCCTCCTCCTCCTCCTCCTCCTCCTCCTCCTCCTCCTCCTCCTCCTCCTCCTCCTCCTCTTCCTTCTCCTCCCTGTCTTCTTGCTATTTCCTGCAATCGTTTGAGGGTATGATTAGGTCGTCTCCATGTCCATTAATCTCTCTCTCTCTCTCTCTCTCTCTCTCTCTCTCTCTCTCTCTCTCTCTCTCTCTCTCTCTCTCTCTCTCTCTCTCTCTCTCTCTCTCTCCTGTATTGTAGCTCCTTGTCTTCATCTTCGCCGATACTGTGGAGAGATGGAGGAGAGAGAGAGAAGGCCCTAAGGTTATATCATAAACGTATTTGTATCCTCGGCTTGGTAATTTGTCCTCCTTTTCCTCCTCCTCCTCCTCCTCCTCCTCCTCCTCCTCCTCCTCCTCCTCCTCCTCCTCCTCCTCCTCCTCCTCCTCCTCCTCTTCATTCGTACCTCTCGCCTGCAGCCTCAACGGTACGAAAAGAGAGAGAGAGAGAGAGCAATTACCTGGTGTCCTTTTAGATGGAATGTCAAAGTAATCATGTTATTTATTCCTCTTGAATTATCTTAAGGAAAAATGCTTTGTTGTGGTGGTAATAATGACTTTGTTTACGGCCAGTCTCGTCTTGCCTAAAGGAACGACTTCTTGTGTTGTTGATAAGAGGAAGAGAAGAGGAGGAGGAGGAGGAGAAGAAAGAAAGAGAGAACTAGAGAGAGAGAGAGAGAGAGAGAGAGAATAGGGAATGTATTTGGAATGTGTTGTGTTGTTGTTAGTATTGGTTTTCATTCTTCCACCTCCTCTTCCTCCTCCTCCTCCTCCTCCTCTCCTTCTCCTCCTCCTCCTCCTCCTCCTCCTCCTCCTCCTCCTCCTCCTCCTCTTCCTCCTCTCCTCCTCCTCCTCTTCCTCCTCCTCCTCCTCCTCCTCCTCCTCCTCCTCCTCCTCCTCCTCTTCCTCCTCCTCCTCCTCCTCCTCCTCCTCCTCCTCCTCCTCCTCCTCCTCCTCCTCCTCCTCCTCCTTCTGGTCAGCTTCACGCCATCAACACTTGTCAACTTTTATTACTAACTCTAAATATTTATCTTTTTTCGCACTTCTGTCTATTGGTGCGTGTCGCCTCCCCCTCCTCCTCCTCCTCCTCCTCCTCCTCCTCCTCCTCCTCCTCCTCCTCCTCCTCCTCCTCCTCCTCTTTTTATAGTAGTAGTGGTAGCAATAGTAATAATTCTCTCGTTCCTCAAAATCTTCACACGCAATTTTTTCCATTTCTTCATTATTTTCTTTCTTCCTTTCGTATTCATATTCTTATTCTTCCTTTTTCCTTCTTTTCCCTGGTACGTGGGTGGGTGGGTGGGGAGGAGCCTTCACCCTTTACTATCCATCCAATACCTCTCACTTAACATCACCAAAACAACAACCTCTAGAAACAGTCTGTAGTGTAAATGAAAAATAAGAAAGAGGCTTTGTAAGGGAAGAAAAATTAACAGTGTATTAGCTGATCTCTTTTTAGTCTGGTCCATTAAGTTGTATTCACCACCACCACCACCACCACCACCACCACCACCACCACAGCCTCCACCACACTGCATCTCGTGGCCTGTGGTGATGGGGTTGGTCGTCTCCACAGACCACATGTTTCCCCTGAGGATGAGAGAGAGAGAGAGAGAGAGAGAGAGAGGAGGGAGAGGGAGAGGGAGAGAAACTGGCTTCACTATTTATTCTATCCTTGTGCAGAACCATCGATCTATAAGCCCGGGGCGAGGATGTGTGTGTGTGTGTGTGTGTGTGTGTGTGTGTGTGTGTGTGTGTGTGTGTGTGTGTGTGTGTTTTAATCCAGGGATGTAACTATGTGAGAGTATGAAGATTGAATAGAGCTAAATAGAGAGAGAGAGAGAGAGAATATGAATGACAAAGATAAGTGGAAGAGATGAGAATGTGTTTAGAAGAAGGAGGAAGAGAGAGGAGGAGGAGGATAGCAGGTAGATAGAGAAAATTTAAACAACAATAATAATAATAAAAAAAAACATTCAGCCGTTATATCAATTTTGAATCGATGCAAAAACGAAAGGAAAAGTAAACATAATAATAAAGAAATGGGAAGAAAATAAACACAAATAAAAACACTTGGAAATAAAACAAATGAAGAAATAATAAAAAAAAACGAAGGAAAGTGTAAAGAAATTGAATCTATAAAAACAATGATAATAGATAGGTAAATAAATCAATATATTAGATAAAATATGATTGAGATAGAAATATTTATGTAATGTAAACGAGATTCAATAAGAAACATACATTTTTACTTCATTCTCAAACATTTTCACTTCATTTTCAATTTTTTATTTATATCTTTAAGCTTTTTACTTAAATTTGAACTCTTTACTTGCTTTTTATTACTCTATTTAATTTTCAACGTTTTAACTTATTTCAATTAACTTTATTCTCAACTATTTACTTATTTTTTCTCTACTTTTACTACATTTCTACTTTTTTCTTTACCTAACCTTTAATTCCAACACAGGTAGCTGGCTCCTCACCTGTCTCCACGCGTACCTGCCTTCATTAATGCACAAAATTAAAGATAATCAAAGAAAGAAAAAAGATAATGACACCTGGACTGCGATTACACCTTTCCCACGCTGAGACTAATTGCCTCATTAAGTCCATTTGTTAACTTTAAAAAGAGAGAGAGAGAGAGAGGTAAAAAAAAAGTTTCTCTAATACTTAATCAACTAAACATTTGCCTGAATTTTTAGGATCCAGTTTTGGGATTTAGCTGAGAGAGAGAGAGAGAGAGAGAGAGAGAGATTCCTCCACACCTACAAGGGTTAGTGGACGTTAAGGCTTACATTCCTCTCTTAAACGCCTCATACTCGCCCTTACACGCCCTCATACACCCCATACACGCCTCATACACGCCCATACACGCACATACATGCC
>JAPQNM010000049.1:4699499-4714499 GCA_029783475.1 Metacarcinus magister
GGTGGTAGAAGTAGAAGAACAACGAGCAGGAGAATAGTGAGGATGATTACTAAAGGGAAAGAGGATTTAGAAAAGGGAGAAGGTGGAGGAGGTAGAGAAGAACAGTGAGGAGGAGGATCAAAGTGAAGAGGAATTATATAATGGAAGAAAAGGGTTTAGAGAAGAGGGAAGGAAGAGGAGGAGGAGGAGGAGAACAGCGAGGAGGAGGATCAAAGTAAAGAGGAATTTTGTAATGGAAGACAAGGCTTCAGAGAAGGGAGGGAACCAGGCAGAGACAGGTTAAGGAATGTAAATTTGAATAGAAAAATCATTTATACGTATTATTATATCTTGTATTCGACTTAATTTTATACTTCAATGTTTTTTTTTTTTTAATATTACTTTAAAAATCCTTCTAACTTTAAAAAAAAATAAATAAGTTGAAACGAACATAAGCATAATTAACTTTTTTCCTTCTTTTCCTCTTTTTTTTTTCCTTTTTTTTATGAGAATGATGTAGTTTTTCATTTTTTAACATAACTAAAAGGAAAAAAAAGAAAGAAGAAAAAAGTCACTGAACACCTTATTTATTTACTCTTAACTTCTTACTAAACTTACTCTTTACTCATTATTTTTCTCGTTACTCTTCACTTCTTCCTAAACTTTCTCTTGCCACTCACAACCCACACCTGTTCACAGACTCACCTGGTTTACCGTCCAGCAAGTTAATTAATCTTCAGAGCCTTGACCCTTCTACAGGTGAGACGAGAGGAGAGGAGAGGGGGGGGAGATAGAGGGAGAGGAGAGGAGAAAAGAGTGCTTGATTTTCTCTCTCTCTCTCTCTCTCACTCACATATTATTAATTTTCTTGTCTTATGCTTTCGTTGTGTGATTGCATGTTCTTTTTTTTTTTGTCCTTACCATTTTTAGCATTGTTTTCATGGTGTGTGTGTGTGTGTGTGTGTGTGTGTGTGTGTGTGTGTGTGTGTGTGTAAGTGATCAAAGGTACAAAATATAAGTCGCTAGTTACTCATTGTCATTATCATTCTCCTCCTCCTCTTCTTCCTCCTCCTCCTGCGCCTCCTCCTCATCACCACAACACTCTCCTATCAACGTATCTTACCAAGCACGTCCTCATCACACGCTCCCTCATCACTACACTCATAAATCATTCCTCCTCCTCCTCCTCCTCCTCCTCCTCCTCCTCCTCCTCCTCCTCCTCCTCCTCCTCCTCCTCCTCCTCCTCTTCCTCCTCCTCTTCTTCCCCTTCGTTCTCCATCTCCTCCAAATATGGCATGTGTTACATTTAATTTTGTACCCAGTGAATGCTTCCTCCTCCTCCTCCTCCTCCTCCTCCTCCTCCTCCTCCTCCTCCTCCTCCTCCTCCTCCTCCTCCTCCTCCTCCTCCTCCTCCTCCTCCTTCATTAGTAAAACACAAATTCGTAGCTTTTTATGAATTGTAAGTACTAGATAAAGTTGTTCCCTCTTACTTTATTATTTTTATTACTTTTTTATTATTATTATTATTATTATCATTATCATTATCATCATCATCATCATCTCTATCTCTTTTTTTTTCTCTCACAGTCATTAAATCACAAACACTTATCTTGTAACATAACCCTCTCTTCCCCTTCCTCCCCTCCTCTTCCTCCCCTTCCCCTTTCTTCCCCTCATCCCTTCCTCCCCTTCTTCCATCATCTTCCCCTTCCCCCTCCCCTGGTCTCGTTGTGTTGTTGTTCTTGTTCATTCAATTTATTACATACATATATTAACCTTTTGACGTTTGGGCATCGAGATTCATGCCCCAGATGGAAGAGCTAAAGGAAAAACAAGAGGTAAAGGAACAACAACAAGGTGTATGGAGGTGTTGTGTTTATTACCTGTATCATACCTGTTGACGTGCACCTCTCCATATTAATTAGCTCTGAGACACCTGTTGGCTCTCTGGTATCAGGTAAGGTTTGGTTTTTGATTTCTTTCTCTCTGGTTTTTTTTTTCTATTCTATTTTTGTTTTTCTTTAATTGTTTTTTTCGGTTTAGTTATCTTTTATTTGTTCTTTATTGATTCATTTATTTATTTGTTTTGTTCGTATATATTTTTTCTTCTTCACTTGTTTATTCATTGTAATCTCTATTTATATTTCTCTCTACTGCATTTTCTCATCTTTTATTTATTTATGCATTCAGTTTCTATTATCTCTCTCTCTCTCTCTCTCTCTCTCTCTCTCTCTCTCTCTCTCTCTCTCTCTCTCTCTCTCTCTCTCTCTCTCTCTCTCTCTCTCTCTCTCTCTCAGCCCTTGGATAAATGATGTGTAGGATAGTGTTTAGTGCGAGTCCTACGCTCCTAACACTTCATCCTGACGACCGTGAAGGATTTAATGAGTGTGTGTGTGTGTGTGTGTGTGTGTGTGTGTGTGGGTGTGGGATGAAGGATGCTGTGTGAGTGGATGAAGGATTCCGTTTAAGGGGGTGAAAGATGCTGTTTAAGGGGGACAAAGGATACTGTTTAAGGGGACAAAGAATGCTGTTTAAGGGGATGAAGAATGTTGTTGTTCATCCTGTCTACACACAACTAAGAACAAGAATATAATACGCCATCATGAGGTTAGAATCACATTACTGTACCACAACGGAAGGAGGCTGAGGCTGAGGCTGAGGTTGCTTAGAGTGGTACAAACACGGTGGTGGTGGGTTCGACGCCCTCACCCTTCTTTTCGGCCTTCTCCTCGGCCACCAGGTTGTAGGACATGGTGGCACCGGCCATGGCCACCGCCAGTGGGAGCAGCACCAGTATGGTCACAAAGTGCACGCTCACCACCACCGCCCACTCCTCCTCAAGCCGCGTCTGTCCCAAGGCTGCCCACGACATGGTGACGACGGCCTGCCGCACGTCCGCTGTGCTGGCGTTAGCGAACTTGAGCGCCACAACGGCACCACAGAGGACGATCAGAGGCAGCAGGAAGAAGGGCACCACCAGCAGCGCCGCCACGCCCCGCCGCGCCAGTCGCATGCACCGCGTCAGGGGTTCAAAGAGCGTCGACTGTATGCAGAACAGCTTCACGAACCACAGCAGCACGAGGCACAGCATCAGGTGTGTGCTCACGGACTCCATCCACTTGAGGTCGCCGTAGTTTTTGTACATCTCGCACACAATGTTGATGACCATGACGCGTGACATGAACAGCGCCACACACAGCCCCACGTGCACGCCAAGCCCCGCCAGGTTGATCACCAGCACGGCATGGTCCTCCCACGTCGGGTCGCGGGTCGTAATGAGGTAAGGTGACTCGATGGCCGTCAGCACCAGCAGCAGCGCGGGCAGCATCAGCAGGATGAGCTGTATCCTGTGCCGAAAATGTCTGTCCCTTGGCCCACGCACGAAGTAATGGAGAACTTTGTCGCACGTTGGCCTCCTCTTGAGAAGTGCTTTGTCGCTGAAAAACTTCGGAAAATAGTTTGGTAACCTGATTAGTGTTATGTCGTACGTTATCGTCCACTGACCTGTGAGGAACTTGAGGAAGTGAAGTCTGACGCGCGCCAAAGTATCAGTGTTGGAGAGCGTTGTGAGGAAGACGGAGACGTAACGTGTTTTCTGCGTCATCCACTGCAGGTCACGGAGCCTCTTGAACACGGTCTTGTAGGTCTGGCTGGCGTCGAGGGACACATAGAGGCCATGACCACCCTCGGGAATGTGATGTCCCTTTATCTTGAGGTCGTCACCCAGCTCCCCGCAGAACCCAAAGCCGTGTTCGCACCCCTGCAAGCACGTCCCATCACCTCCGTCCTCCGAGTCTGGCTCGGCGCAGATGTGAGAGTGCATGGAGGTGGTGTTCCAGCATTGGGTGCAGGTGGTGTTGATAACCTTCTTCTTCACGAGCACCGTCTCACAGCTTTCCTTCGGCGCGTTGGTGATGTAACACTCGCTCTCCTTCAAAGTGATCTGGCGGAGTCCCGGGCCTTCCAGTACACTTTTCCAGGCCAGAGGTGCGTTCTCCTGGTACGTGGTGTCCAGAAACTCCTCCACGACTGCCAGCACGTCGCCCCCAAGTATCCCCGCGCCCTTAGTGACGTTGGCTGGGAAGTGCTTCAGCTTAATGACGTGGTAGAGGAAGCGTCTGTCTACGTTGTCGTGTAGGAGGTGAAGGCTGCTGCAGTACACGCTCAGGATGGTGATGGTGACGAGGGGCTGCAGCTTCGGCACCGCCCTCACCCACTGCATAGGGTCGGCGAGAGGCTCAAGTTTTAGGCGTAGTTCCGGGTAAAGATTCATTTGTCTTCGTGTGGTTTGGATTTGTAAGAAAATATTCGTATGTTTGTGTTTTTTTATTTTTTAATTTTTTTAGAGTAGATTTTTTGTAGTATAAGGTCGATTTTTTTTCATATTTTAGTTAAGTTTTTCAGTGTTTTTTTATGTTTTTTTTTTTTAATCTTTGTATATTTTGTTTTTTCTCTCTTCTCTTTCTTTCTCTCACTCACTCTGTTCTTATTGTATATCATTTCCTTTGCCTTTTTTCTCCTCTTATTATTTCTGTTTCATTCAATATTCTGCTTTGCTTCTCCATTATTGTTGAACTTTCTCCTCATAAATTATTGCTCTTTACCCTCTGCTTTCCTCTTCTTTTTTCTCTCTTTCCTCTCTCTCTTTCTCTCTCTGTTTCATTCTCTTTTTACAATTTTCTTTTTTCATTATACTTTACCTTTGTGCATTGTACCCTTCGTTTTCTCTTTTTTTGTGTGTTTGTTTGTTTGGTTAAATATAGGATTTCGTATGGAACTTGTTTTCTCTTCCCTCTTCCTCCTCCTCCTCCTCCTCCTCCTCTTCCTCTTGACAGTAGCATTCTTGTAAATAGTTGTTTTGACTATATATCACCAAAAGGAGGAGGAGGAAGAGGGGGAGGAGGAGGAGGAGGAGAAAAGGTAGTGAAAGTAGGTCTTCGTTGTGGCGCCAAGCTGGTGTGGTGGTAGTAGTAGTGGTGGTGGTGGAAGGGGGGGTAATGGTGGTGTGGGGAGGTAATTGCAGTATTGGTGTTGGGGATGATTGGGGTGTAAGTCTGTTTTTGGCGGAGTGATGATGGGTGGGGGGGGGTTTAGCTAAGGAGGGGTATTGGGGGGTCGGTGGTGGGAGGGGTGTTTCATAATAAGTGTGATTATAGTACTTACATCAATTTGAGCGGTGGTAGTAGTAGTAGTAGTAGTTTTTGTTGTAGTAGTAGTTGTAGTTGGGAGCAAAACAAACAAACAGGCAAACAAAAAAATAATAAACAAGAAAATATAGCATCTCTCTCTCTCTCTCTCTCTCTCTCTCTCTCTCTCTCTCTCTCTCTCTCTCTCTCTCTCTCTCTCTCTCTCTCTCTCTCTCTCCTACTCCTCTTCTGTCCTTTCTTCTCCTTCCTCTTCCCCCTTTACTCCCTTAGCCTTGATAGTGCAGTGGAAGGGGGGGAGAGGGTGTCGTGAGAAGACTATGCAGAGTTGAGTAGAAAGCAGGAGGAAGAGGAGGAGGAGGCAGCGAATAAGGACATGGTGACTAGTGGTAGTGGTGGTGGTGGTGGTAGTGGTGGCGGTGGTGGTGGTGGTGGTGGTGGTGGTGGTGGCGGCGGTGGTGGTGGTAGTGGTGGCGGTGGTGGTACTACTACTTTCAAAACCTCGCTGTGAATATTTTGCACTGAAATATTGGACAGTGTAAGGAAATTTATATTAATGGTTGAGTGTGGGTAATATTTTGGCAAGGGAGGTGCTGCAGGGGTAAGATTATCTAGGGTACAAGTTTAGCAAGGGAGAGGATATTGATACCTAGCAAGGGAGGGGTTGGAAGGGGTAAAAAATGGTTATGATAGGGTATATGCTTGGTAGAGGAAATATTTTAGCAATGAAAGAAGGAATTGGCAGGGGAAGGAATAATTTGAATATTTTAAGTCCCACGAAGGATTTTGTTATAGAGGAATGGCAGGGGAAAGAACAGGGTAGCATTATACAGGCAAGGAAAGAAAGAATTGGCAGGGAATAGAAACATACCTTAAGTGAGGATTGGCAAGGTAAATAAAAGCAGGGTAGCGATGGAGAAGAAGCAAGGGAGTAGCAGGCAGGGTACACTGAATATTTGGCAGGGAGGTAAGGTAACGAACAGCGTGGGAAGACTTCGTTAAGATTCCAGGAGTAAGGTGTGGCAGGGAGGGGGGTATGGTGGAGGCAGGGGAGGGTATGCAGGGTGGCTGGGGGGAAGGGCCGAAGTCTGACAGAGAAGAGAGTCAACAGAGGTAGTTGCTTGAATGTGTAAGACAAATGCAGCTGTTTGATCTTACTTTCTTTTCCAATATTTCCTTAACATGGGTGAGTGAAGATTAACTTTCTTTTTTTTTAATCTGCATCTTGGATTTGATTATCAGAGTCAATAATGATAATGGCGGACTCAGGTTTAAGAATATAGAAAAAAAAGATCAAATAAAACCTGCTTGGTATATACTGAATTACTCTTATTATGTATAGCTAACTGTAAAATAAAAAAAATTAAAAAAATTAAGAACGTATAAGTCATTAATAACAACAACACAAACTTGCTCACTCTTAAAATAATACATAAACATCACATTCTTTCATACATACATACACTTAATTTATCACAAACCCAAGCGTCATTATGAGAAGGAGAACAAACTAACCCTTTCAATGCTTACCTTCAAAACACTCCTTAAAACCAAGTCTATTAAGCCATCAGGGATCAGTTCGGACCCAGCCATGAGCGGGGTCGGATGGGAAGGGGGAGGGTGCTGCTGTTTGACGACCGCCTGTATCTTTCTTTAAGGGTTTTATGTGTCGTACGGTGCTCCTCCCTACCGCTTGCCTCCCGTCTTAATGTGCGGTAAATTGAAGGCTTGAGTGGTTGGGTGGAAGCCGAGGAAGAGCGGGCCAGCGGTGTTTATGACTAGAAGCGACTACAGTAAAGGCATTTGGCTAGCGCTTTTCTGTGGTGGTGAATCGGTTTACGGTTCTCTTGGTTATAAAAGTGTACGGTAGATGGCGTTCATATCGGTTCCTATGTTATGCTATATTTTCTCTTCCACTTTCTTACTCTCTTGCTTTATCTATCTTCCTCTTTCTTACTCTCTTCCTATCTATCTTTTTCCTCCATCTCATCTCAATCTTTCTCTCCATCTGCTCCTCTTCCTCCTCTTCTTCATCATCATCATCATTACATCCTTTTTTTTCCGCCTCTTCCTCTCTTCTTCCTCCACATCATCATCAACATTACCATCAGAGGCAGCATTACATTCCTCATCTTGTCTCATCTCTTCCTCCTCTTCCTCCTCCTCCTCTTTTATTTTGAATTCCTTCCTCTTTATTGTGATCATCCTTGTCTCCTCATGCCTTCACTAAACGATGCTGGCAGGAATCTCTCTTTTTTTTCTCTTTTTTTTTTCTCTTTTTTTTTCTCTTTTTTTTTCTCTTTTTTTCTCTCTTTTTCTTCCTTTCGGTCAAATATTTTCTCAGAGTCTGTTAGATTCTTACGTGACGTCGATGGCGGAATAAATGACTTAACGACAGTAAGATCAAGATAATTTGTAGCGTGGAATGGATTTGAAGTGTGAGTGACCGTGTGTGTGTGTGTGAGTGAGTGTTGTTAATTAATGATGGTGTTGAATAATTCTAATTCAATACAATGAGGAATGAGTTTTGTTAATTGCTGTCATTCTTATTGGAGATATTTTTAGAAGATACGAAATTTATTAATGATGCTGTTTCTGGGAAGGTATTTAATTAAGAGGAATGAGTGAACAGGTGACTCAGGTATTGCTAATTAGTTGATGCACTTAAACACACACACACACACACACACACACACACACACACACACACACACACACACACGTAATTCAGAAGGTCGTGAGGTGAGGCAGACATCGTACACGTCATGTCTGATTATCGTACACTAATGTAGCTTTTTATTTATTTATTTCTATTTAATTTTTGTATTTATTATCTGTGTAGTATTTGGTGATTGCTGAATTTGTGGCTTCTGGGATTATTCTGACGTGTGTGTGTGTGTGTGTGTGTGTGTGTGTCTTTTCTTTTTCTTTTATTTCTTATTTCTATTTTGTATTCTACTTTCATTGTTTCTTCTTTTTTTTTCTCCTTCACTTCTCCTTCTCTATCTCTGTCTCCTTCTACTTCCTTGTTTCCTCCTCCTCCTCCTCCTCCTCCTCCTCCTCCTCCTCCCTTTTCTTTTTACACGTACATAACATTCCACTTAGTTCACTGCCTCTATGCACACACACACACACACACACACACACACACACACACACACACACACACACACACACACACACCTCGTCAGACACATGTTAACATACAAACATACTGCATAACAAAGGTGATGACTGTATGTATGTATGTGTGTGTGTGTGTGCGTGTGTGTGTGTGTGTGTGTGTGCGTGTGCGTGTGCGTGTAACCGTGACGTATCTGTAATAACATTGATAAACGACTCTACCCTTTTTTTTCCCTTCATTCTCGCCTTAACCGGTTATGCAACTAATTATTTCTACTTCATCATCGTGTTTAGTGAGGTATGTCGGCAGGGTGGAGGAGGGAGGGGGGGGGAGTAGGAGTGGCAGGGTGGCAGGGTGTCGGTTATAGCTAGCGGCAGGGTGTGAAGGGAGAGAGAGAGAGAAAAAAAGTTGATATTATAGTATAGACAAAATTTTGACAGGGTAAATTTCAAAGATTAATTAGTAAACGGTAGGGTGGTAGGGGTGTGTGTCTTGGCTTGGGTTTGCGTGGGTGAAGGGGGCAGGGTTGAGCAGGGAAGGGAAGGGAAAAAGGTGGGTGGGTGTGCTGGAAGGATCAGGGAAGGGAAAGGAGGGAGTAATGTCATGAAATCTCCGTTATGGGTCGGGAAAGGTGAGTGTTGGAGCGAGGAAGGAACGGGAAATAAACTTTGGTATTGAACGTGGAAAAGAAGACAGCAGGTGGTGGTGGTGGTGGTGGTAGTAGTGGTGGTGGTGGAACATAATCTTATACTTTTTCCACTTACACACACACACACACACACACATGAACGAATATACAAAATGGGGTCAGACGCAGTAGGGAGAAAATATAGACATGAAACGTTGTAAAAAGAAAGTGAAGGAAAAGGGAAGAAGAAAAAGAACACTGCAGTCCCGCCTTTGAAATTGTTATTAAAGGAAACTGAATGACTGGTTAAAATATATGAAGTAAAAAAAAATATATATACATTCACCTGGTATTTTGTAATTGGTAAAAGGAGGAAATAATTGTTACTCAGAAAATGTTATGTAAGGAATCCAGACTCAATGTTCTTAAGTTACTGATCTTCGTGTTAATTTAAATATATATCAACCTTACATCTTAACTCCATTAGAGAGACGATAATGAATTCTGAAAACTGGATTACTGATATTTTTTTGGATTTACTACAAAAAGAATATAAGACAAATTAATGTTGTTGCTTTTTTTTTAATGAGATACTGAGCTAAAAAAAAAATAAAGTGAGTAAGAAAAATAATAATTCAGAACTAGAATGAAGAACGCAATAAATCAGCGTTAAAAAAAAAGGGAAAAAACTGTGAATTAATTAAAAGATAAAGAAATAGTAATAATAATGATAATAATAAAGTGATTCTTAAGACGATATAGAAAAAAAGTGAATAAAATACAAAACAAAAATTAATAACTGAAGAAAAAAATATTAATTACAGCCTTAGAGAGACACAAAAGAAAGGAAGAAAAAAAGAGAAAGGGTATAAAAGAGAGAGAGAGAGAGAGAGGGAGGGAAGTGAATGGTTGGCCTGACGCGGGTCACAGCTCACATATACTCAGGTCACACAGGTAACTGGTCCTGGGGGTCACCTATTAAGCCGTGCAGGTCATAATGAGCATGTTAAGGGCGGAAAGAGGTCACAAGGCACTGTTATAGGTGTGTGTGTGTGTGTGTGTGTGTGTGTAAGTGTTTTATATTCTAACAACGTTCCTGTTTTTTATTTGGTTCTTATTAAGCTTAAGCATAATGACAGCGAAAATATATGATAAAAGTTATAAAGTTTAATGATTATGATTGGAGGAGGAGGACGAGGAGGAGGAGGAGGAGGAGGACGAGGAGGTGGAGGAGGAGGAGGAAGGCGATGTACATTTTCCCAGGACCGAGGTAAGTTTAGGAGGAAGGGTCATGATGCAATTACTGTACTTTCCTCCTCCTCCTCCTCCTCCTCCTCCTCCTCCTCCTCCTCCTCCTCTTTTCCTTTCCCTCCCATTCTTCCTCCGTGACCGCTTCTGTGGAGTTGATTTTCCCAGGACCCTCAAGGACACACACACACACACACACACACACACACACACACACACACACACACACACACACACACAGACAGACATACACAATTATTAAGAGTTTCATTGACCTGAACATACATGAATACTTTTTTTAGTTTGAATGTGTGTGTGTGTGTGTGTGTGTGTGTGTGTCTGCATATATAAGCTTGTCTCTCTGTCTGTCTGTGTCTTATTTCTTAGATTTTCTTTATAAAACCCGATGCAAGGAGGAGGAGGAGGAGGAGGAAGAGAAAACACAAAATCAAAGGGTAGTAAAGGAAGAAGAAAATCAGTAAAAAATGGAGAAGGATTGTGAGAGAATAAAAGAAGGAGGAATAACAAATGAGAAAATAAATAGAAGCATGGAAGGGAGGAGGAGAGAAAGAGGAGAAGAGGCAAAGACCGGAGAGAAAAGTGAAGAAAAAATAATACAAGAGAAAAAAAATTAGCTTGGAGCAGGAAAGAGAGAGAGAGAGAGAGAGAGAGAGAGAGAGGAGAGAGAGAGAGAGAGAGAGAGAGAGAGAGAGAGAAAGAGAAAGAGAGAGATGAGTTATGATAATTAAATAACAAATCTTAACATTCATTACAATACTAAAACCACAACTATTTCTTTATTTACTGTTACACCACCACCACCACCACCACCACCACCACCACCACCACCACCATCACCATCATCATACATCACCATCAACTGCCATCATCAGTAATAACAGTACCGTAACATTAACAACCACCACCACCACTGCTACTTCTACTACTACTACTACTACTACTACTACTACTACTTTCTTTATGACAGGAAAGTTATCTGTACAGTGTTTTCCTCCTTTCCCCTCGTCACTGTTTCCTGTCAATTTATAGTTTCTTGGGAAAGTCTCCTCACCTGTTTTTTGTTCTGTTTTATTCTGTTTCATTTATGTTTTTGTTGTGGTGTTTTGTTTTCTTTATTCTTTTGTTGTGGTTTGATTCGTCTATTGTTTTCATTCATGTTGTTGTTTTTGTTGTTGTTTATTATTATTATACATACTGAAACACACACACACACACACACACACACACACACACACACACCTGTAACCACACACAAATAAGAGGAAATGCTCGAGCCTTTTCAGCCGTGTGTGTGTGTGTGTGTGTGTGCGCGCCATACAGTATTCAATGTTTGCGTATATTGTGATTGTCCTTCAAACATTTTCCTGAGAGAGAGAGAGAGAGAGAGAGAGAGAGAGAGAGAGAGAGAGCTCAGTCATGGGTTTTCTCAGAGTTCCAATGTTGTGTCATTTAATTTTTTTCCTTGAATTTACGATGGAAATTCTCTCTCTCTCTCTCTCTCTCTCTCTCTCTCTCTCTCTCTCTCTCTCTCTCTCTCTCTCTCTCTCTCTCTCTCTCTCTCTCTCTCTCTCTCTCAGGTCAGAACGAATCCCTTGACCCGTAACAAAAAATACGAGAGAGAGAGAGAGAGAGAGAGAGAGTGAGAGAGAGAGAGAGTTAAGAAAGACATAAAAAGAAGCAGAGGGAAACATATGAGATAAAAAACACAAAGATGAAATTACAAAGATAACGAAGAAGCAGAATAATGATGATAGAATAATAAGGAGAAACGAAATTGACGAGAATGAAGGTAGTGATAAAGAGGAGGTGGAGGAGAGAAGGAGGAGAAGACAAAGAGAAGAAGGAAGGGATGCGAAGGAAAATAGAGAAGAAGAATGAAGAATAGGAGGAGGAAGAAGAAGACAAAACAATGATTGAAATAACAAGCCTGGAGGAGGAGGAGGAGGAGGAAGAAGAAGAAGAAGAAGAGGAGTAAGACAAAAGCAGCGATTGAAATAACAAGGCCAATGAAGGAGAAGAAGGAGGAGGAGGAGGGAGGAGGAGGAGGAGGAGGAGGAGGAGGAGGAGGAGGAACGGAAGGAGGCAAAAAAAACAGAAATCGCTTGACCACGTTCTAACCTCCATGACACACACACACACACACACACACACACACACACACACACACATAATATCATTCGCTCGTGACATTCGGTCTAGGCACGGATTTTTCCCTCCTTCTCTCCCTCCTTCCCTCCCTCCCTCCCTCCCTCCCTTTATTCCTCCCTCCCTTCTTCCTTTTCTCCTTCTTACAATTCTTATTTTTTTCTTTATTCTAAATTATCTCTCTCTGTTTCTGTTTCTTTTTGTTTCATTTCTTTCTTGTTTTGGATTCAGAGTTCGTGTGTGTGTGTGTGTGTGTCTGTCTGTCTCTTTTGTTTCCATTTCAATGTCACTATTTTACTCTCTCTCTCTCTCTCTCTCTCTCTCTCTCTCTCTCCTCTCTCTCTCTCTCTCTCTCTCTCTCTCTCTCTCTCTCTCTCTCTCTCTCTCTCTCTCTAAAATTGAATAGCTTTATAAGGATTTCGTTCATTCTTTGTATTTTTATTTTTGAATTGAATGTGTATTAATTTTTTTTCTCCTATTTCTTCCAGGTAAGTTAATGACCCCGAGACACCTGTGCATGAGGAGAGAACTTGGAGGGAAGGTAGGGTAGCACTCCTTCTTACCTCTTCTTCTTCCTCCTCCTCCTCTTCCTCCTCCTCCCCTTCTTCGTAAATCTTCTTTTCCCTTGGATGGTAAATATTAGTTTAAGGAAACGAAGGCAACTTAAAAGAAGATGAAGAAGAAAAAGAAGAAGAAGAAGAAGAGTTGTGTTAAGGGGAATGAGGGACGACCAGTGTGTGTGTGTGTGTGTGGGAGAGACGCAACGAGAAAGTTATTGTGTATGTCTTTCCATTGTATGTCCTCTTTGCCTTATGCTGCTTTTAAGGGCGTGGCGATCATGGTGGTAGTGGTGGTGGTGGTGGAGGTGGAGGAGAACAACGGCGCCACTGAGTACAAGTCGGATTTATGGCTCAGTGGGTTTGCATATATCAGTGTTGTGTCGCCTTGCATGGAGGAACACAGGAGGAGGAGGAGGAGGAGGGAGGATGTGGGTAGCAGCGTTGACAGTTAAAAGTTAGTCTAATGCTGTAACGTGACCTGTATTTGTAGAGACTGTGTTGTGAGGTGACCTTTAACCTCGCTGCTTCTTCTTTTTTTACATTCATTCCTTGTTCTCTTCTTCTTCCTTACTTTCATTCTACTTTACTTTTCTCATCCTTTCCTACGTCTGCCTTTTCTTTTTCCTCTTCCTCAACCTCCTCCTCCTCCTTCCTCCTCTTCCTCTTCCTCTTTCACCTCCTCCTCCTCCTCTTGGTCGAACAAAAGAGCTAAAACGTAACACTTTCTCTCTTCTTCGTCACGAGATGAGTTGAGAAACACACATAAATATCCTTCTTCTCTGCTCTTTATACCCACGACACGGCCCTTCTGACTCCCCTTCCCTCAGCACTGCGTCAGGAGGGGAAGGGAAGGGAGGGGAGGAGTGGTACGTAAAGGGGGAAGGGAGATACTGAAGGAGAAGTTAGGAAATAGAAGGAAAATGATGAAATGTGTAATAGATGAGAGAGGAATGGTTAGGTAAGATGTAGAGATAGAGAAGAGGAAGAGAGATAGAGAATGAGGATTGATACGAAAGAAAGAGGAGGAAATTTTAGAATGTAAGGGAAGAAGGAGGAATGTAGATAAAGGGGAAGTGGGGTAAGGGTAAAAGAAGGAACAGTTAGAATATATTATTGGGAGAATATAAATTAATAAAAGAAGAATAGAAGAAAGAGTCAGATATAGTAGAGAAAAATAGAAAGTAAATAAGAGAGAGAGAAAGAAAGAGAGAAAGACTATAGATAAGAACGTAAACAAAGGAGAGAAACAGGATAGGAAAGGAGAAGAGAAAGTGAGAGAGAAAGAGAGGAAGAAGGGAGGGGATATATATGGAGAGAAGAAAGGGGGGAGAGAGGTATTCGTGACCAAAAATAAGGAGGTGAAGGAGAAACAAAAAGAGAGAGGAAGGATGAATAAGGAGAGAGAGAGAGAGAGAGAGAGAGAACCCTCCCCCAATTTATCCCTGTCTCTTCTTTATATGTCTGTGTCCTGAGGGTTATGTCATTCTTACCCTCAGGTCATCATTACCGTGAGAAAAAGAAGAGGAGGAGGAGGAGGAGGAGACTGTGGTTTTAGTAAAGAATATAATCATGTATTTTGTTATATTTAGGGATAAGAGAGAGAGAGAGAGAGAGAGAGAGAGAGAGGTCATGGTGAAGGTCGTTTGCTGTTATTACTTTGAGTTTAGAGGCGTTGCACACACACACACACACACACACACACACACACACACACACACACACACACACAACTGTTTCATTCTGTATGTTGTTGGTATCTTAATCTTAAGTGTGTGTGTGTGTGTGTGTGTGTGTGTTGAATGCATGCAAGGTATTGTGGGCGGAGTCTTACCTAAAAAAGGGCGTTTCACAATCATGATCAATATTTTTTTTCTATTATTATTAACATCATTATTATTTATATTATCATCATCATCATCATCATCACCATCACCGGACCTTGAGCAATATAGATTCTTAGTTCCCTTTTTTCTCTTTTTCTTCTTTTCTTCTTTCTTCATTTCCTTCCTCTCTTTTTGTTCCCATAATCCTCTCTTTTGTAAGCCAGGAAATATTCACTTTTTTTTTTATTTACATTTTTCCTTTGTACTCATTTATCTCTATTTTTTTGTATTCCTTTCAATTATTTCTTTCTCCTTCCTCCCACGTTTT
>JAPQNM010000049.1:4716999-4752965 GCA_029783475.1 Metacarcinus magister
ATCTTCGAGTGGCTAGCCATTGACTCTCTCTCTCTCTCTCTCTCTCTCTCTCTCTCTCTCTCTCTCTCTCTCTCTCTCTCTCTCTCTCTCTCTCTCTCTCTCTCTCTCTCTCATTACGTCACTCCTCTCCTTCACCGTTTTGTCCCTCCCCGCCCCCTCTTCGCCCCCCTCTCTGCCCCCCCTCCGCCCACAGCCGCCTCATGGACTTCACCAGCATCAATGACCTTCCAAACACCTTGTATTATCCTACTCCTGCCCGTGATAGAGGCCGCTTTGCACTGCCTCTAAACTCTTAAATAACTCTTAACTTTCATCATCTCCCGACATGCACCTCTCTCTCTATCTCTCCCTCCTTACCCTCCTCCTCCTCCTCCTCCTCCTCCTCCTCCTCCTCCTCCTCCTCCTCCTCCTCCTCCTCCTCCTCCTCCTCCTTCCTTCCCTCAAGACAACAATCAAGATCTTACTCAGTTTCCCTTCTGGACGTACCCACCGTTGCCAACTCCTCCTCCTCCTCTTCCTCCTCTTCCTCCTTCGTGTATTTTATGAGTAAGAAATCCATCTTCTTTCCAATCCATATTTTTTACTCAAAGTGAGACTATGAGAAATTACCTGATATTCGTGGTTCTCTGTGTTATTCATGGTGTGGGCGTGGTGGGCGTGGCAGGCGTGGGGTACAGCGTGGTCTGGGGTTGGGGTTAGTTAGGTTTTGGCACCACTGTGAGCCCCGCCGCCCGCCGCCTCGGGTTGACGAGTAAAATCATAGACATTGTGGCCTGAATTACACATTGCACTTATTACCTCCTTCTCCCTCCGCACGCTGCCCTGCCCGCCCTCTTACCTGCTTACCTGCCTGCTGGGGATTAAAAGGAGGGGATCGAAGAGGCTACAGCAGGGAGGAAAAACATAACAACGGTGCTTATGTAGGATTAACACGGCTCAGAACCCTATTTCAGAGCCTGGGAAAAGGTAGCGTAAAAGTGTGTTACTATTAGCAGGGTCTTGCCTCCTGGGTTCCTGGGGTTGGATGGGGGTTCAAATTCAAGGTTTTCCTACTTTGGGGTGCTAGGGAAAGGGGTTAGGGCTGTTGATTGGGTTTCTTTGGGGTTTCCTGTGTCGTAGTGGGGTTCCTAAGGCGGTGTTGGGGTCCCCTGCTATCCTTACTCCCCTTGCATGTTGTTGAGTCACGCTATACACCTCCCCGTCTGTCTATCTGTGTTTAAAAGTGATCCTCAGACTTAGTGACTGTCTGTTTATCTGTCTTGCGCCTTGAAACAGCAATTAAGCGGCCTCGGTGTGTCTCTAAAACGGTACAAAGGCGTTGATAGAATTACTGTTCCCGCTGTTAACATTGTGGAGTAACTAAGGAAAGAGAGAGTCAGTTCATCCGTTTTCCCCTTGTCCTCATTAACCACTGAGGAAGAAGAGAAACTTGGCTCACTCTTTGCTTCTGAAACGGTGTGGCGGCGGTGGTGTGACAGCCTTGAGACCCAGCCGAGAGCCAACGCCCTGGACGCTCTGTCGGGTACGCTGTCGGGAACATGGACCTCGCGTCGTTGTACATCACCGAGAGAGAGAGAGAGAGAGAGAGAGAGAGAGAGAGAGAGAGAGAGAGAGAGAGTGAGTGTGGTGGTGGTGGTGAACGTAACAAGACAATCCAAACAGAAAGGCAGAGAATATATGACTTTAGACTTTATTAGGTGGATTTGCATACATAAACAAGCACCTGATTATAAAAGTGGCGATAGGAAAGTGTGCACGAAACAACACTCGAGCGAAGACGAATGCCTCCTGAGATCAAAGACGGATGGAGACACACAGACAAACGGTGATAAAAGAGGAATTGAAGGAAAAAAATAACATGATAGCAGCAAAAAACGTGATAAATAGGATAAGAAGTAAAGGAAGAAATTATTACCTTACCTGTCTGTCTCTCTGTTACCTGGATAGTGAGGGGAAACAAGGGTCTCATTAGCGGCTCACCTATGCCCTCCCCGCCCCCCCAGGCCCAGGTGAACGCAGGTGACTCCCTCATGGGTGCACACCTGTGAGATAACAAGCTCGGGTAAGATCATAGGAGAGATAATAAGGGTTTGAAATTTAGTCTTCTTTGGGTATTCTCTCCCTCCTCTTCTTCTTCTTCCTCCCCTTCTTCTTCCTCCTCCTCCTCCTCCTCCTCCTCCTCCTCCTCCTCCTCCTCCTCCTCCTCCTCCTCCTCCTCCTTCTCTTCCTCCTCCTCCTCCTCCTCCTCCTCCTCCTCCTCCCTTTCCCCTTCCTCCTCCTCCCTTTCCCCTTCCTCCTCCTCCCTTTCCCCTTCCTCCTCCTCCTCCTTCTCTGTAACTTTTCGTTCTATATTTTTTTATTCACGTACTTAGACTTCAATTATCTTTATTACATCCTCCTCCTCCTCCTCCTCCTCCTCCTCCTCCTCCTCTTCCTCCTCTTCCTCCTCCTCCTCCTCCTCCTCCTCCTCCTCCTCCTCCTCCTCCTCCTCCTCCTCCTCCTCTAGCTAACAAACTGGTCGGCTTCATCGAAAGATTTTTTTAGTACAAATCTGAAAGTTATCCTTACACTATTTAATGCACTCGTACGCCCTCATCACATCCAGGTCTGGTCACAATACTATAAACAAAGATATTGATAAGATAGAGAGAATACAAGGAAGAGTTATAAAATTTACCCTAAGATTGCGAAACAAGTCTTACG
Organism: Metacarcinus magister; assembly: GCA_029783475.1. Lineage (NCBI taxonomy): Eukaryota > Metazoa > Arthropoda > Malacostraca > Decapoda > Cancridae > Metacarcinus > Metacarcinus magister. The sequence continues at coordinate 4,719,703 of JAPQNM010000049.1, forward strand.
AAGAAAGACTAAACGAGCTGAACTTATTCAGTTTATCCAAACGTAGGCTACGAGGTGACCTGACTGAAATATTTAAGATTTTCTGCGGGTTTAACAATATTAACATAAATGACTATGTAACTATTGATCTTACAAGCACCACACATAACTATGGCTTCAAGATCATTGGTAAGCGTTTTAGATCAAACGAAGCGAAACATTTTTCCTTTAATAGAATCGTGAATATTTGGAATTCTTTACCAGCAAAAATTGCTAAAAGTAATACAATAGAATTGTTTAAGAAGAAACTTGATAAGCACTTAGCATCTGTTCACCAAATTGAGTTTCATTCCTGCGTAAAAATATGTTTTATTTTTTTTTATTTTGTATTTTAATCTATTTATTTATTTTCTTTTATCAATTGCCGTAGGTTACTCCTGTTTTCTCACTTTCCTATACAAATTCCATGATAGTTTTTCCATACTAAATGGTATCACTTCCTCTTCCGGCCAGCTTCGGCTGTAGGGAGGGGTGGGTTGGGAGGAACCTTCCACTTTGCTGTCCTCTTGTCTCTATCAAGTAGATATTATAGTAGTAGTGTAGCTAAACAGAATGCCTCGTTAGGTTCAGTAGGACTGTTGCTGTCTGTTCTTCCTTTATACTCCTTTCTACTCCTCTTCCTCCTTCTCATCTTCTCTTTGTCGCCGTGCCGCCTTACAACCTGAAATCCTCCTCCTCCTCCTCCTCCTCCTCCTCCTCATCCTCCTCCTCCTCCTCCTCCTCCTCCCCTCCTCCTCCTCCTTCCCGACCTTCCCTCCAATTAACAATAACCCACACGACACACGCACAGACACAGAGAGAGATAAAAAAAAGAGAGAAAGAGCGAGTCATAGGCCAGGTTTCCGGTGGTGTGCGCAGGTCACGAGGCGTAGGACCAGCTAAAGGGTCCTTGGTCCTTTTATAGTCATAGAACTAATATTCATAATGACAGTTGTACAGTTTAATTAGGTCTATCAGAAGCTGCAATGATCTTTCCAATATCTCTAATAGCTTTCGAGAAAATGAAGAGGAAAGTCATGTTTTTATATAAATATATAGTTTTATTTTACTGCGTAATTATGAGTCATAGAACAAATATTCATAATGACAGTTGTACAGTTTTATTAGATCTATCAGATGCTGCAATGATCTTTCCAATATCTCTAATAGCTTTCGAGAAAATGAAGAGGAAAGTCATGTTTTTATATAAATATATAGTTTTATTTTACTGCGTAATTATGAGTCAAAGAACAAATATTCATAATGACAGTTGTACAGTTTAATTAGGTCTATCAGATGGTGCAATGATCTTTCCAATATCTCTAATAGCTTTCGAGAAAATGAAGAGGAAAGTCATGTTTTTATATAAATATATAGTTTTATTTTACTGACTAATTATGAGTCATAGAACAAATATTCATAATGACAGTTGTACAGTTTAATTAGGTATATCAGAAGCTGCAATGATATTTCCAATATCTCTAATAGCTTTCGAGAAAATGAAGAGGAAAGTCATGTTTTTATATAAATATATAGTTTTATTTTACTGCGTAATTATGAGTCATAGAACAAATATTCATAATGACAGTTGTACAGTTTCATTAGGTCTATCAGAAGCTGCAATGATATTTCCAATATCTCTAATAGCTTTCGAGAAAATGAGGAAGAAAGTAATTATAAAAAAAGTAAAATTCAGTATATATTAGTACAAGAACAAATATTCATAATGACAGTAGTACAGTTTAATTAGGTCTATCAGAAGCTGCAATGATATTTCCAATATCTCTAATAGCTTTCGAGAAAATGAAGAGGAAAGTCATGTTTTTATATAAATATATAGTTTTATTTTACTGCGTAATTATGAGTCAAAGAACAAATATTCATAATGACAGTTGTACAGTTTAATTAGGTCTATCAGATGGTGCAATGATCTTTCCAATATCTCTAATAGCTTTCGAGAAAATGAAGAGGAAAGTCATGTTTTTATATAAATATATAGCTTTATTTTACTGCGTAATTATGAGTCATAGAACAAATATTCATAATGACAGTTGTACAGTTTAATTAGGTCTATCAGAAGCTGCAATGATATTTCCAATATCTCTAATAGCTTTCGAGAAAATGAAGAGGAAAGTCATGTTTTTATATAAATATATAGTTTTATTTTACTGCGTAATTATGAGTCATAGAACAAATATTCATAATGACAGTTGTACAGTTTAATTAGGTCTATCAGAAGCTGCAATGATCTTTCCAATATCTCTAATAGCTTTCGAGAAAATGAAGAGGAAAGTCATGTTTTTATATAAATATATAGTTTTATTTTACTGCGTAATTATGAGTCATAGAACAAATATTCATAATGACAGTTGTACAGTTTAATTAGGTCTATCAGAAGCTGCAATGATATTTCCAATATCTCTAATAGCTTTCGAGAAAATGAAGAGGAAAGTCATGTTTTTATATAAATATATAGTTTTATTTTACTGCGTAATTATGAGTCATAGAACAAATATTCATAATGACAGTTGTACAGTTTTATTAGATCTATCAGATGCTGCAATGATCTTTCCAATATCTCTAATAGCTTTCGAGAAAATGAAGAGGAAAGTCATGTTTTTATATAAATATATAGTTTTATTTTACTGCGTAATTATGAGTCAAAGAACAAATATTCATAATGACAGTTGTACAGTTTAATTAGGTCTATCAGATGGTGCAATGATCTTTCCAATATCTCTAATAGCTTTCGAGAAAATGAAGAGGAAAGTCATGTTTTTATATAAATATATAGTTTTATTTTACTGCGTAATTATGAGTCATAGAACAAATATTCATAATGACAGTTGTACAGTTTAATTAGGTCTATCAGAAGCTGCAATGATATTTCCAATATCTCTAATAGCTTTCGAGAAAATGAAGAGGAAAGTCATGTTTTTATATAAATATATAGTTTTATTTTACTGCGTAATTATGAGTCATAGAACAAATATTCATAATGACAGTTGTACAGTTTCATTAGGTCTATCAGAAGCTGCAATGATATTTCCAATATCTCTAATAGCTTTCGAGAAAATGAGGAAGAAAGTAATTATAAAAAAAGTAAAATTCAGTATATATTAGTACAAGAACAAATATTCATAATGACAGTAGTACAGTTTAATTAGGTCTATCAGAAGCTGCAATGATATTTCCAATATCTCTAATAGCTTTCGAGAAAATGAAGAGGAAAGTCATGTTTTTATATAAATATATAGTTTTATTTTACTGCGTAATTATGAGTCAAAGAACAAATATTCATAATGACAGTTGTACAGTTTAATTAGGTCTATCAGATGGTGCAATGATCTTTCCAATATCTCTAATAGCTTTCGAGAAAATGAAGAGGAAAGTCATATTTTTATATAAATATATAGTTTTATTTATTATGAGTCATAGAACAAATATTCATAATGACAGTTGTACAGTTTAATTAGGTCTATCAGAAGCTGCAATGATATTTCCAATATCTCTAATAGCTTTCGAGAAAATGAAGAGGAAAGTCATGTTTTTATATAAATATATAGTTTTATTTTACTGCGTAATTATGAGTCATAGAACAAATATTCATAATGACAGTTGTACAGTTTAATTAGGTCTATCAGAAGCTGCAATGATCTTTCCAATATCTCTAATAGCTTTCGAGAAAATGAAGAGGAAAGTCATGTTTTTATATAAATATATAGTTTTATTTTACTGCGTAATTATGAGTCATAGAACAAATATTCATAATGACAGTTGTACAGTTTAATTAGGTCTATCAGAAGCTGCAATGATATTTCCAATATCTCTAATAGCTTTCGAGAAAATGAAGAGGAAAGTCATGTTTTTATATAAATATATAGTTTTATTTTACTGCGTAATTATGAGTCATAGAACAAATATTCATAATGACAGTTGTACAGTTTAATTAGGTCTATCAGAAGCTGCAATGATCTTTCCAATATCTCTAATAGCTTTCGAGAAAATGAAGAGGAAAGTCATGTTTTTATATAAATATATAGTTTTATTTTACTGCGTAATTATGAGTCATAGAACAAATATTCATAATGACAGTTGTACAGTTTAATTAGGTCTATCAGAAGCTGCAATGATATCTCTAATAGCTTTCGATAAAATGAAGAGGAAAGTCATGTTTTTATATAAATATATCGTGTATTTTTACTGCGTAATTATGAGTCATAGAACAAATATTCATAATGACAGTTGTACAGTTGAATTAGGTGTATCAGATGTTGCAATGATATTTCCAATATCTCTAATAGCTTTCGAGAAAATGAGGAAGAAAGTAATTATAAAAAAAGTAAAATTCAGTATATATTAGTACAAGAACAAATATTCATAATGACAGTAGTACAGTTTAATTAGGTCTATCAAAAGCTGCAATGATATTTCCAATATCTCTAATAGCTTTCGAGAAAATGAAGAGGAAAGTCATGTTTTTATATAAATATATAGTTTTATTTTACTGCGTAATTATGAGTCATAGAACAAATATTCATAATGACAGTTGTACAGTTTAATTAGGTCTATCAGAAGCTGCAATGATATTTCCAATATCTCTAATAGCTTTCGAGAAAATGAAGAGGAAAGTCATGTTTTTATATAAATATATAGTTTTATTTTACTGCGTAATTATGAGTCATAGAACAAATATTCATAATGACAGTTGTACAGTTTTATTAGATCTATCAGATGCTGCAATGATCTTTCCAATATCTCTAATAGCTTTCGAGAAAATGAAGAGGAAAGTCATGTTTTTATATAAATATATAGTTTTATTTTACTGCGTAATTATGAGTCAAAGAACAAATATTCATAATGACAGTTGTACAGTTTAATTAGGTCTATCAGATGGTGCAATGATCTTTCCAATATCTCTAATAGCTTTCGAGAAAATGAAGAGGAAAGTCATGTTTTTATATAAATATATAGTTTTATTTTACTGCGTAATTATGAGTCATAGAACAAATATTCATAATGACAGTTGTACAGTTTAATTAGGTCTATCAGAAGCTGCAATGATATTTCCAATATCTCTAATAGCTTTCGAGAAAATGAAGAGGAAAGTCATGTTTTTATATAAATATATAGTTTTATTTTACTGCGTAATTATGAGTCATAGAACAAATATTCATAATGACAGTTGTACAGTTTCATTAGGTCTATCAGAAGCTGCAATGATATTTCCAATATCTCTAATAGCTTTCGAGAAAATGAGGAAGAAAGTAATTATAAAAAAAGTAAAATTCAGTATATATTAGTACAAGAACAAATATTCATAATGACAGTAGTACAGTTTAATTAGGTCTATCAGAAGCTGCAATGATATTTCCAATATCTCTAATAGCTTTCGAGAAAATGAAGAGGAAAGTCATGTTTTTATATAAATATATAGTTTTATTTTACTGCGTAATTATGAGTCAAAGAACAAATATTCATAATGACAGTTGTACAGTTTAATTAGGTCTATCAGATGGTGCAATGATCTTTCCAATATCTCTAATAGCTTTCGAGAAAATGAAGAGGAAAGTCATGTTTTTATATAAATATATAGTTTTATTTTACTGCGTAATTATGAGTCAAAGAACAAATATTCATAATGACAGTTGTACAGTTTAATTAGGTCTATCAGATGGTGCAATGATCTTTCCAATATCTCTAATAGCTTTCGAGAAAATGAAGAGGAAAGTCATGTTTTTATATAAATATATAGTTTTATTTTACTGCGTAATTATGAGTCATAGAACAAATATTCATAATGACAGTTGTACAGTTTAATTAGGTCTATCAGAAGCTGTAATGATATTTCCAATATCTCTAATAGCTTTCGAGAAAATGAAGAGGAAAGTCATGTTTTTATATAAATATATAGTTTTATTTTACTGCGTAATTATGAGTCATAGAACAAATATTCATAATGACAGTTGTACAGTTTCATTAGGTCTATCAGAAGCTGCAATGATATTTCCAATATCTCTAATAGCTTTCGAGAAAATGAGGAAGAAAGTAATTATAAAAAAAGTAAAATTCAGTATATATTAGTACAAGAACAAATATTCATAATGACAGTAGTACAGTTTAATTAGGTCTATCAGAAGCTGCAATGATATTTCCAATATCTCTAATAGCTTTCGAGAAAATGAAGAGGAAAGTCATGTTTTTATATAAATATATAGTTTTATTTTACTGCGTAATTATGAGTCAAAGAACAAATATTCATAATGACAGTTGTACAGTTTAATTAGGTGTATCAGAAGCTGCAATGATATTTCCAATATCTCTAATAGCTTTCGAGAAAATGAAGAGGAAAGTCATGTTTTTATATAAATATATAGTTTTATTTTACTGCGTAATTATGAGTCATAGAACAAATATTCATAATGACAGTTGTACAGTTTAATTAGGTCTATCAGAAGCTGCAATGATATTTCCAATATCTCTAATAGCTTTCGAGAAAATGAAGAGGAAAGTCATGTTTTTATATAAATATATAGTTTTATTTTACTGCGTAATTATGAGTCATAGAACAAATATTCATAATGACAGTTGTACAGTTTAATTAGGTCTATCAGAAGCTGCAATGATCTTTCCAATATCTCTAATAGCTTTCGAGAAAATGAAGAGGAAAGTCATGTTTTTATATAAATATATAGTTTTATTTTACTGCGTAATTATGAGTCATAGAACAAATATTCATAATGACAGTTGTACAGTTTAATTAGGTCTATCAGAAGCTGCAATGATATTTCCAATATCTCTAATAGCTTTCGAGAAAATGAAGAGGAAAGTCATGTTTTTATATAAATATATAGTTTTATTTTACTGCGTAATTATGAGTCATAGAACAAATATTCATAATGACAGTTGTACAGTTTAATTAGGTCTATCAGAAGCTGCAATGATATTTCCAATATCTCTAATAGCTTTCGAGAAAATGAAGAGGAAAGTCATGTTTTTATATAAATATATAGTTTTATTTTACTGCGTAATTATGAGTCATAGAACAAATATTCATAATGACAGTTGTACAGTTTAATTAGGTCTATCAGAAGCTGCAATGATATTTCCAATATCTCTAATAGCTTTCGAGAAAATGAAGAGGAAAGTCATGTTTTTATATAAATATATAGTTTTATTTTACTGCGTAATTATGAGTCATAGAACAAATATTCATAATGACAGTTGTACAGTTGAATTAGGTGTATCAGATGCTGCAATGATATTTCCAATATCTCTAATAGCTTTCGAGAAAATGAGGAAGAAAGTAATTATAAAAAAAGTAAAATTCAGTATATATTAGTACAAGAACAAATATTCATAATGACAGTAGTACAGTTTAATTAGGTCTATCAGAAGCTGCAATGATATTTCCAATATCTCTAATAGCTTTCGAGAAAATGAAGAGGAAAGTCATGTTTTTATATAAATATATAGTTTTATTTTACTGCGTAATTATGAGTCAAGAACAAATATTCATAATGACAGTTGTACAGTTTAATTAGGTCTATCAGAAGCTGCAATGATATTTCCAATATCTCTAATAGCTTTCGAGAAAATGAAGAGGAAAGTCATGTTTTTATATAAATATATAGTTTTATTTTACTGCGTAATTATGAGTCATAGAACAAATATTCATAATGACAGTTGTACAGTTTAATTAGGTCTATCAGATGCTGCAATGATCTTTCCAATATCTCTAATAGCTTTCGAGAAAATGAAGAGGAAAGTCATGTTTTTATATAAATATATAGTTTTATTTTACTGCGTAATTATGAGTCAAAGAACAAATATTCATAATGACAGTTGTACAGTTTAATTAGGTCTATCAGATGGTGCAATGATCTTTCCAATATCTCTAATAGCTTTCGAGAAAATGAAGAGGAAAGTCATGTTTTTATATAAATATATAGTTTTATTTTACTGCGTAATTATGAGTCATAGAACAAATATTCATAATGACAGTTGTACAGTTTAATTAGGTCTATCAGAAGCTGCAATGATATTTCCAATATCTCTAATAGCTTTCGAGAAAATGAAGAGGAAAGTCATGTTTTTATATAAATATATAGTTTTATTTTACTGCGTAATTATGAGTCATAGAACAAATATTCATAATGACAGTTGTACAGTTTCATTAGGTCTATCAGAAGCTGCAATGATATTTCCAATATCTCTAATAGCTTTCGAGAAAATGAGGAAGAAAGTAATTATAAAAAAAGTAAAATTCAGTATATATTAGTACAAGAACAAATATTCATAATGACAGTAGTACAGTTTAATTAGGTCTATCAGAAGCTGCAATGATATTTCCAATATCTCTAATAGCTTTCGAGAAAATGAAGAGGAAAGTCATGTTTTTATATAAATATATAGTTTTATTTTACTGCGTAATTATGAGTCAAAGAACAAATATTCATAATGACAGTTGTACAGTTTAATTAGGTCTATCAGATGGTGCAATGATCTTTCCAATATCTCTAATAGCTTTCGAGAAAATGAAGAGGAAAGTCATGTTTTTATATAAATATATAGTTTTATTTTACTGCGTAATTATGAGTCATAGAACAAATATTCATAATGACAGTTGTACAGTTTAATTAGGTCTATCAGAAGCTGCAATGATATTTCCAATATCTCTAATAGCTTTCGAGAAAATGAAGAGGAAAGTCATGTTTTTATATAAATATATAGTTTTATTTTACTGCGTAATTATGAGTCATAGAACAAATATTCATAATGACAGTTGTACAGTTTAATTAGGTCTATCAGAAGCTGCAATGATCTTTCCAATATCTCTAATAGCTTTCGAGAAAATGAAGAGGAAAGTCATGTTTTTATATAAATATATAGTTTTATTTTACTGCGTAATTATGAGTCATAGAACAAATATTTATAATGACAGTTGTACAGTTTAATTAGGTCTATCAGAAGCTGCAATGATATTTCCAATATCTCTAATAGCTTTCGAGAAAATGAAGAGGAAAGTCATGTTTTTATATAAATATATAGTTTTATTTTACTGCGTAATTATGAGTCATAGAACAAATATTCATAATGACAGTTGTACAGTTTAATTAGGTCTATCAGAAGCTGCAATGATCTTTCCAATATCTCTAATAGCTTTCGAGAAAATGAAGAGGAAAGTCATGTTTTTATATAAATATATAGTTTTATTTTACTGCGTAATTATGAGTCATAGAACAAATATTCATAATGACAGTTGTACAGTTTAATTAGGTCTATCAGAAGCTGCAATGATATCTCCAATATCTCTAATAGCTTTCGATAAAATGAAGAGGAAAGTCATGTTTTTATATAAATATATCGTGTATTTTTACTGCGTAATTATGAGTCATAGAACAAATATTCATAATGACAGTTGTACAGTTGAATTAGGTGTATCAGATGTTGCAATGATATTTCCAATATCTCTAATAGCTTTCGAGAAAATGAGGAAGAAAGTAATTATAAAAAAAGTAAAATTCAGTATATATTAGTACAAGAACAAATATTCATAATGACAGTAGTACAGTTTAATTAGGTCTATCAAAAGCTGCAATGATATTTCCAATATCTCTAATAGCTTTCGAGAAAATGAAGAGGAAAGTCATGTTTTTATATAAATATATAGTTTTATTTTACTGCGTAATTATGAGTCATAGAACAAATATTCATAATGACAGTTGTACAGTTTAATTAGGTCTATCAGAAGCTGCAATGATCTTTCCAATATCTCTAATAGCTTTCGAGAAAATGAAGAGGAAAGTCATGTTTTTATATAAATATATAGTTTTATTTTACTGCGTAATTATGAGTCATAGAACAAATATTCATAATGACAGTTGTACAGTTTAATTAGGTCTATCAGAAGCTGCAATGATCTTTCCAATATCTCTAATAGCTTTCGAGAAAATGAAGAGGAAATTCATGTTTTTATATAAATATATAGTTTTATTTTACTGCGTAATTATGAGTCATAGAACAAATATTCATAATGACAGTTGTACAGTTTAATTAGGTCTATCAGAAGCTGCAATGATATTTCCAATATCTCTAATAGCTTTCGAGAAAATGAAGAGGAAAGTCATGTTTTTATATAAATATATAGTTTTATTTTACTGCGTAATTATGAGTCATAGAACAAATATTCATAATGACAGTTGTACAGTTTAATTAGGTCTATCAGAAGCTGCAATGATATTTCCAATATCTCTAATAGCTTTCGAGAAAATGAAGAGGAAAGTCATGTTTTTATATAAATATATAGTTTTATTTTACTGCGTAATTATGAGTCATAGAACAAATATTCATAATGACAGTTGTACAGTTTAATTAGGTCTATCAGAAGCTGCAATGATCTTTCCAATATCTCTAATAGCTTTCGAGAGAATTAAGAGGAAAGTCATGTTTTTATATAAATATATAGTTTTATTTTACTGCGTAATTATGAGTCATAGAACAAATATTGATAATGATAGTTGTACAGTTTAATTAGGTCTATCAGAAGCTGCAATGATATTTCCAATATCTCTAATAGCTTTCGAGAAAATGAAGAGGAAAGTCATGTTTTTATATAAATATATAGTTTTATTTTACTGCGTTATTATGAGTCATAGAACAAATATTCATAATGACAGTTGTACAGTTTAATTAGGTCTATCAGAAGCTGCAATGATCTTTCCAATATCTCTAATAGCTTTCGAGAAAATGAAGAGGAAAGTCATGTTTTTATATAAATATATAGTTTTATTTTACTGCGTAATTATGAGTCATAGAACAAATATTCATAATGACAGTTGTACAGTTTAATTAGGTCTATCAGAAGCTTCAATGATATTTCCAATATCTCTAATAGCTTTCGATAAAATGAAGAGGAAAGTCATGTTTTTATATAAATATATAGTGTATTTTTACTGCGTAATTATGAGTCATAGAACAAATATTCATAATGACAGTTGTACAGTTGCATTAGGTGTATCAGATGTTGCAATGATATTTCCAATATCTCTAATAGCTTTCGAGAAAATGAGGAAGAAAGTAATTATAAAAAAAGTAAAATTCAGTATATATTAGTACAAGAACAAATATTCATAATGACAGTAGTACAGTTTAATTAGGTCTATCAGAAGCTGCAATGATATTTCCAATATCTCTAATAGCTTTCGAGAAAATGAAGAGGAAAGTCATGTTTTTATATAAATATATAGTTTTATTTTACTGCGTAATTATGAGTCATAGAACAAATATTCATAATGACAGTTGTACAGTTTAATTAGGTCTATCAGAAGCTGCAATGATCTTTCCAATATCTCTAATAGCTTTCGAGAAAATGAAGAGGAAAGTCATGTTTTTATATAAATATATAGTTTTATTTTACTGCGTAATTATGAGTCATAGAACAAATATTCATAATGACAGTTGTACAGTTTAATTAGGTCTATCAGAAGCTGCAATGATATTTCCAATATCTCTAATAGCTTTCGAGAAAATGAAGAGGAAAGTCATGTTTTTATATAAATATATAGTTTTATTTTACTGCGTAATTATGAGTCATAGAACAAATATTCATAATGACAGTTGTACAGTTTAATTAGGTCTATCAGAAGCTGCAATGATATTTCCAATATCTCTAATAGCTTTCGAGAAAATGAAGAGGAAAGTCATGTTTTTATATAAATATATAGTTTTATTTTACTGCGTAATTATGAGTCATAGAACAAATATTCATAATGACAGTTGTACAGTTTAATTAGGTCTATCAGAAGCTGCAATGATCTTTCCAATATCTCTAATAGCTTTCGAGAAAATGAAGAGGAAAGTCATGTTTTTATATAAATATATAGTTTTATTTTACTGCGTAATTATGAGTCATAGAACAAATATTCATAATGACAGTTGTACAGTTTGATTAGGTCTATCAGAAGCTGCAATGATATTTCCAATATCTCTAATAGCTTTCGAGAAAATGAAGAGGAAAGTCATGTTTTTATATAAATATATAGTTTTATTTTACTGCGTAATTATGAGTCATAGAACAAATATTCATAATGACAGTTCTACAGTTTAATTAGGTCTATCAGAAGCTGCAATGATATTTCCAATATCTCAAATAGCTTTCGAGAAAATGAAGAGGAAAGTCATGTTTTTATATAAATATATAGTTTTATTTTACTGCGTAATTATGAGTCATAGAACAAATATTCATAATGACAGTTGTACAGTTTAATTAGGTGTATCAGAAGCTGCAATGATCTTTCCAATATCTCTAATAGCTTTCGAGAAAATGAAGAGGAAAGTCATGTTTTTATATAAATATATAGTTTTATTTTACTGCGTAATTATGAGTCATAGAACAAATATTCATAATGACAGTTGTACAGTTTAATTAGGTCTATCAGAAGCTGCAATGATATTTCCAATATCTCTAATAGCTTCCGATAAAATGAAGAGGAAAGTCATGTTTTTATATAAATATATAGTGTATTTTTACTGCGTAATTATGAGTCATAGAACAAATATTCATAATGACAGTTGTACAGTTGAATTAGGTGTATCAGATGTTGCAATGATATTTCCAATATCTCTAATAGCTTTCGAGAAAATGAGGAAGAAAGTAATTATAAAAAAAGTAAAATTCAGTATATATTAGTACAAGAACAAATATTCATAATGACAGTAGTACAGTTTAATTAGGTCTATCAGAAGCTGCAATGATATTTCCAATATCTCTAATAGCTTTCGAGAAAATGAAGAGGAAAGTCATGTTTTTATATAAATATATAGTTTTATTTTACTGCGTAATTATGAGTCAAAGAACAAATATTCATAAGTACAGTTGTACAGTTTAATTAGGCCTATCAGATGCTGCAATGATATTTCCAATATCTCTAATAGCTTTCGGGAAAATGAGGAGTATAATGGACACATCATCCTGTTATCTGCCGAGCCTCGTTACTCTCCCAAGGGCGTCCTGAAGCCGTCTCATGTTTCATTTTATCGCCTAAGATTAAGTTTCAGATTACTTTCTACACACTTGTTTCCTCTCCCTTCCTAACCTCTCTCTCTCTCTCTCTCTCTCTCTCTCTCTCTCTCTCTCTCTCTCTCTCTCTCTCTCTCTCTCTCTCTCTCTCTCTCTCTCTCTCCTTTCTTCCTTCCACTTCCTTATCTCACCCTTCGTTCTCATTATCTTTACTCTTTTTCTACTAATCTTGCCTATCCTTATCATCCTCTCCTCCTTCATGCAGTCTTGTAAATTCTTCTCTTCTATCTCATTCTACTTCCTCCTCTTACTCTCTCTTCCACTCTCCTACTCTAAATACGAGAGAGAGAGAGAGAGAGGTTGTGATGACTTTTTTCGCTAGTATAAATAGGCATATATAGGCCTAGATACTCCAGGCGGTGATGTTAAGGGTAATAAAACCTCACATCATCTCTCGGGAAATGTGATACAGACGTGTGTGTGTGTGTGTGTGTGTGTGTATCTTCTTCTGTCGGCCGCTGGAGTGAAGTCAAGAAAATGTATTGCTCATCTGACCGCAATTAGAGTCTCTTAAAGCCTGGAATGCGGCTGGAAAAGAGGTGAATGTTATCTGGGATCTGGAAGGGATTAAAGCGAGCGAGCGTTTCTCACAGATGGTTTTCACAGCGGGGCGTAGCGGTGTGTGTGTGTGTGTGTGTGTGTAGGTGTGTAGGTGTATCTATAAATCACACCTGCATTGTTATTTATTATTTTTTCTAACCCTTTCTTCCTCCTCCTCCTCCTCTTCTTCCTCTTCTTCTTATCTCCTTATCTCCAGGTCAGAAAATTAATGAAGATAACCCTCAATATAATACTATTCACTGGAGGAGAAAATAAAACTAAAAAAAGGGTTAGAGAAAGTGAGGTGAGGCGAGTCGTGGGTTACCTGTCGGGAATGTCCAGGTGGGTAAGGGTATCTTGAGGTCGTGGCGAGGCGTGAGTTTAGCCTTCTACTGCCCCGCCTTCGTGAGTCCAGGCAGGTGTGGAGGAGTGGAGGGGGAGGGGTTGGTGGAGAGAGGAGGGGTTGAGGGAGGGGGGGGGGAGGCAATGACCAGTCGATGCCTTCCAAATATTGCTTAGGTTGGGGTATTCAGGTCTTGAAATAATACATAATTACACCTTTGCTCCTCCTCCTCCTCCTCCTCCTCCTCCTCCTCCTGTTCGTTAAGGGCGCGTGACCCGTGTGAAGGCGGGTCGTGCAATATGGTTTGACCTCACCTCGGTCAGGCTGGTCAGGTTGTGCCGGCGCCTTTGTTCTTCCGCCTTTTATTCCCTGTGGTTGCTTACTCTTTATTCCTCGTCCGTAATTTATCTATCCGTCTCCGCACCACACTATAATCTATCTATCTATTTATCAATCTATTTGTTATCCCGTCACGATTATTTTATGATGTATTGTGTGATGTTGAGGATTCCGGTTTAATGGCGCAGACCAAGGCCTTTATGGGTGTGTGTTGAGGCGTACACACACACACACACACACACACACACACCTGTTACCTTACCTTCGTACAGCTGATTGGGAGGCGCAGGTGTGGTGTTTGAAAGGGACAGGTGTGTGGGTGTGTTGATGATGATGATGATGATGATGATGATGGTGAGTTTATCAAGAACACAAGGATCACTTTCAACTTAATGATTCTTGAAGTCTTACCAGAAGTTCTTAATACCTGGTTTTAGACTCTATTAACACCTACCTGTACCTGTTTACTTAATTAATTTGTACCCTATAGACTATTAAGTGTTGCGTCTAAATGGGAGTTGTTATCAAGCTGTTAATGAAATGTTGAACGCAAACCTTTTAATGATAGATTGGCTTAAGTACATACCTGTGTTTCTCACCTCACGAATCTACCTGAGGAGTTAATTAATTTGTACTTTACGTATAGACAGGTGTGGTGTGTGTTACCTTTTAATTGTTGTAGGACTTTTACCTGAGAATTTTTGGACTTACGAGTATCTGGATGGGTTGTACCTTTAAATTGTTAGTGTTTGTACAGGTAATCCTCGGTCTTACGAT
Source organism: Metacarcinus magister (assembly GCA_029783475.1). Classification (NCBI taxonomy): domain Eukaryota; kingdom Metazoa; phylum Arthropoda; class Malacostraca; order Decapoda; family Cancridae; genus Metacarcinus; species Metacarcinus magister. The sequence continues at coordinate 4,734,801 of JAPQNM010000049.1, forward strand.
CAACTATTGTGATTTCCATCGTATAAGGAGACTAAACTGTGAAAGAGAGAGAAAAAAAAGTGAGAGGGAGAGAAAGAAAAAATGAGAGGGAGAGAGAATAGAAAAGTGAGAGGGAGAGAGAGAATAGAAAAGTGAGAGGAAGAGAGAGAAAAAAATGAGTGGGAGAGAAAAAAAAGTGAGAGGGAGAGCGAAAAAAAAGTGAGAGGGTGAGAGAAAAAAAAGTGAGAGGGAGAGAAAGAAAAGAAAAAAGTGAGAGGGAGAGAGAAAAAAAAAAGTGAGAGGAAGAGAGAGAGAAAAAAAAAAAGGGAAGAGGATAGAATAGGATCAGATGCCATGAAAGAGAAGAAAGGAAGGGATAGAATCAGCCTTGTTATCGATTGTCCGCTTAATTACGGGTCCGGTGACGGTGACGGACGGACAAGAACCACTCAATAAGGAGGACAACCTAATATGGCGGCCAAGGAAAGGAGGAGGAGGAGGAGGAGGAAGAACAAGTATCAGTAACAATAGGTCAGAGATAAAGGAAGAGAGATAAGAAAAAAAGGGAGAAGGAGGAGGAGGAGCAGAGAGAGAGAGAGAGAAAAAAGAGAGAGAGAGAGATTTGTATTTCCATTTTCATGCTAATTTCGGGGTAGTGATTACAGCCTTTCTACCGACGTCAGCACTTCCAACAGTCACGATGCGTCTTAGTTAGAGAGAGAGAGAGAGAGAGAGAGAGATTTATGTTACGAGAATTACTGTAAAATAGACGATTAAGATTATTCTTCGTTGTTTAAATACTTGAGTTTATCCTGTCAAGTGTGTGTGTGTGTGTGTGTGTGTGTGTGTGTGTGTGTGTGTGTGTCTTTTTCTTTCACGTCATCCTCGCTGGAAATGAAGTGAATGAAATTAAGAAAAGAAGGAGAGGAAGAGAAAACAGAAAACTTGACTTTCTTGTTTAAGTTTACTCGTCTGCACTTCAATGGATTAATTCTTGGACGATTCTCTCTAAAAATCAGTCAATGCAAGAACGTTTGAAAAGTTGTATTGTTTTGTTCAATTCCCTTTTATTTTACGATTCTATAAATACTCAGATTTATTATTAGTCTTAGATTCCCTTCTATTGATATTTTAGAGAACATTCATTATTTTTATATCTTCTTATTGCATTACAGAAAACAATTATTTTTTCGATTAATTTGTCATCGTTAATGCCATACAAGCAGTAACGTAAAAAATATATTGTTCATTATGTGTATATTTATTCATTCATTTATTTTCATTTATTTATTTATTTATTTATATTTTCCTGTCATCGCTAATTACCACAAAAATTAACTAAACTTCAATCACAACAAGGCAAACATTCACATCACTAATCCGCTAATTACCTTAACACTCACAACAATCCGTTAACTATCCAATCACTAACTACACTATTTATTTTCCTTCCCTTCATTTTCTGCAGCACGGAACACTCGACGGAATTAACTTCACTTAAATTCCCTTCAAGATAATTATAGTATAAGATAAATTCTCTGTTTAAGTTCTTCGGTTTAACTTTCCAAAGATAAATTTATATAAACTTGGAAGACGTTTCTATATATATTTTTTTCTTTGTTTCGTTTTTTCTTAATGTTACTCTGAGGGAAACTTTGAGAGAAGAATTTCGTTGCAGATTATATATATAGGAAAAAAATGTTTATATTGATAATAGAAAAATACTTGTGTTGATCATCTTCGTTCATTAACAAAAATATAAACAAATTCATAACAATAATATAGTAATTCTCTTAATTTATTTTTTCTGTATTTCACAAACAAGATACGTAGTTTTTCCTCATGAACTACAGTAAGAAGGAGGAGGAGGAGGAGGAGGCCGATGAACAGGAAGAGGAAGAAATAGAAGAGGATATTATTTTATATATATCTCTATTACTTTTCTTCATGAACTACACTTAGGAAGAGAAAATAAGAGGAGGTAAAAGAGGAAGAGGAAGAAGGAAAAGAAGAGGAAATACATTATATTAATTCCTATTACCTTTAACACTTTGAAGGAGGAAGAAGAGGAGATATAAGTGATAGACGATGAGGAAGAAGATGAAGAAAAAGAAGAGGAGGGAATACCTTTTTATATATCTGTAATAGTTCGTGTATAGATTATGGAGGAAAAAGAAGAGGAGCTATAACTAGTAGACGATGAGGAGGAGGAAGAGGAAGAAGAAGAAGAAGAGGAAATACCTTTTATATATCTGTAATAGTTCGTGTATAGAATGAGGATCGCTGGGCCGCTCCTCGTGGCCTCTCACAACTCACCATAAACGTCAGAGTGGCCGAGATGGGGCGAGAATGGAGGTAATGGTGGCGGTGGTGGTGGTGGTGGTGGGTAGTGATGGTGGTAGATAGTATGTAGTGGTGTTGGTGGTGGTCTTCCTTTCTCTCTCTCTCTCTCTCTCTCTCTCTCTCTCTCTCTCTCTCTCTCTCTCTCTCTCTCTCTCTCTCTCTCTCTCTCTCTCTCTCTCTTCATTTATATTTTTCATCATTTTCACGGAATTTAGTGTTTTTTCTTGTTTAGAGGGGAAAAAATAGAATGAAGGAGAGAAAAAATGGAGGGTTGGAGGAAGGAAGAGAGAAAGGTGTTTTTTGTTTATTTATTTATACATGACCTTCGTGGGTGACCAATAGGGATAGAACAAAAAGAGGAAGGAAAAAAGAAATATAGAAAGGGAAGTGAGGGAATAGGAGGGAAGGAAGGTGAAGGATAGGAAGGACGAAGAGATGAAAGAAAAAAGGAAAGTAGGGAAGGCATGAAAACCTTTTAGGCTTGGTTACTCACTCCCTTTTTTACTCCCTCTCCTCCTCCTCCTCCTCCTCCTCCTCCTCCTCCTCCTCCTCCTCCTCCTCCTCCTCCTCCTCCTCACACAAGCGGCTCTGTAAGGAACTTCATTAAATTACAAAAGAAGTGACGTAAATTTACCTGAGTCTTGGTTTTGTCGTGTGTGTGTGTGTGTGTGTGTGTGTGTGTGTGTGTGTTTTCCTTCCTCTTCTAGTTCCATGTTTTAATCTTTTATTTTCTCTTATTATTTCCAAAGTCTTTTATTCCTTCTTTGTGAGTTTGAATTTCATGTTAATTTCGTTCCATTTTCTGTTCGTTTCGTTTCACTTCACATAACATAACATTTTTTCTCTCTCCTCCTCATATATATATTTTCTTATCCTACACTTTCTTTAATTATATTCCTTTCATCCTTTCCTTCCTCCCTTCTTTACTATTCCATTCATGTTTTATTCTCTCGTTTCTCTTCACATCTTACTTTATCCCCCACCTCTCAGCCCCCCACAGAGTGTCCACGGGGGTCCACGGGCCACCCACAGCCTCACCCACACACACACACCTGCCTGCACCCACCCACCCACCACCCACCCATCTTTTTCTTCAAGTCACCTGCCCACCCACCTTCCTGCGTTTTCTTTACCTCGTTACCACATTCAGTTGTTAATTTTTGTCCTCGTCCTCGTTGTCGTTGTGGTCGTCGTCGTCTTCCTAGGTTAATAAGTTCCCAGTCTTCTTCTTCTTTCTCCTCCTCCTCCTCCTCCTCCTCCTCCTCCTCCTCCTCCTCCTCCTCCTCCTCCTCCTCCTCCTCCTCCTCCTCCTCCTCCTCCTCCTCCTCCTCCTAATGACCCTCTCAGCCACCCGCAACGACCTGCCAACACCCATAACCACCCACCTTCTCGCTGTCCTCCGCCCATTCCTCCTCTTGAAATCGTCCTCTTACCTCTACCTCTTCCCCTTCCTCACTCGGTCCCGCCCTTTTTTTCATCCTATTTCTTTGTATTTAAATTTTTTTTTTTCTGGTGTGTCCTGTTCCATTTCGATTCTGGTATTCTTGATTTTTTTTTATTCATTTTCGCCTTTTTAATTTTTTGTTCTTACATTTTCTTTTTCTTTCTTTCTTTCTTAATCTGTGTCATGTCTCTCTCTCTCTCTCTCTCTCTCTCTCTCTCTCTCTCTCTCTCTCTCTCTCTCTCTCTCTCTCTCTCTCTTACAAACTACTTTTTTTTCTTTCTTTTTTTATCAATTGTCTCTCCCTTCTCTCGTTTCTTTCACTTTTACCTACCAATCCCTACACATCTCTCCCCCACACATCCCTCCCCCACACATCCCTCCCCCCACACATCCCTCCCCCCACACATCCCTCCCCCACACATCCCTCCATCCCCTTCTCTTCTTCTTTGCAAACCCTTCCTTTCCTCCCCTTCCATCATCCACTCCACACTTTCCTTCCTCCCTCTTCTTCTTCCCCTTCCCCCTTTAGACCGCACGCCCAACCCAACCTTCCTTCCCTTCCCCTTTCCCCTCCCTCCCCTTCCCTCCCCCTCCCCCTTCCTCCCCCTTCATTGGCGGTAAAGTCTGGCTAGAGACGCACGACACAAATGACTAGGTTGTGTCTTGTAATTGTCGAGGTTGTGGCTGCCCTGACCCCATGAGAGAGAGAGAGAGAGAGAGAGAGAGAGAGAGAGAGAGATTGCCACACACACACACACACACACACACACACACACACTGACATTATTTATTATTTTCAATTTGTATTAGTTAGAAAAAATTTAATTACTTCGACCTCCATTACCACATTCTTTCCCTCTTTTATTTTTATTTATATCTATATATATAATTTACAACTAAAAAAACGCCAAAAAGTAATCAACAACAAACACTTAACAATAACTCTTCACCCCATCGCTGGACGCATCACCGGTCCACTTCAACTTGACGCATAAGCCACGCCCCCTACCTCCCTCCCGACGCATCTGATTGGCGATTACCTGCCAGATAACACACATGATTGGTGGACGACATGTGGGAGGAGAAAACGAGTCTTAAACCATCGACTCAATCAGAACGGGACTGTTTTGGCAAGAGAAAGAGGAGGAGGAGGAGGAGGGGAAGGGGGGGGGCGGCACTAGGCAGGTTTTTTGGGGGGTCTTTTGGGGGTTACCTGGAGCCAGTAGAGTACCTGAGACGCGCCTTTTCGCCACCTGAGCTGCCTAGTGATGAGATTATGTGATCCAAGTGTCGGTGATCTGTCATTCCGAGACGTGACCTGAATTTATAATGTTTCAGGTTGGACACCCTTGTTAGGTTAGGTCGGGTCTGGTCTGGTTCCTTCCTTCCTCTCTTTCTCTCTCCCTCAATCTCCCTCTCTCCTTTTTTTATTCTCTTTCTTTGGTTCTCTTTGTCTCCCTCGTTTAACTTTTTTTTTCTTTACATCCATCCACCTCTTTCTTTCTTTCTTTTGTTTTCTCCTTTGTTTTTCTTTGTTCATTTTTTTCTTTTAGTGTTGTCATTGTTTTTGTTCTCACTGATTCTCTCGTGTTTTCTCTCTGTCTTGTCCTCGTTCCTCCACACATCCTCGTCATCGTCCTCGTCTCCTTCTGTCACTTAGCCTTGTCCTCGCTTATCTCCTCGTCCTCGTTGGTACTTCGTTGTCCTCTTCGTTAACATCTCCTCCTCCTCCTCCTCCTCCTCCTCGTCCTCGTCCTCTGTTATCGAGGCCACAGGGGCAACACGTCCTCTTAACTTTACGTGTAGTATCTCGACACGTGACGCGAGGCCAACTTACCTGTCTTGTTCCTACCTGTGCGTAACTACACCTGAGATAGCGACGCAGGCCTCCCTTCACCTGCTATCACCTCTCTCCTTCCCTTCCTTCCCTTCCTTCCTCTCCATCCCTTTCAATTCTTAGTCTTGTAAATTGGACCAGATATCTACCCCTCCCTTCCCCCCTTCACCTCCCCCTTCCTTCCCTCGTCCCATTTTTCCTCCTCCCTTCTCCTCCAACATCTATCTTCCTGCTCCCCTGACCTCCCTTTCTCCCTTACTGCTTCCCCTTCCCACCCCCAACATCAACCCCCTCACCCAGCCTCCCCCTCACAAGTCCCAGTTTTCTCACCCCATCACGCCCTTCAGCCCCCATCGTGCAATCATTTCATCGAGTATGTAAATCTGGGGTCAGTGAAAACCAGCTCTTCTTTTCCTCTCGTCCTGACACTACACGATGGGATGGGAATGTAAATTTTGCCTCCTATTTTTTTCTCCTTTTCTTTTTATCGGTCCCGTTCTCTTTTTTTTTCTTTTCTTTTCTTTATATTTTATTGTGTTTTCGTTTTATCTGTATTCGTTTTTTTGTTATATTTTATTATTTTTTTATTTTACTCTATTCTCTCTGGCTTTCTATTTTGTTCTCTCTGAAGTTCGAATTTTTTTATTAATATTGTCTTTTTGCCTCTATCCATCTATCTATCTATCTATCTATCTACTTCATCACCTCTTAAGGGCGAGAACACCTAGTAAATACACAAGACACCCCACCTTATCACCTTTAACAGTGGTGTGGGGAGGAGGGAAGGGAGGCAGAGGGGATCCACACGTACTCCTACAAGGCTGTAATCCCCTCGTCAGCCCCTCGTTCTATTCTGAGGTGTAGGTAATAGGCTAATTGGTGATTGTAGTTAGGCCTATTAAAGCAGTAATTAGGGAGGGGATGGGAATGACCTGGTCTATTTAATGGTGATGATAGTGGTGATGATGGTGGGGGTATTGGAGGTGTTTTTGTGAGGGGGAAGGTGAGGGAGTGATAGTGAGGGAGGAACAGCCCTTGTCATCACCATCTTCCTGCATTCTTTCCTTCCTCACCATCCTGTCACCACCACCACCACCACTTCCCTCCCTCCCTCTGTCCCTTCCTGCGTCCCTCCATCACTGTCTCCCACACCGCCGGATGCTTGTCGGGGTGTGGCAGGCCGGGACGCGGTTCGACTGTCTTGATGTAGCCAAGATTACCTCCTTGTGGTGAGCTGGGACGCCGCAAGATCACTAGATTGTGTCCTCGGAGCTTTCTGTTCACCAGGGACTCAACCTTCTCCTACACCCTGTTCCTACACCCTATCCTACTGCCTTTCCCCAATTTCCTTCCCCAACTCCCCAATTCCCACCATCCGTAATCCCCTCTCAGATGTCCACCTCATTCCCCAACCCCATTTTCTTTCTTCTTCCCTTTCTTATACCCTATGTTCACCCTGTTATGTCCTCCAGCTCTCTGCCTCGTACCTTGCCCCCCCACCACCCCCCCGACCCCCTGCCAAGTAACCCCTGCTTCATGCCCCGCCCCAAAGTTACGTCCCGCTTCGCCGCGTCCCAATGAACGGCATCCTATCATGTCCTACTTGCTCTTCCTTCCATGTCCTTCCTCTCTCTCTCTCTCTCTCTCTCTCTCTCTCTCTCTCTCTCTCTCTCTCTCTCTCTCTCTCTCTCTCTCTCTCTCTCTCTCTCTCTCTCTCTCTCTCGGGTGGAAGAATAAGCGAAGAGGAGGAATAGATAATAAGAAAGAAGAGAAGAGGAGGGAGATAAAAAGGAAGATTGAAGAGATAAGAGATAGAGAGGAAGATGGAAGAGTAGAATAAATAGAGAGGAATAATAAAGAAAATATGAGATAAAGCATGTTTATAGGAAAGCAAAGAATGTATAAAGAGGAGGGAAAAAAATATAGAAAGAAAATAACAAACATTACCTTGACATAAAGATAAACAATAAACAAGTGAATGGCGATAATAAACAAATATAATAATATAAGGATACATAAGCAAATATAATAGTTATCATAAGGTCAGGTCAGGTCATTTGAGGTCAAAGTTATTTATTGCTTAGTTTTTATTTATAATGTTCCTTTATTTTCTTCTTGAGTTCTTCTTAAAAATAATAGTAATTCCTCATCGAAATATTCTTATTTAAAATGTTTCTCTTTATAATTTTCCTCTCTGAAATTTTTTTCTTTCAAACAAACAACATATCCTCTTGAAAATAATCTTGTTAGTTCATTAAAAACGCTTCCTTCTGTAAATAGTTCTCTAAAAATTATCCTCTTCAAAAATAGTCCTTGAAAGATAGTTCTCTTGAAAAAAGCATTCTTAAAAAGTAGTCCACTTGAGAAATAGTCCTTTGAAAAATAGTCCTCTTAAAAAGTAGTCCTCTTAAATAGTAACCAACCAAGAGTACGTAACTATTTTCTGCCTCATTAAATGCAATTCTCTTTTTTCCATTGACTCAGATTATCTTTAATTCATCTTAATGCATCATTCATCATCATTCAAGAGTGTTATTTATACTTGAGACCAACCATTCATTTGATTTATTACTCGATATTATTTATTACATCTCTCTCTCTCTCTCTCTCTCTCTCTCTCTCTCTCTCTCTCTCTCTCTCTCTCTCTCTCTCTCTCTCTCTCTCTCTCTCTCTCTCTCTCTCTCATTTATACTTCCACTCCCTTTTTTCCTTTTCCTTTTTCCTCCTTGTCCTTTCTTTTCCAATATTTTCCTTTCTTTTCCCTCTGTTCCTTCCTCAAAAATCTCCTCCTTACCTAATCTTATAATATTCCTTCCTTGCAATTATCCTTTTGTCTTCCTTCTCCATTCGTCTCCCCTTTTTTTCACTCTCCACCCTCTTTTTTCCCCTCTCTTCTCCCCACTTTTACCCCTTTTTTCCCCTCTCCCCTCCCCTCCCCTCTCCTCTTATACGTGATAATAATGGTCTCGCCGCTTGCTGCTATTATCACGCTGAGGATATTTAAGGAAACATGAGCTCTTAATGTCTTCACGCTTTTCAAAATGATGTGTTTAAAAGGCCTTGGTGGTGGTGGTGGTGGTGGTGGTGGAAAGAAAGGATAGAAGGAAGACTAATAAGGAAAAATAAAAGAAAGTAGGAAGTAAAGAAAATAGAATAATATAGATAAGATCAGAGAAAGGTAAAAGAGAGAGAGAGAGAGAGAGAGAAAAAATAATGGTTACGCTTTCATAACAAAGAAATTAGATCCCATTAACCTATTATTTGGTCATATTTCTCAATCTGTTCCGGACTTGAGTGTTCTTTCTATCTCCCTTCACCACCACCACCACTACCACCACCATCACCACCACCACCACCACCACCACCACCACCACCACCACCACCACCACCATCACCACCACCACCACCACCACCACCACCACCACCACCACAACCACCTCTAACACGACACTAACTCAGGTAACACACACACAGGTGGCTTTAAGTACCCTCGTCCTTTGTTCTTTGTTCTTTGTTCTTTATTCTCTCTCTCTCTCTCTCTCTCTCTCTCTCTCTCTCTCTCTCTCTCTCTCTCTCTCTCTCTCTCTCTCTCTCTCTCTCTTTTCCACACTCATCTATCATCCTCTATCCTCCCATATTCCCATTCCCACAGACTTCTCCTCCTCCTCCTCCTCCTCCTCCTCCTCCAAGGGCCTGAGGACAAAGTGAAGTGAGTTTAGTAAATTAACTCATCCAGGACTCGCTGTAATTATAGCAAGGAGGAGGAGGAAGAAGAAGAGGAGGAGGAGGAGGGCAGCGTGGTCCTCTCAGGGTGGGTGGTCGCTTTTAAGGGGCAAAGGTGGTCTGGTGAGGAGGAGGAGGAGGAGGAGAAGAAGGATAGGGACATATGGGGAGGAGAGAAAATGGAGGGGAGTGGAGGTTGTGGAAGAAAGAAGTAGAAGAAGAGGAAGAGAAGAAGGAGGAGGAGGAAGAATGTCGAGTGGTTGTACAAACTCTTGTGTGTGTGTGTGGGTGTGGGTGTGTACATTTATAAGGTGTGAAAAGTATACTCATATATGTGTTATGTTGACATTTGTGATTCTCTCTCTCTCTCTCTCTCTCTCTCTCTCTCTCTCTCTCTCTCTCTCTCTCTCTCTCTCTCTCTCTCTCTCTCTCTTATCTATCTATCTATCTCTTGGCATTAATCATATTTTGTGTTCTCGATGATATATGATCGTTTTCCATTTTTGTTGTGTGTGTGTGTGTGTGTGTGTGCGTGTGTGTGTGTGCATGTGCATGTGAGTGTATGAAATATGAGACACACAAATACAGAGGAAGAATTAATCAACAAAAAGATAGACAGACAGATAGAAAAACATGATAGGATACAATAGAATAGAATAGGATACCATAGGACAGGCATAGGATAGTCTAGGATAACCTGTAATGCCTCCAGGTACAGCCAAGCACACCTGTCTTTCACGTTACAATCACTTTACACACAAAACTTACCTCCCACCTCACTACCTATTTACATACGTAATTACCCTTCCACTCCTGTCCTTCACCTCTTCTCTCTCCTCCTTCTGCATCTCATTCACCCTCCTCCTCCTCCTCCTCCTCCTCCTCCTCCTCCTCCTCCTCCTCCTCCTCCTCCTCCTCCTCCTCCTTCACGTCTTCGCAAAGGTCATATCTCCCAGTGCTAAAGGAGTAAGGTACACACACACACACACACACACACAGGTTTGGTGTTTTATTGACAAAATGAAGGAAAGGAAACATTTATGCTGAATCAGTATTGCTAGCTATTTACTCTCTCTCTCTCTCTCTCTCTCTCTCTCTCTCTCTCTCTCTCTCTCTCTCTCTCTCTCCTCTCTCTCTCTCTCTCTCTCTCTCTCTCTCTCTCTCTCTCTCTCTCTCTCTCTCTCTCTCTCTCTCTCTCTCTCTCTCTCTCTCTCAGCGGGAAAGGAAGATTATGAAACGTCTCTCGTAAAAATATCCAGTTTAAACACCGAGCAGAATTTTGGAAGAAAAAGCTGTTTGTGTGATTGTTCGATATTGAAAAAGTTTTGTGAGGGAGATTGGGGAGGGCGTATGGTAGGGGTGAGGCTTTCCTAGTGGTGGTAGAGTTAGGGGCAGAGAGGCTTAGAAGTAGTAGTAGTAGTAGTAGTAGTGGTGGTGGTGGTGTGGAAAGTGGAGTTAAGTTGTTGTGGTGGTGATGGTGGTGATTGTGGTGGTGGAGGTGGCAGTGATGGAGGGAAAGGGTGGAGTGTGATAGCTTATCTTGTTGGGGGCGTGGCTGTCTAAGGGGGAAGGATAACAAGAGAGGAGTCAATGGGCGCTCACGGAGGAGGAGGAGGAGGAAGAAGAGGAGGAGGAGGAGGTGGTCATGAGTGAAGTGGAGGCTCTTGAGGTATAGAAAAAAAAGAAAAGAAGACAAAGACAAAGAAAACACTGACTGAAAACAAGAAAAAAAATAATGAAAACAAAGGATGAAAGAGACAAGCGGCGTGGCAGTAGGAAAAAAAGGGAGGACGAGGAGGAGGAGGAGAAGGAGGAGGAGGACAACAATAGAACTCTCACTCCTTCCCTTAACCCCCTTCCCTTAGCCTTCATAACCCCCAATAACCACCCACCGCCCTTTTCACCCATTCACGGAAATAGGGAGGGAAGGGGAAGGGGAAAGGGAGGGTGAACCAGGGAGTATATAAAGGGACACAAAGCCCTTAGTTCTTCTCCCTTTGGTGTGAATTGGGGTCCAGCCTTTCATCCCTTTGACGTAGGAGGAAAAACGGTTCTTAGGACACTGCTGAAGGACTCCCATAGGATCTGATAGGACTTCTTGAGGTACTGGTGGTGGAATGCTGGTGTTGAGGTTGTGGTGTGTCTGTGGTGTTGTGGTGTTATGGTGGTGGTGTGGGTGAAGGCCTGAGGGGGGAAGAATGGGTGGGGGAGGGGCATGCTACCACAGGATTTTTTGGGGATGTGAAGGAAGAGAAGGATGGGGTGTAGGAGGGAAAGAAGGATATGTAATGAAGGATTCTGTTTACATCATCCTGTCACTTTCATCTCTCTCTCTCTCTCTCTCTCTCTCTCTCTCTCTCTCTCTCTCTCTCTCTCTCTCTCTCTCTCTCTCTCTCTCTCTCTCTCTCTCTCTCTCTCTCTCTCTCATCCCTTCCACTGACCCTTTCCCCCCTCCCCCCTACCGTGACCCCCCACCTGACCTGGCCACAATACTACACTAATTACCTGGTCTGGGGTATGATAATGGTCTAATTAGAGAGGTAGAGGAGTGGGTAGGGAGGGTGTGGGGAGCGCTGGTGGTCAAAGGGGAGGAGTAGGGTGATGGGGGGAGAAGGGGAAGGGATGGGGAGTAAAGGGATGTTTTGTTTTTTCTCTTCCTTCCTCCTCCTCTTCTTCCTCTTCTTTCTTCTTCTAATTATCCTCCTCCTCCTCCTCCTCTTCCTCTCCTTTTGATTATCCTTTTGTGTTTGTTGTTATTGTTGTTGTTGTTGTTGTGTATTGTCTTATTCCTTTTATCATTATTATTATTAGTATTAGTATTAGTTATTCCTTGTGTTCTTGTTTCTTGTTGTCCTCCTCCTCCTCCTCCTCCTCCTCCTCCTCCTCCTCCTCCTCCTCCTCCTCCTCCTCCTCCTCTTCCTCCTCCTCTTCCTCTTCCTCCTGAAGGTGCCCCGAGGACTGGTAAGTTGTCCTTATCACACTGTGGGTACGGTTTTTATACTGTCTTTTTGCCGCTTTACTTCAACGCCCTGTCTCCTCATTTATTGGGTATACCTCTCTCTCTCTCTCTCTCTCTCTCTCTCTCTCTCTCTCTCTCTCTCTCTCTCTCTCTCTCTCTCTCTCTCTCTCTCTCTCTCTCTCTCTCTCTCTCGTGTTTTTTTGTTGTGTTTTATCGTTTTCTTTGGCCACTGCTTTGTCTGAATTTCGTATTTTGTTACTAAATCAACTTTTTTTTTCATCTACTTAATGTCTTTATTATGTCCTTCCTTTCTCTCTTCTTTTATCATCATTCCTTTATTGTCATCATTCAATTCCTTCACCAACACCTACCTTCCTTCCTTCCTTCTCCTTATGCATCATCACCATTCTCACCATTACCTTCATCATCATCATTCAATTCCTTCCCTCCTCCTCCTCCCTCCTCCTCCTCCTCCTCCTGCGTCATCGTCACCAGGAAATGTCTTGTAACGGGATGTGACGTTTTCCAAGAGTATTTTATCATTCCCTTTTTTGTGTCATGGGCCCGCGCGAAGGTGGACTTAAGGCTTCCTGGGGCTTGGTTATTGTCTATAGAGGGTGGAGGGGTGGAGGAGGCTAAGGGAGGGTAGAAGAGGAGGAGGAGGAGGAGGTAGTGGTGGTGGTGGTCTTTGTAGGGGAAGGGGTTACCAAATTATTCATTCCAAGAGGTGTGACAAAGAGGGGAAGGTATATTTTCTTTATTAAATTTTGCTTTTTTCAGAATAATATCACGAACTAAACCCATGAAAATAACTTTGAATTATGTTATTGTTCATGTGTGGATTTTAGATATAATTTTGTTCAACGTTTTGTTAGAAGTTATGAATGAGAAACTGAAACAAAGACACTCATTGATTTATTTTTACCATTGAAGTTGATTTTGTTCTCCTCCTCCTCCTCCTCCTCCTCCTCCTCCTCCTCACTGTCATGGCTGCCTGGGTGATATGCAAGACTAGTTCCCAAGCATTACCAAAACACTGAAGGAGAATATTAATTACTTTCTTTTTTTCTCTCTTAGTTTCTTACTCTTTAGACTCCCAATGAACCTCTTCTTCCTCCTCCTCCTCCTCCTCCTCCTCCTCCTCCTCCTCCTCCTCCTCCTCCTCCTCCTCCTCCTCCTCCTCCTCCTCTTCTTGATAAGGCAACGAGGTGGTATTTATCTCACGTCTCGTTCAAAATAAAGGATTAAGACCATCAGATACACGTGGAGGAGGAGGAGGAGGAAGAGGATCATTTCTACTCTGAATGTGAACTGAATTTAATAATCATACATACCTTTGTAAGTACTCTCTCTCTCTCTCTCTCTCTCTCTCTCTCTCTCTCTCTCTCTCTCTCTCTCTCTCTCTCTCTCTCTCTCTCTCTCTCTCTCTCTCTCTCTCTCTCTCTCTCTCTCTCTCTCTCTCTCTCTCTCTAACATAAACACAGAGGGACCGGAAATGAAACCTAGATCTCCTTCCTACCTGTCGCTTCTGGCCCTAAAAAAACAGCTACTGGGAGGGTGGAATTAAGGGTGGAGCAGGAACCCCCTTAGAAGGTCATCTCGTGGGTGTACCTAACATACCTCAGGGGGGGAATATGTACCCTTTTTTATTATTATTATTATTGTTATTATTATTATTATTATTATTATTATTGTTATTATGTTTTACTATTACTATTACTGTGCTTATAGCTATTACTGGTTTAAAGATAGTACTGGTATAGTGAGGTTACTGGAGGCTCTTTCTCTCTCTCTCTCTCTCTCTCTCTCTCTCTCTCTCTCTCTCTCTCTCTCTCTCTCTCTCTCTCTCTCTCTCTCTCTCTCTCTCTCTCAGCACGTAGAGAGTGAGAGAGAGAAGAGAGGAAAGTGAAGTGCTTGAAGGAAGACTGAGAGAAAGAAGAAAAAAATTGTTAGCTTAGAGAGGAAGAGAGAGAAGGGAGGAGTGAAGGAGGGAGGAAAAACAAGAGAGAGAGAGAGAGAGAGAGAGAGAGAGAGATAGAGAGAGAGAACATAAACTTACACTTTTTTCCAGTTTTTTTTTTTCCATAATGTTTGGTTTTGGTTCGCTATCAATGTCTTAATGCTTCGTTCACTTTCTCTTACTCATTGCCGCGCCAAAGCTTTATACATATACAATTTTTTTTTTCCTTATTATTATTCTTATTACTTAATCACAGGTGAACATGAGGCGCAAGGCTGGCAGGTGTAATAATTCTGTATTGCCTATTATCTTTTATGTTTTCAATTACATTTATTCGTCCCCCTAATTCTCTTCTTTACTTTATATTCTACTTTTTCTTCTTCTTCTTCCAACATCATCACTACTACCTCTTTCCTCTTTTTCTTTTTCCTCCTCCTCCTCCTCCTCCTCCTCCTCCTTCTCGTCCTCCTCCTCCTCCTTCAGCTTCAGGATGTTCAGGATTTGCCTGGGAAAGGAAGATGGCTAGTAGACAGGAGTGAATGAAGAGGAGGAGGTGGAGGAGGAAGAGGAGGAGGAGGAGGAGGTGGAAAAGCTGTAATATTCAAGGTAAAAAGTAAAAGGTTTGAGAAGATAGACAGTGTGGAGGAGGAGGAGGAGGAGGAGGAGAGAGAAAGAAAAAAGAACAGAAGGAATATGGAGAGAGAGAGAAGAAAAAAGAGAGAGAAAGAGAGAAGAGGAAGAGAGGGTCAAAGGCTTGCTACGCTACAACCCACGTCACATTGAGAGAGAGAGAGAGAGAGAGAGAGAGAGAGAGAGAGAGAGAGAGAGAGAGAGAGAGAGAGAGAGAGAGGAGGTGATGGGTGAAGGGTGTCTTACTGAAGTGGAACGGAGATGGGCTGGAGAACCGAGAGAGAGAGAGTAAAATAGAGATAATTTAAAACAGCTTTATCATTAACGTGAAAAAGACTGGAAACAGGAAACGCCGTGAAAGTTTGAAGTGAAAGATAAGATTAAAAAAAAAGAGAAAGAAAGAAAGAAAGAAAATAATGAAAATATTCCACAATTTGATGATTAAAAAGACAAATGACTTACAATTGTTTCTCGTTTCCTTTCTTTGCACTTTCCCTTTTCCTGTTCCTGTTCCTCCTTTACTTCTTTACCTCTTTCTTCCTCCTTCGGTCTTGAAACTTTCCTTCCTCTTCCCCTCACTTTCTTCCTTTTATTCCCCCTTCTCTCCTTTTTCTTATCTTTACTTCCCATCCTCCTCCTACACACCTCTCCTTCCCATCCCCTTCATCTTTTAACACATTCCTCCTCCTCTCTTCTTCCTCTGCTAATCTTCCTTAACCACCACCTCCCATACCTCCTCCTCCTCCTCCTCCTCCTCCTCCTCCTGTAATCACTGTGCGTAGAGTCATCTCGCTGGCCGCTGCTCGTATGGGCGTGAAATAGGTGTTCTAGCTGACCGTTACCTCCGGCGACGCTGACGTAGTGGTGGTGGTGGTGATGGTGGTGGTTACTGTTATTGTTATTGCTCTGGTTTTATTGCTGTAATTGTTGTTGTTATCATTACTACTACTACTACTACTACTACTTTTATTACTATTATTATTATTATTATTATTATTATTAGATTATTTCCATCCAGCGTGTTACAATTTCCATTATTCGATGCTCATTTATTTTTTCATATACATCTATTGAATACAAGTGAACGGAAGAAACAGGATTTAATTTTCAAACATAGAGAGAGAGAAATTAAGATCATATTTCCTTCAGTTTCAATCAAGAAAACTACCGTAAGATATCATTATATATATGTTCTCCTTTTTTTTATAGCAAACACGATTTCAGTTTCAAACAGGAATAAAAATAATCATATTAAATAGTTTCTTATGAATGTAGGAAATATCTTATAATTTTACTTCTGACCTAATTTCTCTATGTTACTATTCTTGTTACTGCTTTTATCGCCCTTAATTACTGTTCCTTCAAACGATTGGATTGGGTAGTTTCAAATAGTTTCAGTCGTAGCTCCATCTAGGTGTCAAAATATATATCTAGATGCGTGTTGTTATTATCATATTTCAATCATGATATCTACAAGCTTGTATTAATTTTTTTCTTTCTATCTCATTCCAGTCATACAATTTCCTTTCCGTGTGAATATATCTTGTGTGTAGCGCTATTATTATTATTTAAACTATTTTTATTATTGTTATTATTATCATTGTTAGTCTTGTTCATATAACCTTGATCTTTAACACAAATCCTTAAACATAACCAAGTCGACGGTTTTCTCTTCTCCTCCCTCTGTGTGCATTACCATTATCATCATTGTTATTCTTCTAGTTATAATACCAATATTTAACCACAACCAAGTCAACGTTCTATATCTATACACATATTCAAGTCAAGTCGACGTTCTTCACCTATACACACATGCAAGTCGACGGTTCCCTCTCTCTCCTCCTCCTCCTCTCTCTTCGTGCACAGATGACATTAAGATCGCGTCTCAACATTCAATAAAAACACAAAACTAACACGGTGAAGTAGACGGCAGAGTTACGGCGAGGATGATTAGGGGTGAGGCGCCGCGTCTATCAGTCTTTCGTTTGGTGGAAGAGTGGAAAAAAAAGGAAACATTATATAATCCACCTGCATTGCCTTTGTCATGCACGCGAGGCGGACATTCACATCACTGCCACCTGGACCTGTCTTGTGGCGGTGTATTATTAAAGGTGTTTTATTCAAGTGTTTTATTAGGCGATGCATCAAGGTGGAGATGAGAGTGTGTGTGTGTGGGGGGGGGGTGTAGGTGTGTGTGTGTGTGTGTGTGTCTTTGTGTGTGTGTTTGGATTGTGTAGTTCTGGTGTTTGTTGTTTTATGTTGTGGTTGACCTTTTCTTCTTCTTCTTCTTCTTCTTCTTCTTCTTCTTCTTCTTCTTCTTCTTCTGCTACTTATTCCTATTTTTCTTGGTGTTCATAATGATGGAGGTAGCGGTTTAAAAAAAAAGACGAAGAGGAGAAGAGGTGGAAGAGAGGAGGAGTAGGAGGTGGAGGTAATAATCTTCTTATCACCATTTTCAAACCTTTACTAATACAATTTCACCAATCGATGTCTCACTGTCTATTCACATTTACTGCTAATTTACTAACCTTCCTTTTATTCCTTAGCGAGTGGATGGGTGGATGAGTGGGATGGGTGAGTGGGCGTCATCCCTCTCTCTACTACTTTTGATGCTGTTCGATGCCTCAGTTCTTTCCAGCCAAAAAAGAAAAGACCAAAAATAATAGAGAGTCGAAGTTTTAACCCGAAATCCAGACTGAATATACAAAAAGGTTGAAAGTCGATATCAATGCGTGAATTATATATGCTAACCAGACTTCATCTTTATTCTTCTCAGCCATGATATTCTCCCCATTTTTTTTTCTTTCTCCTTCTCTCTCTCTCTTTCTCTCTCTCTCTCTCTCTCTCTTCTGACAAACGGGTGAAATTCAAATAATCATGTTACGCTCAATATTTCTTCCATCTCGGCCGCGTAACTTTTGAATAATATCTTGTATCTTTCTTTCCTTACCTGCTGCGTGTGGCTTGAATATCTTGTACTTACCTTACTCTTACCTTACCTTTCTCTCTCTTACCTAACCTAACCTAACCTTACCTAACCTAACCTTACCTTACCTTACCTTACCTTACCTGTCCTCCACAAGGCGTTCTCGAAAGGCAGGTGTCAAGCAACCTTTAAAATCATGGGGAAGGAAGATCAAGATTGTGTAGTTGTTTTGAGGTCATAAGTTTAATATTATCATCATTTTTCTTTTATTTTAAGTATTATTTATTCATACAAATTAGAATGTGGGTTATATAGATCTTGGAAACTTATTAATGCTTTTCTTAGGTAACTTAATTATCGTTTA
>JAPQNM010000049.1:4753065-4778065 GCA_029783475.1 Metacarcinus magister
CGAGGAGGGAAGAGGAGGGAGGACGATGAGAGAGGGGAAGGAGAGTTGAGTTTAAAGGGAGGGGAGAGTTTAAAAAGGAGAGTTTAAGGAGGGTGGGGGAAAGGGAGGAGGAGAGTTACTTAAAAGGAAGAGGAGGGAGAGGTTTAGATGGTTTGGAGGAGGAGACAGTTAGGAGAGGTTTTCAGAGAGGAGGAGAGAGGAGGGGGAGAGGAGGAGGAGTTTAGAGTTTTATTTAAGGGCGAGTTTAAGAGAGGAGGGAAGAGGAAGGCAGAGGAGAGGAGGAGAAGAAAGGAGGAGGATGAGAGGAGGAGAGGAGGAGGAGGAGGAGTTTAGGAGTTTATTAGGAAGGAGAGAGGGGAGGACGGAGTTTCGAGAGTTTAGAGATGAAGAAAGAGAAGGAGGAGAGTTGAGTGGGAGAGGAAGGAGAGTTAGAAGGGAGAGAGGAGGGGAGGTTCTAATTATGTTAAGATGGAGGTTTTTTTTGGGGAGGAAGAGTTAGAGAGGAGAAGAGCGAGTTAGAGGAGGAAGAAGGAAGGAGAGAAATAGGAAGGGAAGCGAAAGAGTTTAATCAAAAGGGGGGGAGAAAGGAGGGAGGAGAGTTTAAAAGGCAGAGTTAGGAGGAGAAGAGTTTTGAGTGGGAGAGGAGGCAGGAGGAGAGTTTTTTAAGAGCAGGAGTGGAGGAGAGAGAAGGAGGAGACGGGAAGTGGAAGAAGAGGAGAAGGAGGGAGAAGAAGGGAGAGTTTGAGTAGAGTTAGCAGAAGAGAGAGTAGAAGGAGAGGAGGAAGGAGGGAGGAGAGTTTAGAGTTTAAGGAGAGGAGGAGGAGAGGAGAGTTAAAAAGGAGACGAGGGGAGGTAGGCAGATTAGGAGGGAGTTTTGTTTTAAAGAGAGTTTTTAAAGGGGGAGGCAAAGGAGAGTTGAGAGTTAAGGGTAGGAATGAGAGGTTTTTTTTAAGGAAAGGGGAGTTTAAGGATGAGTGGAGGAGTTTTTTTTAGGTGAGGTTTAGAAGTGAGGAGGAAGGGTGAGAGAGGAGGAAGTGAGGAGGTTAAGGAGGGTTGGGAGAATGAGGGAGGAGGAGGAGCTGGAGTTAGAGTTTAGAGTTTAGGAAGGGAGGTGTTGGAAGGGGTAGGTAGTTTAGGGGTTTGAGTGTGAGTAGAGGGGGAGTTTGTAGGAGAGTTTGAGGATGGGAGGAGGAGAAGTTTAGAGTTGTTAGGAGGAGGAGAGGAGGAGGGTAGGAGGAGTGAGGTGAGGAAGAGGAGAGTTTGGAGTTGAGTTCAAGGTTTAGGAGGGGATGGGGAGAGTTAGGAGGAGGCAGTTTGGAGAGGGAGAGTTTTAGTAGAGAGGAAGAGTAGTTTTGAGAGTGAGTTAGAGTTTTTTAGGGAGGATAGTTTGGAGAGGGAAGGAGGAGAGTTTTGGAGAGGGAGAGTTGAGTGGAGAGTGTTTTGAGTTTGAGTTTAGGAGAGTTGGGAGGGAGGAGGAGGAGAGGAGAGTGGGAGAGTTTATGTTAGGAGAGGTAGGGAGAAAGGGAGAGTTTAGATGAGGAGGGGGAGGAGGCGAGGAGGAGATAGAGGAGGAGGAGAGGAGAGTAGAGAGGAGGAGGAGAGGAGGAGGGAGGAAGGAGAGGTAGGAGGGGGAGAGGAGGAGGAGAGGAGGAGGGGAGGAGGAGAGGAGAGGTGGAGAGTCAGGGAGGGAGGAAGGGAGGAGGAGGAGGGGGAGGAGAGTATTAGAGGAGGATAAGGAGAAGAGTAGGAGAGGAGGATGAAGGGAGAGTGAGAGTTAGGAGAGGTTGAGGGAGAGGGAACGGAGGAAGGGAGGCAGAGAGTTTAGAAGGGGAGGCAGGGGAGGAGGAGAGTTAGGAGGAAGGTTTTAAGGAGGAGAGTAGAGGAGGAAGAAGGGAGGACGGAGAGTAGGAGAAGAGGGGAGGAAGGGAGGAAGGAGAGGAGAGGAGGGAGGAGGAGGAGGAGGGAGAGTTTATTTTATAGAGACGAGTTTAGGAGAGGTTTTAAGGAGGAGTAGTTTCAGGAGAAGAGGAGAGAGTTTTTAGAAGAGGTTGAGTTTAGTTAGGTTTGGGAGAAGAGAGTTTTTTAGGGAGAGTTTTTTTAAAGTTTTTTTAGAGTTTTTGGAGAGTTTTAAGAGTTTTAGGGAGGAAGAGAGGAGAGTTTTAGAGTTAGGAGAGAGGAGAGGAGGACGGGAGTTTTTGTTATAGGAGAGTTAGGATAGGAGGAGGGAAGGAGGTTTAAAAGAGGAGGGATAGGGAGTAGAGGAAGGAGGGGAGGAGATGAGGAGGAGAGAGAGGGCGGAGAAGGAGGAGAGGAGGAGGAGAGTTTAGAGTCTATTAGAAGGAAGTAGGAGGAGAGGTTTTTTTTAAGAGAGAAAGGAGAGTTAGGGAGAGTTTAAGAGAGGGTGTTTTAATGAGAGTTAGAAAGAGTTTTAGGAGGAGTTTTTAAGGAGGAGTTTATTTTTATTGAGGAAGAAGAGGGAGAGGGTTTAGAGAGAGGTGGGAGGAGGGAGAAGGAGGCAGGAGGAGTGGGAGAGTTTAGGACGAGTTAGAGACGGGAGGAGGTTTGAGTTTTTAAGGACAGTTAGGGGAGGAGAGAGTTTAGGAGAGGAACAGGAGAGTTTGTTAAGGAGGAGTTTTTAAAGAGAAGGAGAGGGAGGAGAGTTTGGGAGAGAGTTTGAGAGTAAGGAGGAGGAGGAGAGTTTAAAGAGAAGCGAAGGGAGGGAGAGTTAGAGTTTAGGAGAGAAGAGGAGAGAGTTTTAGGGGAGACCGGAGAGTCTGAGGAGGTTTAGGAGAGAGGAGGAGGAAGTTGAGTTTAATCAAAGGGAGAGTTTAAAGGACGAGGAAGGAGACAGGAAGATAGAGTTTAAGGAAGAGTTTATGAGGAGGATGGAAGAGGAGAGAGGTTTTTTTAAAGGGGAGGAATGAGTGTTTTAGGAGGAGGAGGAGAGGAGGGGAGGATGAGGAGGATAGAGTTTAGCAGAAGGAGAGAGGAAGAAGAGAGTTTAAGTTTTTAAGGCGGAAGGAGAGTTTAAGGAGGGAAGGAGAGCGAGTTTTGTAGAGAGGGGGAGAAGAGTTTAGAGGAGTTAGGAGGAGGAAGGAGGAGGAGTTTTAGAAGAGTTTAAGAGTTTATGAGTTTAAGAGTTTGAGTTTAATTTTTCGGATGAGTTTTTTTAGTTTTTAAGGAAAGGAGAGGAGGAGAAGTTTGAGGATGAGGGGAGGGGGAGAGTGTTTTAGAGTTTAATCAAAAGGAGGGGAGAGTTTAACGAAGAGGTTAAGTGGAGAGAGGTTAGGAGAGTTTAAAGGAGGAGGTTTTTACAGGGAGAGGAGAGTTTGGAGAGTTTATTAAGGAGGGAGAAGGAGAGAGTTTTAGAGTTTGGAGGAGAGGTTTAGGGAGTTTAATCAAAGAGAGTTTAAGGAAGGAGAGGAGAAGGAAAGGAGAGGAGGAATAAGGAGGAGAAAGGAGAGGAGAGGAGTGGAGAAGTTTTTAGAGTTTTAGGTGTTTAATTAGAGAGTTTTTTTGTTAATGAGAAGTTTTATTGAGTTTAGATGAGGAGGAGGGAGGAGAGAGTGAGTTTTGTTTAGAGTTTTTAAGGGGACAGGATGTGGTGTGAGTTAGAGAGTAGGAAGGAGCAGGAGGAGGAGGAGAGTAGGAGGAGTGAGAGGAGGAGGAAGGGAGGAAGGGAGAGTTAAGTTTTAGGGAGATGGAGAGTTAGAGTGATGGTTTAGGGAGTTTTGGAGTTTTCCAAGGAAGGAGGAGTTTTAGAGGAGGGAGCGGAGGAACGAGGAGGAGGAGGAGAGTTAAGGGAGTTTAGGAGTTTGGTAGAGTTGAGTTAGTTTAGAGGAAGGAGGGAGGAGAGTTCTTCAAGGAGGAGAGGTGGGAGAAAGAGTTAGGAGAGAGAGTTAGAGGAAGGAGGTTGAGTTTAAGTTTGGAGAGTTTTTTAAGAAGGAGAGTAGGGAGAGGAGAGAGTGTTTTAATCAAGCCTAAGTTTAAGGAGGAGGAAGGGAGAGGAAGGAGGAGAGTTAGGAGAAGGAGGAGATAGGGAGGAGAGGGAGAAAGGAGAGTCAGAAGGAGAGTTTCAAGCAGGAAAGAAGAGGAGGCGGAGGAGGAGGAGGTTTAGGAGAGAAGGGAAGGGGGGGGAGAGAAGAGTGGTTTTGGAGAGTTTGAGGGAGAGGTTTTAGAGTTGGAGGGAGAGGGAGGAGGAGACTAGTTTAGGGAGGAGGACTGGAGGAGGAGGAGGAGGAGAGGTTTGTAGAAGTTTAGGGAGTTTAAGGAGGAAGAAGGAGCCAGTGGATGAGGTTTAGGACTGGAGTTTTAAGGAGGAAGGAGAGTTTAGAGTTAAGGGAGGGAGGAGGGAGGAGGAGAGGGTAGAGGAGGAGGGAATAAGGAGGAGGAGCGGAGGGTGGGAGGAGAGGGAGGGTAGGAGAGTTGAGGTTGTTAATGCGGAGGAGAGGAGAGGAAGGAGGAGGAGGAGGAGAAAGGAGAGTTTAGGGACGAGAAGGAGAGTTTTGGGTGGGATTTGTAGGAAGGGAGAGGGGGAAGCAAAGAGGGAGGAGGAGAGTTTTTGTTTATGAAGAGAGGTTTAAAAGGAGGAGGAGTAGGAGGAGGGAAGAAGGGAGAGAAGGAGAGGGGAGGTTTAGAGGTTGGAGGATGAGGAGGAGAAAGGAGAGTTTTAGAGTTTTTTGAGGAGAGGAGTGAAGGAGGAGAGTTTAAAGGAGGGAAGGAGGAAAGGAGAGGAGAGTTGTTTTGCGGGAGATGGAGGAGAGTTGTGAGAGTAGTTTATTAGAAGGTGAGGAAGAGGAGAGAGGAGAGGAAAGGGAGGAGAGGAGGAAGAGCGGAGGAGGAGGAGAGTTTAGAGTGGAGAGTTAAAGGGATAGAGAGGAGAGTGCGTTTAAAAGGAGGGGAGGGGAATGGAGATGTTTTTGGTTTTTTGGATGAGTTTGACAGGGAGAGGGAGGGAGAGAACGAAGTGGAGGAGGAGGAGGAGTTGAGAGTTTAATCAAAGGAGAAGGGAGAGAGGAGAGGAGGGGAGGAGGAGAAGTTTTGTTTAGGAGAGTTAGAGGAGAAGAAGGGAGAGTAGAGGTTTTCAGTAGTTAAGAAGAAAGGAGAGGAGTGGGAGAAGAGGTTTAAAGAGGAGAATAAGGGAGAAGGAGTTGAGTAGGGGGAGAGGAGGGAGGGGAAGAGTGTTAGATGTTTTTAGGGGGAGGGAGGGGGGGAGAAAGTTTAATCCAAGACGTTTAGGGAGGAGAGTTTAGAGCAGAGGGAGGAGGAAGGAGGGAAGGAGGAGAGGGAGAGGTAGAGAGAAGGAGGAGGGAGGAGGAGAGGAGGAGGAGGAGGAGGGAGGGAGTTTAGAAGGGGGGAGAGGTAGGAGAGTCAAGGGAGGAGGAGGAAGGAGGAGGAAGGAGGGAGGTTGGGAGTGAAGTAAGGAGGAAGGGAGGAAAGGAGGAGGAGGAGAGTTTTAGGAGGAGGGAGGAGAGGAGGAAGGAGGAGAGGAGAGTTTAAGGAGAGGAGGGAGAGAGGAGAGGAGGAGGAGGAGAGAGTTGAAGAGTTGATTTGGAAGAGAGGATGTGTAGAGATGAGGAGAGGGAGAAAGGGGGGAAAGTGAGGAGGAGGAAGGGGAGAAAGAGGAGTAGGAGGAGGGGGGAGAGGAGGGAGGAGGGAGGAGAGGAGGAGGAAGGGAGGAGGAGGAGAGAGAGTGGAAAGGAGAGGAGGAGGAGAGGATGGGAGGAAAAGAGGAGGAAGAAGAGTTAGAGTAAGGAGAGATGAGAGTAGGAGGAGGAGAGGAGGCGGAGAGGTAGGAGGGAGGAGGAGAGTATAGAGGAGGAGGTTAGGAGAGAGGAGGTAGGAGAGGTAGAGTGATAGAGGAAGGGAGAGTTTGAGGGAAGGGGAAGGAGGAGGAGGAGGAGGAGAGTGAGAGTTAAGGAGAGTTAGAAGAAGGGGGAGGAGGATGGTAGAGAGAAGAGGAGTGGAGGAGGAGTAAGGAGGAGAGAGGAGGGGGAGAGTTAGGAAGGAGAGGAAAAATGAGGGAGGGAGAAAGGAGGAGGAGAAGGAAGAGAAGGAGGAGGGGAGGAGGTAGGAGGAGGAGTGGATGGAGAGTAGGAGAGGAATAAGAGGAGAGTTGAGAGGAGGGACGGAGAGTTTTAGAGTGGAGGAGTAGAGGAGAAGGAGGAGGAGGAGGAGGAGGAGGATAGAGGAGGAAGGAAGGAGAGAGGGAGAGTAAAGGGAGGAGGAAGGAGGAGAGTGGGAAGAGAGGGAGAAGAGGAGAGTAGAGGAGGAGAGGAGGTAGAGGAGGAAGGAGGAGGAGGAAGGAAAGGAGGGGGAGAGGAGAGGAGAGGAGGAGGGGGAGGGAGGAGGGAGGAGAGGCGAGAAGGAGAAGGAGGGAGGGAGGAGGAGAGAGGAGAAGGAGAGTAGGAGAGTGTGGAGAGGTACAGGAGAGGAGGAGGAGAAGGAGAGGAGGAGGAGAGGTAGAGATAGGAGGAGGAGGTAAGACAGAGTTAGGAGGGAGGAAGAGTAGGAGAGGTAATTGGAGGAGGAGGAGAGTAAGAGGAGGAGGGAGAAGAGGAGAGGGGGAGGAGGGAGAGGAGAAGGAGGGAGGGGAGGAGGAGGAAAGGGAGAGAGGAGGAGGAAAGAGTAGGAGGGGAGGGGAGGAGGAAGAGTGTAGGAGGGAGAGGAGGAGGGAGGAAGGGAGGAGAGGAGAAGGAGGGAGGTGGAGGTAGAGGAGGAGGAGGAGAAGGAGGAGGAGGGAGGAGGAGGAGAGAAGGAGGAGGAGGGAGGAGGAAGGAGGAGGGAGAGGAGGAGGAGGAGAGTTAGAGTAAAGGAGTAGGAGGAGAATAAGGAGCAAGGAGGAGAGGAGAGGAGGAGGAGGAGGAGGAGAGGAGGAGAGAGGAGGATGTTTGTTGGAAGGAGGTGGAGAGAGTTAGAGGATGAGAGAGGAGAGTTAAGGAGAGGTAGGGAGAGGAGGAGGAGAGGAGGGATAGAGGAGAGAGGAGGAGGGAGAGGTAGGAGAGAAGGAGAAGTTTATGGAGGAGAGTGAGGAGGAGGGAAGGAGGAGGAGGGAGGATGAGAGAAGATGGAGAGTTAGAGATTAGGGGGAGGAGGTTATGGAGGAGGAGAGGAGAGTAAGAGGGAGGAGGAGGAGGAGGAGGGAGAGATAGGAGGGAGAGGAGGGAAGGAGAGGTAGGAGGAGGAATGGAGGAGGGAGAGGGGAGAGGTGTTAGGGAGGGAGGATAGGAGGGAAGAGATGAGGTGAGGAGGGGAGGAGAGGAGAGATAAGAGAGGAGAGTAGGAGGAGGGAGGAAAGGAGAGGGAGGAAGGAGTTGGAGAGTTTAGGAGGAAAGTGAGGAGGAGGAGGAGAGAAGGAGTTAAGAGTAGGAGGAGAGGAGGAGAGAAGGAGGAAGGAGAGTAGGAGGAGAGGAAGAGAGTGAGGAGAGAGGGGGAGAAGGAGGAGTTAGAGTGTGAGGGAGAGGAAGGAGAGAAGGTTAGGGAGAGAAGAGTATGGAGAGGTGGAGAGTTTGAAGGAAGAAGGAGGAGGAGATGGAGGAGAGTTTTGGAGATGTAATGAGTTTGATGGAGGTAGGAGAAAGGAGAGTGGGAGAGTTAAGGAGGAGAGGAGGAGAGGAAAAGGGAGGAGGAAGAGGAGGGAGAGGGAGGAGGAAGGAGGGTAGAGGAGGAGGTAGAAAGGAGGAGAGGGGGGAGAGGTGAGTAGGAGAGGATTAGTGAGGAGAGATAGGAAGGAGAAAAGAGAAGGAGGGGGGGAGTGAGGGAGGAGGAGGGGAGGAGGGGAGGAGGGAGAGAGGATGGAGGAGAGTGGGATAGGAAGGGATAGGAGGAAGGAGGAAGGAGGAGGGGAGGAGTTGGAGAGTTTAAGGAGGAGGGTTTGGAGAGAGGGAGGGAAAGGAGGAGGGAGGAGAGTTGAGAGGAGAGAAGGAAGAAAAGAGTTTGAGTTTTGGAGGAGAGGGTGGAAGGGAGAGGGGAGAAGGGGAGGAAGAGTGAGGAGAGGATTAGGAGTAAAGGAGAGTTTAAAGGAGAGGAGGAGGGAGGTTAAGGAGACGAAGAGTAGGGGAGGGAGAAGAGGAAGGAGGGAGAGTAAGAGTTTGTAGAGGAGGAGAGGTTTTGAAGGAGTGGAAGAGGAGTGAGGAGGAGAGTAGGGAGAGGAGAGTTGGAAGGAAGGCTAGGGAAGGAGGAGAGTTAGGAGGAGAGGAGAGAAGTTTTAGAGGAGGGGAGAGTAAAGGGAGTACGAGGTTAGAGAAGGAGGGAGAGTTTGAGAATGAGAGTTAAGGAAGTGGAGGGAAGGAGGAGGGAAGGAGAGGTTAAGGAGTTGAGAGTAAGAGGGAAGGAGGAGGATGAGTTTAGTTTGGAGGAGGAAGGGGGAGGGAGAGTAGAGGTACAGTTGAGGAAGGAGAGGGTGGAGGAGAGTTTTAGAGTTTTAAGGAAGAGTGGAGGAGAGGTAGTTTGAAGAAGGAGGAGGGAGGGAGGAAGGAGAGTAAGAGGAGAAGTAGGAGAGAGTTAGGAGGCAGTGGAAGGAGGGGGAGGAAGGTTAGGAGGTATTTTAGTTTTAGGAGGAAGAGGAATAGAGGAGAGTTAAGGAGAGTTTTGAGGAGAGGAGAGTTTAGAGGAGTTAGTAGAGGAGAAGGTGGGAGAAGAGTTGGAGAGAGGAGGGGGGGAAGAGGAGAGGGGAGGAGGAGGAGGAGAGTTTGAGGAGGGAGGGAGAGGTAGGAGGAGGGTGTAAGGGAGGAGGAGGGAGGGAAGAGGAGAGACGAGAGAGAGGGAGAGTTAGGAGGGAAGGAAAGGAGGAGGAAGGAGGGGAGAGGAAGAGGAGGAAGGGAGGAGGGGAGGAGGAAGGGAGGGGAGAGGTAGGAGAGAGTTTAGTGTTTTAGGAGGGAGGTTGAGAGGAGGAGGAGAGTAGGAGGAGGGTTTGAGAAGGGAGGGAGGAGGAGGAGGAGGAGAAGTTTAGGAAAAGAGGGGAGGAGTTGGAGGAAGGAGGAGTTAAGAAAGGAGAGGTTAGGAGGAGTATAGGAGGAGGTGGAAAAGGAGGG
Organism: Metacarcinus magister; assembly: GCA_029783475.1. Taxonomy (NCBI): domain Eukaryota; kingdom Metazoa; phylum Arthropoda; class Malacostraca; order Decapoda; family Cancridae; genus Metacarcinus; species Metacarcinus magister. The sequence goes on from JAPQNM010000049.1 coordinate 4,762,098, forward strand.
GGAGGAGGAGGGAGAGTTAATGTAGAGAGGAGTAGGAGGAGTGAGGAGAAGGAGGGGAGGGGAGGAGAGTTAGGAGGAGTTATAGGAGGTGTTGTTTAGTAGAGATGTAGGGAGAGAGGTTTTAGGGTAGGAGGAGAAGTAGGAGGAGGTTTTTTTAGGTGGAGGAAGGAGGAGGAGGAGGGGGGAGAGTTTAATAGGAGAGGAGGAGAGTAGGAGATGTAGGAGGAAGGAGGAGAGGAAGAGAGTGAGAGGAGAGGTCGAGGAGGAGAAAGGAGGAGAGGAGGATAGTTTATAAGTAGGAGAGGGGAGGGAGGAGGAGGAAGGAGAGTAGAGTTTAAGGAGGAGGAGAGTAGGTTTAGGAGGAGGTGTGAGAGTAGTTTAGAGGGGAGGTAGTTTAAGGTTTAAGGAGGTAGGAGAGGATGGAGGAGTGAAGTTAGGAGAGTTTAGGAGGGTTAGGAGGAGTTTAGGAGGAAGGAGGAAGAGGAGGAGGAGGAGGAGAGGAGTGAGGAGGGTGAGGGAAGGAGGAGGAGGAGAGTTTAGTTTTTTAGGAGAGTTGAGGAAGGAGGAGGAGGAGAGTTTTGAGTTTCGGAGGTTTGAGGAGAGTTTTTGAGGGTTTTTTTTAGGTGAGGAAGAGTAAGGAGGAGGAGGAGAAGGGGAAGGGGAGGAGGAGAGGGAGAGAGGGGAGGAGGGGAGGGAGGAGGGGAGGAAGGAGGAGGAGGAAAGGAGGAGAGTTTGGAGAGGAGGGTTTTTAAGGAGGAGGGTTTTAGGAGGAGGGAAGGTTTAGGAGGATGGTTGATGAGAGTTATAGGAGAGGAGTTTGAGGGTGGAGGTTTTTTTTTTGAGGAGGGAGAGGAGGAGAGTTTGGGTTTGAGAGTTTTTTGAGTTTAGGAGGAGGGTAGGGAGGGTTGAGTTGGTGGAGTAGGGGGGGATGAGGAGGAGGTAGGAGGATGGAGAGTAGGAGGAATGGTTTAGGAGAGTGAGGTGGGGAGAGGTGGGAGGAGGGTTTGAGGAGGAGGATGGAGTTTTAGGGTGGAGAGTTTTAGAGTTGGGGAGGAGAGGTTTAGGAGTGAAGAGTTTAGGAGGAGGTAGGAGAGGAAGGAGGGGAAGGAGGAGGAAGGAGAGTTTGAGTTTAAGGAGGGTGAGAGTTGAGTTTATATGAGGTAGGGAGTTTAGAGTTTTGGAGGAGAATGGAGAGAGGAGGAGGAGTGGAGGAGGAGGAGGAGGAGGAGGAGTGAGAGGAAGGAGGAGGAGGAGGGAGTTTGAGGTTTAAGGTGGAGGGGGGAGAGAGGAGAGTAGGAGGAGGAGGAGGAGATAGGAGGGGAGGTTTAGGAGAGAGGAGGTTTGAGGAGAGAGGAGGAGGGAGGAGGGGAAGAGGAGAGGAGGGAGGAGGAGGAGGAGGAGAGAAGAGTGTTAGAAAGAAGAGTTTAGAAGTTTTTAGAGTTAGAGTTTTAGGAAGGAGACGAGAAGAGTTTAAGGAGAAGGAGGAGAGGAGGAGAGTTTAATTTTAAAGGAGGAGGAGAGAGAGGGGAGGAGGAGGAAGAGAGAGTAGGAGGAGAGTTTAATTCAAGCCTAGTTCCCTGTTAGCTTTAATGGTCACCTCGTCTCTGAATGCAGTGTGTGGGCAAGAGGATGTAACAGGATTGCAACTCTCTTTAAATGTATACCAGTGTAAATATTTTTTTTTTCTTGCTTTCTTTTTTTTATTTTTCTCATTTCTCTCTCTCGCTCTTTTCCTGAACTCGTGGCAAGGTAATGGGTGGCAGTCTTGGGTGATTATTGTTGTTTTATTAATGGTTTTTGTTATTGTTAGTGTGAAGATATTTAATGTTTTTTTTTTTTTGAGAGGAGAAAGGGGGATTAAAATTATTTTTGTCTTGCTCTTTCTCTCTCTTTCTATCTATCTATATATCTTTCTATTTATCTATCTATTGTGTTATTGTTATTATTCTTCATGGCTTTCTTGTTCTTGTTATTCACATTTCTTCTTCTCCTTCGTCTTCCTTCCTCCTCTCCTTTTCATCTTCTTCTCTCTTATGTTTCGCTACTTGGTTTCACTCTTGTCTTATTTGCTGACGTCATATTTCCAAAGTGTTTTCTCTTTTCTGGCAACACGTGACTCTTTGTTTTACTTTCTGAATGTGTGAGTTGGGAAGTTATTTGTGTGTGTGTGTGTGTGTGTGTGTGTGTGTGTGTGTGTGGTGTGTGTGTGTGTGTGTGTGTGTGTGAGTGTGAGTGTGTGTAAGGAGTGATTGGTTACGCAATGTCTCCTCTCCTCAACCTCATTCCTCTCCTTTTCCCCTTGGATTAGGGTGCGTCCTTCAGCATCCCTTCCCCTTACCCTTGGGAGTTGCTAGCTAATCCCCATACCTCTATCTCCGGCCCTTCCTCCCTTCCTCCCTTCCTCTCTTCTTCCTTTCCTCCCTTCCCATCTTTTTTCTATCTCCCTGAGCCTCGATATGTATATTTGTGTGTTTGAAGGAGTATGTGTAAGACAGACAGACAGACAGACAGACAGGCAGACAGGCAGGCAGACAGACAGGCAGGCAAACGAAGTGATATGCTGGAAAGGCAAGAATTATGCATGAATGTAGATAGGTAGGAGAGAGAGAGGGAGAGGGAGAGAGGGAGAGGGAGAGGGGAAAGAGGGATGGGGAAAAGTGATGGAGGTGCCCTGAGGGATGAGGCTGAGTGAGGGATGAGGGAGTGCGGAAGTGAGGGGGAGAGGACAGTTTAGGGGGAGAGGGAGGGAGACAGACACACTCCCTTAGGAAATCAAGGAACATGGCACCCAATACTGAGAGAGAGAGAGAGAGAGAGAGAGAGAGAGAGAGAGAGAGAGAGAGAGAGAGAGAGAGAGAGAGAGAGAGAGAGAGAGAGAGAGAGAGAGAGAGAGAGAGAGAGAGAGAGAGAGAGAGAGAAAGGTCAACCCTTCAGTCACTATGCATACACCAATGTGTCTCATTCGCCACAGGTGTCAGGAACGCAGGTGGGAGGAGGAGAAGGAGGGGAGAGGGAGGGGGAGGGAGGGAGGGAGGGAGGGAAGGAAGGGGAGGGTAGACGGAGGGAGGGAGGAAGGCAAGGAAGAAGAGAAAAGAGAAAAGAGGGACAGTGTGAAAGACAATCAAGTGTTAATTGGAGAGACAACTTTGAGAAAACACTCCTCCTTGCTTTCCCCTTACCCCCCATTACCTCCCCTTCCCTCCCCCCCCCCTTACCTCCCCTTACCTGCCTTCACTCCCACCCACTTCAAGTATTCATCGGTAATTCTAAAAAAAGCCTCCATCCTGACTGTCTCCATTACACTCAATTCACTCTCTCTCTCTCTCTCTCTCTCTCTCTCTCTCTCTCTCTCTCTCTCTCTCTCTCTCTCTCTCTCTCTCTCTCTCTCTCTCTCTCTCTCTCTCTCTCTCTCTCTCTCTCCTTGGTGGTATGTGTGTGCTTCCTACCACTAACTCATCCTCCTTCTCTTCCCTGAACCACAATACATCTCTCTTCCCTTCCCTTCCCTTCCCTTCCCTTCCTCTGATTCCTTTATATCACCCCACACACACACACACATTCTCTCTCCCTCCCTGAATCACTGTACACTCCCTAACCTCATCTTTCTCTCCCTGATGCTCTTTCCAGGCCTCTCCCTCACCCCTCCCTTGTATCACGACCCCTAACCCTCCCTAGAGTATTCCACCCCATTGTAGTTTTGAAGGCAGTGTATATTTTCCTTCCTTTGACTCTTTTTTTTCTTCTTCTCCCTTCAATAGCATACCTACACCTCTATGAAACTTTCTAATGTATTGTTGACATTTCTCACCCCTGGCTCTCCCTCTATGGCACTCCTTGACCCTTGTATCACCACCTGGCACTCTCTTACTTCCCTACCTACCCTCCCTCCCTCCCTGCATCTCGTTCTGGCATGCTCCTCCCTCCGCCTCCTCACCAGATGGCACTCCGAGGATCCTTTCTATAACTCATGTTGGATTGGCACAGCTGGTCTCGTTTGGGTAATGGAAAGATCTATGAACACACTCGGTTACTGGTTCTGTGAGGGGAGGGAGAGAGGGGAAAGATGGGTATATTGAGGTGTGGGTGTTGTGGAAACGATAGAGAGAGAGAGAGAGAGAGAGAGAGAGAGAGAGAGAGAGAGAGAGAGAGAGAGAGAGAGAGAGAGAGAGAGAGAGAGAGAGATAGAGAGAGTAAGGGTTTGTAGCTCCCCGTCTCTTCGTTTCACTGCACCAACTTGTAACTAGTTTCTACCGAGAATTAATTTGGTCGAAAGCACACCCGCTATAGGAGGGGGGTGGGGGGGAGGGGGGGTTAAAGGTGCACAGGTGATAATGCCGCGTACAGGTGTGTGTGTGTGTATATGTGTGTGTGTGTGTATTTGTAGTCAATCTCTATATCTTTTCTCTCCTCTCTCTCTCTCTCTCTCTCTCTCTCTCTCTCTCTCTCTCTCTCTCTCTCTCTTTGTAGTTTTTATTACTTTAACTTTCTTTTACAGATGATTTTTTCCCTTCCTTTTTTCCCCCATAACTCACCGCTTGTTCATGTTTCCCTCATCCAAAATATTTCCAAAGCCCTTTTTTTCCCTTCCTGAATATTCCCTTTTTTCTTTTTGAGTTTCCAATACCACTGTTTTCTTTTCTTTTTTTTCATATATCTCTTTCTATTTCCCATCCTGAACTATTTTTATTTTCATTTTCTTGTTGCAATACCGTTTTTGTTTTGTTTCATCTTTCTATCTTTCTTTCTCTCTTTTTTTTTTTCTTTTTTCATTCTTCTTTTTCTTGTACTGAGTATTTTTTTTTCTAACCTTTACTATATATCTTTTTAACAATTCGTAAATCCTTTTATTTATTTATTTATTTATTTATTTATTTTTTATAGACGGGTGAATCTATAAGGGAAAGGATCCATTGTTATTTAATGAAGTATAAACACCTTAACTTTATCTTGATTGATTTTCTTCATCTCATTACTCTTCTCTTTCTTCCTTTCTCACTCTTTTAATAATGGGTTTTGTTTCTAATTATCTTGTTATTATTTGGTATTAGTGGATAATCTTTTTCTTCTTCTTCTTCTTCTTCTTCTTCTTTCTTCTTCTTCTTCATCATCCTGTTCTTCTTCTGGGCGACAGCGTGTCCTCTTTTTTCAGAAGGCCTTTTAGAAAATCTATTTTTGGCACACACACACACACACACACACACACACACACACACACACACACACACAACACACACACACACACACACACACACGATGTCCCACAAATTCATCCATTTACTGAATATAAAATTTTAACCCTGCCTTTTTCTACTCTCCTCCTCCTTCTCCAAGCGTCCTATTTACCTCTCTCTCTCTCTCTCTCTCTCTCTCTCTCTCTCTCTCTCTCTCTCTCTCTCTCTCTCTCTCTCTCTCTCTCTCTCTCTCTCTCTCTCTCCGCTGTTCATCCTCATCTGCATCAAATATTTCTTAAAAGATAAAATACAACTTAAATTTTCAGTGAAGTGAAACGAGGAGGCGGAGGAGAAGGAGGAGGAGGAGGAGGAGGAGGAGGAAGAGGAGGAGGAAGAGGAGGAGGAGGAGGAGGAGGAGACTTTGTAGCTTTATATATTTCTGTGCAAAGTATTCATGGTTGTCTGCCTGTGTGTGTGTGTGTGTGTGTGTGTGTGTGTGTGTGTGTGTGTGTGTGTGTGTGTGTGTGTGTGTGTGTGTGTGTGTGTGATTTATGATGCACGTTGCAAGACCTAAAGAGGAACAAGCGCCCGAGGGGAAAGGAGGGAGTGCGAGATAATAGCAGAGGAAAGAGGAAGGGGGGGGGATAGGGAGGGAGGGAGGGAGAGAAGGAGGGAGGAAAAGAGGAAATAGGAGACAAGAAAAAAGGAACGGTACGAGAGAGAGAAAAAACAAAAGAGAGAGAGAAAGAGAGAGAAAGTAAAACAAAAAATATTGCCATACTTAGAAAGGTTTAGGAAAAGGGAAACAAAAAGAGGAAAATAGGGAAGTAGGTAAAGGGAGATAAAGGGAGGGGAGGAAAGAGGGGAAAGGAGGGGAAAGGGGGGGAAGGGGGGGTAAGGGGGCTTATACCATATCCACGACCTCTGTTTTCAAAGGGATGGAGGGATCAATAGGAGAGAGAGAGAGAGAGAGAGAGAGAGAGAGAGAGAGAGAGAGAGAGAGAGAGAGAGAGAGGTGCATGTTGATGAAAAACGAATCACAACCTTGTATCTCTCTCTCTCTCTCTCTCTCTCTCTCTCTCTCTCTCTCTCTCTCTATGTTTTGCTATGAGGCGTGTTTATTGTTTTCTGATGGAACGAAGGGGGGCAGGGAGAGAAAGGAGGAGGGAGGAAAGGAAATAGAGACGGAGGGAGGGAAGGAAGGAGGGAGGGAGGGAGGGTGGGAGGGAAGGTTGGTAATGGATAACGACAAAAATATAGTTGAGAGAGAGAGAGAGAGAGAGAGAGAGAGAGAGAGAGAGAGAGAGAGAGAGAGAGAGAGAGAGAGAGAGAGAGAGAGAGAGAGAGAGAGTTTTCAATATTCTGATTTATATTGAGCTGTTTTCTTTTCTTGTTTTTTTCTTCTTCCTGCTCTCCAATGAAACCGTTAGGCCTATAGTTTTTATGTTCTTTATTTTTAGTATATCTTTTGTAGGCTGTAAGTTATGTTTTCTTTTCATCTAAATTTGTAGACCTTAACTTATAGGTCTTCCTGGGTAGTTTGAGGTCTGCCTAGCGTTGAGAGAGAGAGAGAGAGAGAGAGAGAGAGAGAGAGAGAGAGAGAGAGAGAGACAAAGTGAGAGATAATGGTTACATCAGGAAACGTTAAGTGCTATACTGGTATCTCTCTCTCTCTCTCTCTCTCTCTCTCTCTCTCTCTCTCTCTCTCTCTCTCTCTCTCTCTCTCTCTCTCTCTCTCTCTCTCTCACACACACACACACACGTTCATAGTAATATAAAAGTTTTCCCTTCTATTCTAAGTGATACAAGTACGATCCAACTCCCCTTCTGAGGCAGCTTGCACGAATCCCATTTAAATAACTTATAATATTGTAAACGCTCATATGACTTTCTTATGTTTTCCAATAAGGGTAAAAGGGGGATGTAACGCCACCAAGGGGATCCAGTACCTTATAAACCTTTTGTTCCCTCGTGTCTTTTTATTTCTGGTACCCACGTTATTTTGCTTTTTATTTTAATTTAGAGTTTCCAGTTTCCAGTTTCCAGTTCTGGGTTTCAATTGTGTTTCTTCCTCTGTTCGGAACAATTTTGCTACTGATGAAAGATGAGGTTACGAGGGAGAGGGAGAGGGTAAGGAATGGGGAGGGAGAGGGAGACGTTAAGGGAGGGAGAGAGAAAGGAAGGGAGAGGGAGAGGTAGAGGGTAAGGGAGAGAGAGTAGGGGAAGGATCAGAGCAAGCTGGCGAGGGAAAGAGAGAAAAACAAGTTGAGATGGAATAAAAAAGGGCGAGAGAGAGAGAGAGAGAGAGAGAGAGAGAGAGAGAGAGAGAGAGAGAGAGAGAGAGAGAGAGAGAGAGAGAGAGAGAGAGAGAGAGAGAGAGAGAGAGAGAGAGAGAGAGAGAGTTAATCTTAAATCTTTGAAGCAAATTGTGTTAATGGTTTGTGGCTAAAAACACGAGCCATCAAAGGTTCATAAATTAATGAGTCATTTTGATGTTCGAACCACCGAGCGTCGTTCATGAAGCACCAGGAAGGAGAAGGAGCGTCACATAGAGAGGAGTTTCGAAGCAGTGTTAGTCGAGACCAAGTTTATGAAAGCCACTCATGAAACCTATTACAAAGTTTCCTCTGTATGTGTGTGTGCGTGCGTGTATGTGTGTGTGTGTGTGTGTGTGTGTGTGTGTGTGTTAAAGTTTCGAATCAAAGTTCCAAACGATGCTTCATATTCGCAAGGAAGCTTTGAATCCTTGTGTCGGTCAGTGGTTCGCAAATTCGGTTCAATTTTGCGAGTTTTAATATTCAATTCGTATTTCCATTTTGGGTTATGCATTGATTTCATAAGAGGGGAAGGGGAAGGGGAAGGGGAAGGGGTAGGTAGATGAGGGGAGAGAAGAGGGGTCACAGGGTATGCAGAGAGTGAGGGGAAGGGATTGAGGGGTGGAGTGGCAGGTTGAGATAGGTAACAGAAGGGGAAATGTGAGGGGTCAGTGGGTAGAAAATAGGAAGAGTAAGAAAAAGAGAGGAACAGGAGAATCTTTATTTATTATTTTTTTTGTATTATTTTTTTTTTAATGTTTCATTGTAAGGGGAAAAGATGGCAGTGGGGATTGGGAGGCAGTCCTTGGAATTTCTCTCTCTCTCTCTCTCTCTCTCTCTCTCTCTCTCTCTCTCTCTCTCTCTCTCTCTCTCTCTCTCTCTCTCTCTCTCTCTCTCTCTTTAAAATGACGTTCGGATTCAGGTTCCTTTGTGTCCAATGTACGAGATTCTTTCAAAGTGTTTCGAAGCCTCAGTCCGGTACGAGTATAAAGTTCAGACCCAAGTAGCGTCCTCTGAATCAGCTGATTACACACACACACACACACAGAGACACACAGACGCACAGAGAGAGAGCTACTAACTTCTCTATACAGTAACGTAGAGAAAGGCGGATCCAATTTCATTACTTAGCATTTAACTGGTGAATTAGAACGTTATATGGTTTTGAGTGCAGTTAAACGAGACCAGGAAAGCCTTATCGTAAAGCTGAAAGGAATTATTAGAACGAAGGTGAAAAAAGGAATAACTCGTAATGAAATGATTTGAAAGTTATATTGATATTGAAAAGAATTGATTGTTATGTTGATGAAATTGTAAGCAGTTAGAACGAGGAAGATAGAAAGGAATTAATAATTGATTTTCTCCTTACCTTCCAGTGACTAATATTGACGTGTGTTGTGCTGTTTGTTCTTCCTTTGTACTCCTTTGTACGTACATTGCAAGTCTTCCCCTGCGCCTCCCCCTCCTCCTCCTCATTGCAAGTGCTATCCAAGAGGCAGGGTGAGTACAAGATGTTTATATATATGTTTTCTAACACATTTATACCCATGACTATTATATTGTGGTAATGCTCTGAGCCTTAGCCACGCACTGTATAGATTATTAATGTTATAGTAGTAGTACACTGTAAAAAAATTCTGGTTTTTTTACATACTTTTATCTGTATATACCAAGAGATAAATCACTATAATTGAAAATACAGTTCAGACCGTTGTACGCGATAAGCATTTTCCTTTTAATGTCCTTATCTCTTCAGAGCATTCATTGCTAAATGTTTACAATCTATAAAAAGGATGTGACGAACCACCAGGACATCTTATTATAATCAAACAGTATTTAATTATGATAATATGATTTACAGGAAAATAACTGTATCTCAGAATACAGTTAGACTGTAAATGGTATAGATTATTTTTATTTTGTTTGTGATATTCAAAGATTTACTCTTAGTGAAACATTTGAAATACAACACTAATTCCTTACAGATACATTAATGAACATGACAATGTCTTATAAAATAGTAAAATGACGGTTCTTTGAAAGCATTTATTCATATTGCGACGCTTGGCATTACCACTCCAAATCATTGCCAGGTATTGCTTATTGTTCGTGTTACGTGCGGCTTATATAACTTTCAGCGCAAGGTAATGAGTTGAAAACTAATGAAGGTAAAAGAAACATTTGGCGCAAATGTGATTTGGTTCGGTTATAGACATCCTATAGAGAAGAGATTATGAGAAGAGAATATTCATCATCATCATCATCATTGTGCTGTGGAGAGCAAGACAATGGTAAGTACGGTAAGTAACTATTTTTTCTCTCTGTTGATCTTTAAAATAATTATGTTTTTAAGGAAGCGTGGCAAATAGAATAAAAGAGTATAGCGTGGCAAATAGAGTACACTGTCTTTATCCTTTCAGATGTTTTGTAAGCATCAACCCAGACAGTGGCAGCAGAGAGGTGGAACTTTACTACATTTTACAATGATATTTTAACGTTCTTCTAAATGGAACATTCTCGATTATTTTTCTATCATTATATGCAGGTAAGGAATTTGACCAAAGATATTATATGAAATATTTTTATACTTTTATATTGTATCACATAGGGGTGACATCTTACACTCAAGATATGATAAGTTGTCACAGTAAGTGTCATTAAGTAGTGTCTGTCATGGGGAATACTTCAATAAGAATATAACCTTTGTACTTGAAAATAAAATGCATATTAATTATCAATTAGTTTGTATTATTCTTTTCCAAAGGAGATGGTTTCCACAGTGATTCACAAATATTCTATGAATTGACTTATTTTTTTTTATTTTTACAATATTATACTTGAATTTCTTACAGAAAAGGGCAGCATTAATTATGGTATTCATGAGAACCTGTAAATACCTTCATAAAGGTATCTACAAGTTCTTATAAATACTGTAGTTATTGCTGGCTCAATTGTGGAAGAAATACAAGAAAATGCTATACAAAAATACAGGGATATGAAAATAGAAAAAATTACAAATAATTTCTGTTAAATATTTTACAGGAAAAATGTATTTTGTACGGTAAAGTGTTTACAGTATATGTAAATTTACAGATATTTTCTGTAAATCTTTTTACAGAAAAACTGTATTTATTTTACGGATAAAATGGTTTACAGAACATCGTAAATTTTACAGAGAATGTTTGGCAGCATGGATGCCAGTAAATTTTCTGTAAAATTTACAGTTTATTTTTTACAGTGTAGTAGTAGTAGTAGTAGTAGTAGTAGTAGTAGTAGTAGTAGTAGTAGTAATAGTAGTAGTAGTAGTAGTATTTATTCCATTGTATTTTGATCACGAGAATCGAAAAGGAATCTAATTTTGTTGATTGATTTCCTGGGAATTGTTCGTGATGTTTTCATCCTTTCCGTTCTCCTCCTTTCTCTCCTCACTCCCACCCCCACCCCCTTCTCTCTCTCTCTCTCTCTCTCTCTCTCTCTCTCTCTCTCTCTCTCTCTCTCTCTCTCTCTCTCTCTCTCTCTCTCTCTCTCTCTCTCTCTTTCTCTCTATTCGTATCCAGAGCAGCTTAACTCCGAATTGTTCTGTTTTGAATCACAATTGCCGCTATGTCCCCATTTGCGCTAGGAAAGAAAATCCTGAGTGGGTTGGAAGTGAGCCGCGGACACCCATATCGGGCTGGCTGGCGGGGTGGTGGGGCTGGTGGGGATGATGGGGGTGGTGGGGCTGATGGGGGTGGTGGGGGTGGTGGGTCTGGCGGCGTCCAGGGCAAGGCTAGACTGACCCACAAACTCCATAAAACGTGGTAACTGGTCCTTAATCAAGTGGCCTCACGTAGCATCCGTATCGCAAGCGAGGGTCAGGCCAGGATCATCCCCAAAAGTGTGTATAGGTCACCCAACGTCCTGTGTCCACAATCACACACACACACACACACACACACACACACACACACACACACACACACACACACACACACACACACACACACACACCCACTCTCTCTCTCTCTCTCTCTCTCTCTCTCTCTCTCTCTCTCTCTCTCTCTCTCTCTCTCTCATACGTCTTTTCGTCCTCCCTGCCCTGCTCTCTTTCTCTCCATCCCTTCCCGCCCCCCTTTCCCGCCTCTTCTCGTCACCCTCCCCCTCCCCCTTACACGAAGCGCTTCCACCAGATTATTTTTTACCCTTTCCAGGAGGTCAAACGGTCTTGGAGGAAGGCAAAGTTTAGCAGTCAGAACCTTGTATCGTATTGCATCACAACATAAATCACTGAGTCATCAATTTTAGGACGCCGGAATGGCCCCAACAACCCCGCCCCCCCCCCCTCACACTACCCCCTTATTGGTCACCGCCCCCCTCCACTGCAACCTTCCACCACCACCACCTCCTCCTCCTCCTCCTCCTCCTCCTCCTACATGAATCAAATTAAAAAAAACGAAGAAAAATCACTATAATTTCAAAACCTGACCCGAAGAAGGAAAGTTTCAAATGTTTCCCCCAAAGCTTCATAAGAGGCTTCACACCCTTTAGGATTCGAAGCTCCACGATCAATGCGAAACACGAACGAGACAACAGAACTGCAATGAATCTGAGTGGAAATTCCGCTAGTGGGATCAGCAACCAACCCCCTTTCCCCCTCTTCCTCTCTTCTTCCCTCTCTCCTCCTCCTGCTCCTGCCTCCTCCCCTCAGAAAGAGAAAGTGTGAGTGAGACGATACTTGTCCCTCAGGGGAAACAAGAGGACGAGGGCACAATGCTGACCCAGTGTGTGTGTGTGTGTGTGTGTGTGTGTATGTGTGTGTGGGTGTGTATTTCTCTCTCTCTCTCTCTCTCTCTCTCTCTCTCTCTCTCTCTCTCTCTCTCTCTCTCTCTCTCTCTCTCTCTCTCTCTCTCTCTCTCGGTTGTGTCCTTCGAGCATTCTATCCTTGTCTCCATCAGCTGTTCTCTCTCACGTGAATCCTCCCTCCCTCTCTCTCTCTCTCTTATTCCCTCCCCCCCCCCTTTCCCTCCTCCTTTGCTTTCTCTCTCAATTAGAGTGAATATTAAATGGTTTAGTCTGCCCTGAAATATAGTTTGCCTTCCATGATCCTCTCTCTCTAAGTAAATTGATGGAAGAAAATATCATAATTATAAAAGAAAAGAAAATGGAAAAATAAAATTACATCTACGACGTATTATAATTATTGTTGTTGTTGTTGTTGTTGTTGTTGATGCTGTTGTTGTTGATGCTTGGTCTCGTGGGTAATTGGGGTTAATATTATTTTCCTAATTAATTATGTGTTAAATTGACGGTGATTTTCTCTATTCTCTCTTCGTCCTTCCTTTCTTCGCGCCCATATTTTTCTCTCACATCTTCTTCTTCCTCCTCCTTCTCCTCCCCTGTTTTCTTCTTTACCGTGACCTTATTTCTCTCTATTCTTTTCTCTCTTCTTCATCTATTATTTCCCTTAATCTCTTTCCGTCTCCTCCTCCTCCTCCTCTCTATTCCTGACCTTCAAAGTCACCCAACCCTACCCCCCCTTTTTCCTCTCCTCCTCTTTCCTTCCCTTCTTCCTCTTTCCCTCCCTTCTTCACATCTCTTTCCTCTCTTCCCATCTTCCTTTCTTACCTTTCTTTCTTTTCTGGACGTGGAAAAAGAGAGAGAGAGAGAGAGAGAGAGAGAGAGAGAGAGAGAGAGAGAGAGAGAGAGAGAGAGAGCCTATCAAGGAGAAGAAACAAAGCTAATCGCAGTCTTTCATCTTCTTGTGTGTTCAGTGAGGCGATAGATGGCGGTGGTGTTCTTACTAGTATTAATTATTATTATTATTATTATTATTATTATTATTATTATTATTATTATTATTATTGTGATGTTCGATGTGGAGATTTTACGTTATATCTATTTTATCTATTTTTTCTTTTCTTTCGTTTGTTTTTTTTCTTCTATCTTTTATATCCACATTTTTTATTTCATTTATTTTTATACATACGTTTTAAAAGATAAAAATATTGGTACAGTTTTTTTTGGGGCATATTTATATATATTTTTTTCGTCTCTTTCTCTCTCTCTCTCTCTCTCTCCTCTTGCTCTTCTTTTTTTTTTTTCTTGCTTTTGTTTTTTCTTATTTATTTTATTCCCTTCAATAATCCAAATTTAAAGGGCAAGGCAAGGCATCCATTTCATTTCAGTTTCCCGCGCCAGAATCTCATCGGCTCGTGACTTTTCCTCTAAGATTTATGGAGAATATGTGTTCTGAATTTCCCTCTTTAAAAGGTTTGGAAAGAAAGGGAAATTTTCTTGATCTTTCTCATCTCTGTTTCGTTTTCTTCTTCTTCTATTAATATATTGGTTTATCTCCTATTTTATTTTTTATTTTATTTAATTCTTATGTTTGTTTTCCTTCGTTTTTTTTTTCTCTCCTTCTTTCCTCCTCCTTTTCCTCTTGTTTCTTTGACCTCTATCCCTTATCCTGTTTTATCCACTCTTAAATCCCATTCTTTCCTCCTTCCTCCTCTTGTTTTTTATTTTCTCTCTCTCTCTCTCTCTCTCTCTCTCTCTCTCTCTCTCTCTCTCTCTCTCTCTCTCTCTCTCTCTCTCTCTCTCTCTCTCTCTCTCTCTCACTCTTTACTGTTAATCTTTTACCTTACCTTTCTTCCTCCTTTCACTAGTTTTTCTCTTTTCTTTTTTCTTTCTTATTCTTTAGTTTACATTTTCCTTCCTTCTTTCTATCCTATAATTCCTTCCTTCCTTCTTTCTTTCCTCTTACCATCCACTCGTTCCCTCCTTCCTTCCTTCCTTCTTTCCTTCCTTCCTACATACCTTCCTTCCTTCTTTCCTTGCTACCTACCATCCATCCTTTCCTACCTTCCTTCCCACCTCCTCCTCCTCCTCCTCTTCCTCCTCCTCCTCCTCCTCCTCCTGGTGCTCTCCTCGCCTCCGCTATAACATAAACAAGGCCTGACCCTCAAACAACACCATTGAATCTCAGCTAATGGTTAGGTTACCTGCTCTTTTGGGAAAGCCTCTAGGTATAACATTTGGCAGAGAATTTTATTTATATTTTATTATATTTTATTATATACATACATTTTGTGTGTGTGTGTGTGTGTGTGTGTGTGTGTGTGTGTGTTTTATTTTATCACACATACAGGAGAAGATAAAAAAAAGAGAGAAAGAGAGAGAGAGAGAGAAAAAAAAAGAGAGAGAGAGAGAGCGAGAGTGAGTAAGTCGTTAAAGTATATTAGAATCTCACCAATATGTACCCAATCACACACACATCTTCCCCCCCCTCCTCCTCCTCCTCCTCCTCCCCCTCCCCCTCCCCCTCCCCCTCCCCCTCACTAATTTCCCCTCTCCATCTCCCCTGATCAGACGTAAGGTCAACTAATGATTTTTTTGCAGCTTTAATTAACTTCAGACGCGTGTGTTTGCTGAGAGAGAGAGAGAGAGAGAGAGAGAGAGAGAGAGAGAGAGAGAGAGAGAGAGAGAGAGAGAGAGAGAGAGAGAGAGAGAGAGAGAGAGAGAGAGAGAGAGAGTATGCTAGTCATGCTATTGCCTACATCTTCATAAAATAATCAGAAAATATCAACATTAATAAAAAAAAAATGGTGAATCATGAATAGCTATGAATAATCAACGTGGTTTTGCCTCCAATTGCTTTTCTCTTTGGGTTCATTCACGAATTTATGCAACTTGAATTAAAGGTATACATAGATTTTTTATTTATTTCATTTTTTATTAATTTTTTTGGGGGGCGTGATAATTAAGTTCTTGGGTAAGCTGTGTGTGTGTGTGTGTGTATATGTGTGTGTGTGTGTGTGTCTGACTCACCACACACACACACACACACACACACACACACACACACACACACACACACACACACACACACACACAGCTTATCATCCTGAGTATTTTCACAACTAATGCGAAGGAGTGACGTTCAGGAAATCCTCGGTATTTTACGCTGTTCCAATTAATCTTTCTCTCTCTCGCTCTAACATATTTTTTACCCCCCCACACTTTTATTCCAGCATTTAAAAAGTAAGACGATGAAGGATGAGAGAGAGAGAGAGAGAGAGAGAGAGAGAGAGAGAGAGAGAGAGAGAGAGAGAGAGAGAGAGAGAGAGAAAGAGAGAAAGAGAGAAAGAGAGAGAGCATGGAAAACAGGAATCAACAACTTATAAATATGTTCAGGTTTTCGTTGGGTTGAGTTGAATCGGATCGAGACGGTTTTCACAAGCTTGGTTTAGAAAGGTCTTATCTTTTGCAATCCTTCAGCGCCATAGATGAAGTTGAAAGGAAAAAAAAAAAGAAAGAAGAAAAGAAATATGTATTGTATTATTTGCTATTCGTAGGGACATATTTTTTGGGGGGGCGTTGAATATCGTAATCGGATGAAGTGAAGTATAAGACTTACTTGCATAATAACTGTAGTTTATATATATGGGTTACGATGCCACACTAGGACGATCAGAAGGCTTTTGTTATTTTTGTAGCTGTTTCT
>JAPQNM010000049.1:4788065-4796550 GCA_029783475.1 Metacarcinus magister
TTTACCTATTCTCCCTTTGCTTTAGAAGGAGGAGGAGGAGGAGGAGGAGGAGGGAGGAGGAAGAAGAAGAGGAGGAGGAAATGTAAGATAGAATACGATATAATTCTTGATAAGTAGACGATAAGAAATAGATATACAATTAATTAGCTAGATATACGTCAATAGACAAATAAATTAATAGATAGATATATAGATAGACAATCATAAGTTCAGATTAATAGATATATAGAGAGAATGAAAGTAAAGAAAGACAAAGTAAGAGATCATGGCAAGAAACTGGAAAATAATTGCGAGTATCAAGATCCTGGAAAAAGAAACTGGAAGCAAGAAAACAAACGAATATTTACATGGGAAAAAAAAGAAGAAAAAAAAAGAAAGGTAGAAGAGAATCCAATTTTCTTCTGGTAAATTTGATCTGAAAAGGTTCACAGAAAACACTTGAATATGTGTACAGGAGAGAGGAGAGAGAGAGAGAGAGAGAGAGAGAGAGAGAGAGAGAGAGGAGAGAGGAGAGAGAGATAGAGAGATAGAGAGAAAGAGTAGTACGCTGGAAGAAGGAAACAATTTGGAGTGAAATGATTTTGAAGTTAGTGAGCGTTTACGATAGTGGTGGTGATTGTGGTAGCGTTGTAGTGGTAGTAGTGGTAGTAGTGGTAGTATGGATAAAGGGAGGAGAGAGAGAGGGGAAAGGGAAGGGGAAGGAGAAGGGGATGGCCACTAAAAGCCTGGAAAGTGTGTGGGTGGGCGGTGGTGGCGGTGGTCGTAATGGAAGGGTTAAATTGAACGTGGAAAAGTGGGCGTAACATTGCAAAACTGTTCACTCCATACCTGCAATTTCATTATGCAAAGATGGTTACCTGTGTGGCCGCTGCACCTGGCTTGTGTGACCATACCTGGGGCTAGTAGTCAAGGGGGAGCGAGTCTAGGGGGTAGCAGAGAGCAGGAACTCTCAACTTACTGAAAGAGGAAAGGAAAATAAGAAAATAGTATATACGTGAAAAAAAAATAGGTTTCCTTGCTGCAACATGATTGATTCTGGATAAGGAAACTGATCTTACCTGGAACCTCGGCCTTTGATGTTCCAGGCACAGAGTTCTTAGTGGTTGGTCCTTATAAACGCCTTTTCCTCCGCCTCGCCAAGAATCCATAAGAAAAGAGCATCGCACGGTAGAGTTAGTTAGGAGGCTCGCGGCGTATGGTGGCGGTGGTGGCGGCGGTGTGGTGGTGGTGGTGGTGGTGGTGGTGGGGTGGTGGTGGTGGTGACCTGCCCTTTGGTATTACGAAGTTGAGAAATGTTATATTATTCAAGTGAGTTTGCCTGTTGGTTTGGACTTGCTTTCTTTCTCTCTTTTTCTCTCACTTCTTTCTTTTCTCTTATCATTTTTCCTTGAACTAATCAGGGAAGTCGGCCAAGATCTAGAAAAAAAAGTAATAATAATAAAAAAAACCACATTAAACACACACGAGTACAACATACACACATACATACATACATACATACATACATGGCGCCATTAGTAGCCATTTACAATTAGAAAGATACGAGAATCCAATACAAAATCGATACACCCCGTTTTCTATGCTATGTGGTCCGAAACATTGAAAACTAAAAACAACCTACACAATTAACTCCTTTACGCTACTGTACCGAGACTGAGACATAACACCTGTATATATATAACCAATTAGCACTACCTTTACCTATGTATACGGGCAGGTAACATGCATCCCGGAACCCGCTTGTTGTGAGGCGTTATCAACAGAACACAGCAGCGGGATGAAGGGGTGAGAGGGTGGGCGTGCAGGGTAAAGCAGGGAGACTCTAGTAAAGCTGGTGGGTGGAGGTACTGTAGGTGATCGATCATGTTATCCAGAAAGGGGAGGCTGTGGGTGTGTGTGTGTGTGTGTGTGTGTGTGTGTGTGTGTGTGTGGGTGTGTGTGTGTGTGTGTGATGCTGGTGTATCTCTTATTGATGATGATGTTGATGATTGGCATATACATAGATTGACGAGAGAGAGAGAGAGAGAGAGAGAGAGAGAGAGAGAGAGAGAGAGAGAGAGAGAGAGAGAGAGAGAGAGAGAGAGAGAGGAAACTATAGATTGACTTTTAAAATCGATGTAATTTTGTGCTCATTAATGGGATAATTTTTCTTTCTTTCTCTCCCTCCATCCCTCTTCTCTCCCATCCTTCCATCTCTCCTCTTCCCTCTCTCCATCTCTCCCCTTCCCTCCCTCCATCTCTCCCCTTCCCTTCTCTTCTAATCTGTGTACACCCTTTCACATTGCCCCCACACATACATACATACATGCATACATAATATTATACACACACATGCACACATACATACATACATACGCACACTGACGCCATACATACATTTACACACCTGTTGCCCTTCCTTTTCACCTCTCTCTCTCTCTCTCTCTCTCTCTCTCTCTCTCTCTCTCTCTCTCTCTCTCTCTCTCTCTCTCTCTCTCTCTCTCTCTCTCTCTCTCTCTCTCTCTCTCTCTCTCTCTCTCTCTTTAATGTTTTCCTTGCCTAGATTTCAGTGTAATGATAAAAAGTTAACCTAAGCCAGATTATTGATTTATTATATTATGTAGTTATGATATCTTTTTTTTATGCCTTCCTCCTCCTCCTCCTCCTCCTCCTCCTCCTCCTCCTCCTAATCATCATCATCATCATCATAACCTTCCTCACACCCACCTCCTTCCCCCACCCAAAAAAAAAGGTTATTAGTACAAAATTCCCTTCTTTTCCTCTCCTTCCTCCTTTCCCTCTTTTTTTTTCCTACTCCTCCTCTTTTTCATCCTCCACCTCCTCCATCCTCCACCTTCTCACCTGTCATCCATGTAATTCAGTGGAAATATTAGCCTCCTCGAACTGCCTCCTCCTCCTCTTCCAACACCAACAATCGATTCAAATGTTTCGAAATCGTGTCACTCTTAATCAAAACCTATTGTCACATTTTCAACACCGAATCCGATCCTGTCCTATATATGTGTGTTTTTTTGTTTGTTTTTTGTTTTGTTTTGTTTTGTTTTGTTCATAACGAAGCCTCACTACCGTTCCGAACTGGCGGTCTCGAACGGGTGAGTGGGGCTTCTTTCTTTCTTTCTTTCTTTTCCTCTCTCTCTCTCTCTTTTTCTCTTTCTCTTTCGCAACCGAATTCGACTCTGAAATAGTTCGGATTCGGATGCGTCACAGAATCGAAAGGGTTGGTGTCCGCAAGTCCGATTTTCCAATATGAACGTCACAGATATTTTGCAGGTGATGGAGGGAGAAAGAGGAAGAGAGATAGAGGGGAAGAGAGAGGAAGGAAGGGAGGGAGGGAGGGAAAGGAAGAGGAGAGTGACTGAGAAAAGATGTAAGGATAGGAAGGACGAGGAAGAAGACTAAGATGGATGGAAGGAGAGAGAGGAGGAGGGAGAGATGGATGTATAGAGGGAGGGAGGGAGGGAAGGGAAGGGAGGGAAGGGAGGGAGGGAAGGAAGGGAGGGAAGGAAGGGTCTTAGGGTAAATATCTCCATTCGAGTGAAATAATACCTTCAAACTCTTCCCTTATCTTGTTGAGAGAGAGAGAGAGAGAGAGAGAGAGAGAGAGAGAGAGAGAGAGAGAGAGAGAGAGAGAGAGAGAGAGAGAGAGAGAGAGAGAGAGAGAGAGAGAGAGAAAGGGCGTGTTTGTGTTGGTGTTTGTGGCTTTGTTCATTTGTTTTTTTCATGCAATTTTCTTTCTCTTGGGATTTGGTGTTTCAAGGTTTCGCGAGGCGGTTCATGTCTTGCTTCGCCTTGGGATTCATTCTGCTTCGTTTGCTTTCGTTCTGTTTCATTATGGTTCGTATTGTTTCGCTAAGGTTAGTTTTTTTAAGAGTTCACTTGCCCCTCACCCCCCTGACCCATCCCCTCCCACCTCTCTCTCTCTCTCTCTCTCTCTCTCTCTCTCCTCTCTCCCTCTCTCTCTCTCTCTCTCTCTCTCTCTCTCTCTCTCTCTCTCTCTCTCTCTCTCTCTCTCTCTCTCTCTCTTTCTTGTTTGATCCATTTAGGTTCACTTTGTTTCATTTCATGTATTGTTGCTTCAGTGCTTCACTTCGGGTGATTCTTTTGCTTCACTTGTTTTCCGTTCAATTTTAGTTCTACTTTTTTATTATTATATTTCTTTGAGTTCGTTCCAGTTCAGTTCATTTGAGTTCGTTGCCAGCTTGAGTCTGTTCATTCGTTGTGTACTTGTGACGTTATTGGTTGGTAGTGAGTTTGCTCTCTCTCTCTCTCTCTCTCTCTCTCTCTCTCTCTCTCTCTCTCTCTCTCTCTCTCTCTCTCTCTCTCTCTCTCTCTTTATTTTTGTATTCATTCTTTCCTTCTTTCTTTTCTGTAGTTCTTTCTTTCTTTATTCCTTTTATTCTTTCTTTCTTCGATTCTTTCTTTCATTCTCTCTCTTTTTATTTTATTTTATTTATACAAGGTTACAGAGGAGTTACAACAACATAACATAGATCAAAGTAACTCTATACAGGCTAAAGGTTACAGTTGTAGTTCATCCTCTCTTAAAGCCTCCTCTGCTAACATACCTTTATACAAGTTGATTATAAAGTGTAGTACATACAAATTAAGTACAAAATAAATAGCACCCATTTCCCAGCCAATAGCCAGTTAATTCAGTCTTTTTGAAGCACTGTACTGTTTTTCACATCAAAGTTTATATCTGACGCAATTAGGATGTTACACAATTTAACGTATTAGTGTGTGCTGGTGTGCCACGTGCTACATCTCTCTCTCTCTCTCTCTCTCTCTCTCTCTCTCTCTCTCTCTCTCTCTCTCTCTCTCTCTCTCTCTCTCTCTCTCTCTCGTCTATGTACTCGTGCTAATTACCGGTTTCCAGGTGACCTCAAATCCAAGTAAGTCGAGTGGAAGTCAGCCAATTTCACGGCGATTCCAGATAAACAGAGATCAAATGGTTCACTTCTCACCCTGTCTGGTCACCTCGCGTTTCTCTCTCTCTCTCTCTCTCTCTCTCTCTCTCTCTCTCTCTCTCTCTCTCTCTCTCTCTCTCTCTCTGACTATGTATGTATCTATCTTTTTCTTTTCTTTTTTTTACTCTCTTTCTTTCGTTCGGATTTATGTCCAAATGTAGAGATAGGAAACACAGACAGACAGACAGACAGACAGACAGACAGACAGACAGACAGACAGACAGACGGGTAGATTAATAGACAAAACTGATAGTGACATAGAGAAAGAGTGAGATATTTCATTTCTCTCACTATCTCACTTTCTCTCTCTCTTTAATAAAAGCGAGTTGAAAATCGTGGACATGGACTCCTCTTTACTGACAGAGAGAGAGAGAGAGAGAGAGAGAGAGAGAGAGAGAGAGAGAGAGAGAGAGAGAGAGAGAGAGAGAGAGAGAGAGAGAAGAGAGGAGAGAGAGAGGAGAGAGAGAGAGAGAGACGAGAGAGAGAGAGAGAGAGAGAGAGAGAGAGAGAGAAAAAAAACATCACCAAGACAACCAGTGTGATGTAGAGGTGAGAAATGTTTGAATCACTTAACACACACACACACACACACACACACACACACACACACACACACACACACACACACACACACACACACACACACACACACACATACACATAAACTTTAGACAGGCTGGGAAAGTGGACTGACAGCCAACTAAAGACAATTCGAAGTAACTAACTGACTGGTGAACTGACAGCAACAGCAACAACAACAACAACAACAACAACAACAACAACAACATAGTAACATCCACGACACTTACATCAACACCAGTAACACATTTAGACTTGTAATAGTAGTAGTAGTAGTAGTAGTAGTAGTAGTAGTAGTAGTAGTAGTAGTAATAATAGTAGTAGTAGTGTGCTGTGTGTGTGTGTTTTCCTTGTAGCTGATCACAAAGGCGTGTACTGTGAGGTCTTGTATACGTCTACCTTAACTGCCTTCATACGTCCCCCGCTGTAGGGTGCCGTGGTAACGATAGAAGCCCTTAAGGTAGCCAGGAGTAGCAGCAACAGATGAACCAAAGAGACTCAATCGTAATCAGTAAATATATAGAGAGAGAAAAAAAAAATTGGAACATAAATAAATATAGAAAGAAAAAAAATCGAGTTGATCAATATAATATAAAAAAGAAATAATGAAGTTTAGTCAATCACTGAATCGTCAACAATAGAAGAAATGAAGGAAAGAAAAATAGTACCTATATATTTTTTCCATTAACTTTGATTGGTAAAGCCTGCCGTCTGCCACCTAGCGAGCACCAATCACGTTCAACCTCCCTCTAGCACTGACCAATCACGTGAGCCGGAGTAAAGGAAGCATATGACCTACTATTAAGTCCACCAATGGCATGCATCGAACCAAGGGAAGGGAAGGGAAGGCAAGGCAAGGCAAGGCAAGGCAAGGCAAGGCAAGGCAAGGCAAGGCAAGGCAAGGCAAGGCAAGGGAAGGGAAGGGAAGGGAAGGGAAGGGAAGGGAAGGGAAGGGAAGGGAAGGGAAGGGAAGGGAAGGGAAGGGAAGGGAAGGGAAGGGAAGGGAAGGGAAGGGAAGGGAAGGGAGGCTGAGGAGGAAGGAAGGGAAGGCGACAGCTTATCCATCAAATACATCGACAATATACATATAGAGGAGGAGGAGGAGAAAGAAGAAGAGAAGGAGGAGGAGGAGGAGGAGGAGGAGGTTAGCTATCAAAAAATCTTCGTAAATCAGTCAGTCAGTCAGTCAGTCAGCCAGTCAGTCAGTCAGTCAGTCAGTCAGTCAGTCATTCGTTGAAGTGTAAAGAGAGAGAGAGAAAATATATACCAGACACAGAGAGGAGAAAAAAAATAAAGGGGAATAGAAAAAAAAAATAGAAAGGAAGAAAATAAATGAAAAAGTAGGAAGCGAGAAATAAAGAAAGAAAATAATAAAAAGCCACAGTGAACAGATGAAAGGAGGAAGATAAAAGATATACACAATAAAAGCGACACACAGAGAGAGAGAGAGAGAGAGAGAGAGAGAGAGAGAGAGAGAGAGAGAGAGAGAGAGAGAGAGAGAGAGAGAGAGAGAGAGAGAGGAAATATACTGAAAACAACACTTGAAAAAAAAACACTAAATTGCGAAAAAAAAACAAGACTACAAGCAACTCAAAAAATAACACACACACACACACACACACACACACACACACACACACACACACACACACACACACACACACACACACACACACACACACACACACACACAACACCAAAGGAATACCAACAACACAGGAGAATGATGTAGACAGTGCAACACAATAATTGGAGGAGGAGGAGGAGGAGGAGGAGGAGGAGGAGGAGGAGGAGGAGGAGGAGGAGGAGGGTGGTGGGTTGTTATATTGAGGGAAACAGGGAAAATGAGTATTGGCCAGGTAGTCCTTAGGGATGAACAAATTACCTGAGAATTATAGAGGAACAGGTGAAAAAGGATCCCCCTCCCCCCTAAACACCCCCCCTTTCCCCCCCCTTTCTCTCCCTTCCCTTCATTCCTCCTACACTCTCCCCTTCTTTCCCATCCATCCTCTTTCCCTCTGTTTTCTCTTTCTCTTTGATATCTTGTACACACACGCACACACAAAGAGAGAGAGAGAGAGAGAGAGAGAGAGAGAGAGAGAGAGAGAGAGAGAGAGAGAGAGAGAGAGAGAGAGAGAGAGAGAGAAAGAGAGAAAGAGAGAGAGTAGTACATTTCAGTCTTTACTTTCCACACAACTTGCCATGCATTGCAACACTGCATAACAATAATAAACACACTCAATAAAAAAACACTGAAGTTAGAAGTGCATTATTAAAACACTAACTTTATTTTTTATTATTTTTTTTATATATATATGTATTTACACACAAACGTTCCCCGGGTATATACTTCCACCTTTATTTATCTATCTATTCATATAACTGTATGTTTTTATATATATATATTTGTACTCATCATAACTTTTATATATTTAGTTAAACTTCCTATTTTTTTTTCTTCATATTTTTCATCATCAATTTTTATTCTTTATTTTAGTCTCATTTGATTACCATTTGCTTCATGTGGTCCTCCTCTTCCTCCTCCTCCTCTTCCTCTTCTTTCCTTTTATTCTTGTTCCAGTTTGCTCATCTTCTTCCATACACACCTCTTCTTCCGCCCTTCTGGATGCTCAACTCTCTCCGTTCCAGTGCTTCTTTCAGGCTTTCTCTTCTTCATCTCTTTGTTGGTCTTTCCTCTCAGCCTCAGCCTCGCCTCAGACTCATATATTCTTAGGATTACTATTTTCTATTACTCTTCTTTAAATTTTATCATGCAGACCCAGACCACTTTTAGCGTTTCCACTCTCTTTTTGGTGTTAGTATTATGTATGTTTCATAAACTATATATCTATATAGTATATATATATATATCTATATATCTATATTATATATAATATTATATATATATACATCTATCTATATATATATCTATATAATAT
>JAPQNM010000049.1:4796650-4806650 GCA_029783475.1 Metacarcinus magister
ATCATCCGGGGGAAACGAATCACAAATAAAGGAAAGACTTCGGAGAAAACAATAACGGAAATGGAAGAATTAATCAAAACTCAAGTACGACGTATAAACCATCAAAAAACAAGAACGAAGAAGAGGTGTGTGACTTACGTTTTATGTATATTTTTATTGATACAAAACATGCAACCAATAACTCTCTCCCTCTCTATCTTCTTCTCTACTTCTCTCTCATATTCTCCTCTCTCTCGCTCTCTAACTCTCTCATCCTCTCTCCTCTATTTTGAATACATCAACCACATTCCATCCCCTTTTTGTGGGG
The DNA here is from genome assembly GCA_029783475.1 of Metacarcinus magister. Classification (NCBI taxonomy): domain Eukaryota; kingdom Metazoa; phylum Arthropoda; class Malacostraca; order Decapoda; family Cancridae; genus Metacarcinus; species Metacarcinus magister. Next base: position 4,796,958 of record JAPQNM010000049.1, read on the forward strand.
GGTGGTTGTTTTCTATGTGCGGGGGAGGGAGGAAGGAGGGGTGGGGGTTGAGGTTTGATTGTGTGTGTTCTTTTTTTTTGCCTGGGGAGGAGTAACCTTACGAAATCTTTTGGCGGAAAATCTATTTGAGAAAAAACCCGGAGCCAATGACGACTCAAAGAATGAAGAGGGGGCGGGGGTTGGTTGGAGGGGTGGGGAAAAACGGGGGGTGGGGGGGGGGGAAAATTTGGAGGAAAGGGGGAAAAAGGGTTGGGGTGGGGGGGTGGGGGTGGAGGGTGGGTGGGAAGAAGTGAATAATTTTTTGGGTGGAGGAGTATAGAAAAAAAAAAAAAAACAACAACAGACCAAGAGAGAGAAAACGCGAGAAATGGGTGAAGGGGGGTGTTGGGTTGGGAGGGGAGGGAGGAGAGGAGGGGGCGGTCATAATTGAGAACCGTTTGGGGGGGGGCTTGTGGGGAAATGGGGGTCTTTTTTGGGGCAGGAGGGGGGGAAAAAAAAACAGATCGGGTCCCACGTGGATATGCAGTATATAATGCCCCTTTACCCCCCCTTCCCCCACCTTTTCCCGATCCCTACCTCAAAAATTACTTGCCCAAATCCCCCACCACTAGACAATTCACATCACCCATCCCATTAATCTCCTTGTTACCTAACTTCCCTATTTTCCTCTTTTTTGTTTCCCTTTTCCTAAACCTGTCTAAAGTAATTATAGACAATATTTTTTGTTTTTACTTTCTCTCCTCCTTCTCATTCTACCTCTCTTGCGTTTTTTCCTCTCTCTCGTACCGTTCCTTTTTTTTAAAAGATACGCCTTAAATTTGGCCTCATACACGAGCCATTGTCTCCTCTTCCTTCTCAACGAGTTCCCCCTCCTTCCCAACCCCCCTTTTCCCCCCCCCTTCCCTTTTCTCCTTGCTATTATCTCGCACTTCCCTCACTTTCCACCTCAGAGACGATTGCCATGACAGTCTTGTTGCCTATCCTCGATAAATAAGGTCACCCTCTCGAAAAACGGCTGCAACTATAACGTGCATCATAAATCACACCACACACACACACACACACACACACACACACACACACACACACAACACACACACACACACACACACACACAAGCGACACGAGAACAACACATGAATACCTATTGCACAGCAGAAAATAAGAAATGTAAACGATCAATAAAGCTGACGACCACCACACAAAAGGAGTTCTCCCTTATTCACCCCCTTTTCTCCTCCTCTCCTCCTCGCTACTCCTCACTCCCTCCTCCTTCCTCCTCCTCCTCTCTTCTCATCTCCTCGTTTCACTCACTCTGCAAAAATTTAAGTTGTTTATTTTATCTTTAAGAAATATTGATGGTTGAAGAGGAGGTATGAATGAACAGCGGGAGAGAGAGAGAGGAACAGAGAGAGCTGAGAGAGAGAGGAAGAGGAGAGAGAGAGAGAGAGAGAGAGAGAGAAGAGAGAGAGAGAGAGACGAGAGGAGACTGAGGAAAGAAGAAGAGGAGACTGAGAGAGAATAGATGAGCGCGAACCGTGGAGAACTGATCGGCGAGAAATAGAGTAGAGAGAGGAGAGAAGAGAAAGAGAGACTGAGAGAGAGCGAGAAAGGAGAGAAGAGAGAGGAAGAGAGAGAAGAAGAAAGAGAGGAGAGAACGGAGAGGAGAGAGGAGAGAAGGATGGAGGGAGAGATGAGAACAGAGAGGTAGAGAGGAGAGAGAAAGGATAAGAACGAGAGGGAGAAAAGCGAGGAAAAGAAGGGAGACTAGAAAGAGGAGAGAGAGAGGACGAGAGGAGTAGAGAGAGAGAAGAGAGATGAGAGAGGGAGAGGATGAGAGAGAAGAGAGGGATAGAGAGGAGAGAGAGAGAGAGAGAGGGAGAAGATGATCGAGGATGAGAAAGAGAGAAGAGAGAGACGGGGAGAGAGAGAGAGAGAGAGAGGAGAGAGAGTGGGAGAGGAAAAGGAGAGAGAGGGGAGAGAGAGACAGAGAGAAGTAAGAACAGCAGAGACAGGAGAGAAGAGAAGCTGGAGAGATGAGAAGGGAGAGAGAGAGGAGAGAGAGAGAAGAGAGAGAGAGGAGAGAGAGAAGAGGAGAGAGAGAGAGTGAAGAGAGATAGAGAGAGAGAGAGAGACAGAGAGGAGGAGAGGAGAGAGAGAGAGAGAGAGAGAGAGGAAGAGACGAGAGAGAGAGAGAGAGAGGAGAGAGAGAGGATGAGAGAGAGGAGAGAGAGAGAAGAGAGAGAGAGGAGAGAGAGAGACGAGAGAGGAGAGGATGAGAGAGAGAAGAGAGAGAGAGAGCGAGAGAGACGAGAGAGAGATGAGAGAGAGAGAGAGAAGAGAGAATGGAGAGGAGGGGAGAGATGAGAGAGAGATGAGAGAAGGACGAGAGAGAGATGAGAGAGAGAGAGAGAGAGAGAGAAGAGAGGAGAGAAGGAGAAGAGAGAGGAGAGAAGATGAGAAGAGAGAGAGGAGACGAGAGAGAGAGAGACGAGAGAGAGAGAGATCGATGAGAGAGGAGCGAGAAAGAGTAGGAAGAAAGAGACAGAAAGGCAAGGAGAGAAGAGAGGAGAGGAGAGGAGAGAGAGAGAGAGAGAGAGGAGAGAGAGAGAGGTAAACTAGACGCTTGGAGAAGGAGGAGGAGGAAGAGTAGGAAAAAAGACGAATAAAATCAGAGCAGCGGGTTTTTTTCAGGAGTTAATTTTTTTTTTATTGTCAGACTGTTGGGATATTTTTTTTTTATTTTCTTTAATTTTATAAAATTTTTTTCTTTTTAAATGAGGAGAAAAAGAAAAAAGAAAAAAAAAAAGAAACGGACACGAGCACAAAGAAACAAGGGAGAATGCGATAGGAGATAACGGCATGAAGTAGAGAGAACAAAAGCGCACCAAAAAACACGGAGACACGAGAGGAAAAAAAGAAAAAAAATGAGGGGAAAAAAAAGGCAGGCTAAGCACCGATTTAAAATTTATAATTTCAGGGAAAAATAAATGGAATCTCATGATTGAATGTATTTAGTGGGTGAGGGACAATACACGCCGAGCACATGTAATCTGGTGTGTAGTTTTTGTGTTGTTTGTCTGTGCTTCGTTACGGTGTTATATAGAAATCGTCTTGTGACGAAACTTGTAACAAAACCTGCCGTGTGTGTGGTAGTAGTGTGTCGATGTGTATGGTGTGTGTGTTCCCACGTGTAGTGTTTGGTGTTATGTGACGATAACTAATAATACGAAACACAAAAAGAGTAAATAATGTTTCCAAGTATTAGAATAAGCATTGGTGCAAACAAAAAAACCAAAACGCAACAAAAATCAACAACAAATAAAAAAAAAAAACAAAAACCAAAATCAAAATAATTCTCAAAAGGCCTACCAACCGAATAAAAAAAAAAAAAAAAAAAAAAAAAAGAGAAAAAAACGAGGAGCGCGCGAAAACAACCAAAAAAAAAGAGGGACACGCTGTACGCACCCACGAAGAGAGGAAAACATAGATAAACCAATGCGGATGGATTGAATTGAGAATTATAGACTGTAATAGAAGGAAGAACAACAAAAACGGATTGTTTAGAAAGAAAGACAGTGAACAAACATCCGAAACGAGGATATTGATGTGAAGAGAAAGAGAAATAAAGAAGGGGAAGGACATAAAGAAGAAAGAAAAGAAGAAGAAAGACAGAAAGAAAGAGAAAGAGAATAGAAGAAGAAGAAGAAGAAGAAGAAGAAGAAGAAGATAGAAGAAAGAAAAAAACGGAAGGGAGAAGGAACAAAAGGATTCATCCACTAAACGACCCAAAAAAATAATAACAAGATAAATTAGATACACAAAAAACCCATTATTAAACGCGAGGGTTTGTTGTGTGAGTGAGTGTAGTAGATATGTGTGGTGATGATAGTGTAGAGAGGTGTGAAGTGGTGATTAAAGAGAAACAAAAAAAGAATAGGAGACCAAAGAAAGGGGAGAAGAAGGAAAGGAAGAAAAAGAACGAAAGGAAAGAAGAAAAAATGACGAGTCGGAAAAGAGTTAAAAAAATTAGCAAAGAAGGAAGAGCGAAGAGTAAATGGTAATGAGTAAAGAGTAGATATAAAAGAAGAGGAAAGAAAGAGAATGAGTGTAAAGTAAAAACGTTAATAAGAGTAAAACAATAAGAGAAAGAGTTAGTAAGAGTCAAAAGAGAAGAGAGTAGTAGTAGGTAAAGAAAGAGTAAAAGAGAAAAGTAATTGTAGGAAGCGTAAACAAACAGAACAGAAGAACAGAAAAAAAAAGAGAAGAACAGAGTTGAGGGGGAAGAGGTTACTACGCACAGCGATGGTAAAAGGAACAAAAGCAAGAAAGAGCGTAAAAGAAGTAAACGTAGGAAAAGATGTAATAGGAAGAGGGTAGTAAAGAGTTGTGAAGAGTAGAGTTAAAGAAAAAAGAAAAAAGAAAAGAGAGGGTGGAACAGAGAAGAGTAAATGAAAAAAGAAGATGTTAATGAGATAGATTCAAGGAGAGGTGAGACAAGGGAGAAAGAGGAAGGAGTAAAAAGAGAAAGCTCAAATGAAGAGCGAGTACAATGGAAGAGTAAGAGTAAAGCCAAGAAGAGAGAGGAGAATAGAAAAAGAAGGTGATACAAAAAAAGAGACCAAAGAGTGAGAGTTAATGAGGATGAGCAAGAAAGAGGTAAGAGTAGTGAGTAAGAGATTAGGAGAAAAAAGAAGGTAAAGAGTACTGTAAGAAGGTAGTTGAATGAGGATGAAGGAAACAAGAAGAAGGAAAACGAGAAGAAGAGTAAAGAAAGAGAATGAGTAAGAGTAGAGGTAAGAGAAAAATTAAAAGAAAATCAAGCTAAAAATAAAATCAAAGAGAAAAAAAGAAGAGAAGAGTAATGAAAACGATGTAAAGACGGTAAAAGATGTAAAACTGATAAAACAAGCTGCGGTAAGTACGAAAAGAAAGACGTGGTTAAGAGATATTGAGAGGAAAGAGGAAAAATCAAATAAATCAAAAGATAAAGTTAACGGTGTTATACTTCATTAAATAACACTGGATCCTTCCTTATAGATTCACACTTATCATAACGAACCGCGTCTATATAATCCTAAATATAATTATTAAATATCAGATAATACAATAAAATAAAAGATACGAATAAAGTGGTCTCGAATGTGTAACAAACAGATTATATAGTAAAGGTTTTGATATAAATACTCAGGACAGGAAAAGAAGAATGAAAAAGAGAGAGAGAAAGAAAGATAGAAGATGAACTAAAACAAAAACGGTATTGCAACAAGAAAATGAAAATAAAAATAGTTCAGATGGGAGAAATCAGAAAGAGATATATCATGAGAAAACGCAAACAGTGGTATGGAAACTCAAAAAGAAAAAGAGGGAATATTCAGAAGGACAGAGGGCTTGGAAATATTTTGGACCGATGAGGGAAACATGAACAAGCGGTTGAGGTATGGCGAAAAAGGAAGAAGGGAAAAAATCATCTGTAAAAGAAAGGTAAAGTAATAAAAACTACAAAGAGAGAGAGAGAGAGAGAGAGAGAGAGGCGAGGATGCTGAGCAGAGAGAGAGCGGAGAATGGAGATCGATGAGAGAGCAGAAGAGAGAAAAGATATAGAGATGACTACAAAATACACACACCACACACACACACAACCCAAAAAAACAACAAAAAACCAAACAAAACCACAAAAAAACACAAAAAAACAAAAAAAAACCCCAAAACACCAAACCCCCACCAACCAACACAAAAACACCAACACCACAAAACAAAAAACAAAAAAAAACAAACACAACCTATCACCTGTTAGTGCACCTTTAACCCCCCTCCCCCCCCCCCCCACACCTACACGCTCTATAGCAGTAAGTGCTTTCGACCCAAAATAATTCTCGGTAGAAAGTAAGATATTTTGGAAAACGAAAAGATAGAAACTAGTACAAGTTGGGTGCGTTTTGCAGTGATAGTGACGAACGAGAGACGGGTGAGCCTCAGAGCTACAAACCCTTACTCTTCTCTGAATCTCTTTTGCTCAAATCCTCTCTCTCTCTGCTCTCCTCCTCTGCTCTCTCCCTCTACTCTCTCTCTCTCTCTACTCTCTCTCTCTCTCTCTCTCTATCGTTTCCACAACACCCACACCTCAATATACCCATCGTCCCTCTCTCCTCCCCTCACAGAACCAGTAACCGAGGGTGTGTCATAGATCTTTCCATTACATCCAAAAATACGAGACCCAGCTGTGCCATCCAACTGAGGTTAGTTTGATAGATAGAAAGGATCTCGGAGTAGCGGGTGCCATCTGGTGAGAGGAGGCGAGGCGCAGGTCGAGGGAGGAGCATGCCCAGCAGAAAGAACAGAACGAGAGATGCAGGGTAGGGAGGGAGGGCTAGGTAGTAGGGAAGTACGAGAGTCGCCAGCGTGGTGATACAAAGGTCAAAGAGTGCCATAGAGGCCTGGATGGGTGGAGAACCGAGGAAGAGAGAAGAGAGGAGAGAGAAAAGAGAATAGCGATGAGAGAAGAGCCAGAGGTGAGAAATGTCAACAATACATTAGAAAGTTCATAGAGGTGTAGTGTTGCTATTCGAAGGGAGAAGAATGAGCAGTCAAAGGAGGAAATATACACTGCCTTCAAAACTACAATGGGGTAGAGAATACTCTAGGGAGGGTTAGGGGTCGGTCGTGATACAAGAGGAGGGCTGTCTGAGGAGAGGCCTGAAAGAGCATCAGGGACGAGAACAAGATGAGTTAGGGCAAGTGCTTACACGTGATTCAGGGAGGAGAGAGAATGTAGATATGATGTCGTGTGTGTGTATTGGTGATATAAGGAAATCAGCAGGAAGCGGAAGGGAAGGGAATGGGGACAGGGAGAGAGATGTATTGTGCTCAGGGCAAGAGAAGGAGATGAGGTTAGTGGTAGGAAGCACACACATACCACCAACGGAGAGAGAGAGAGAGAGGACGATCTGATGACGAGAGACGGCTCGAGATGTGATGGAGAGTACGATAGGGAGTGAGAGACGGGCGAGGGAGGGATGTACGAGTGGGAGAGCGAGAGATGAGCGTAGGGATCGAGTGAGAGGGTTGAAGACAGACATGGGAGTGGGGAGAGGAGGAGAGACGAGGGTGAGCCTCGCGAGAGATGGAGAGAGAGAGAGAGCGAGACGTCCGAGGAGTAATCGGGAGAGAGTGAGATTCAGAGTGGAGCGTCGAGAGCGAGATGCACGAGAATCCTGATGCGAGAGAGATGCGAGCTGCGGAGGATGAGGGGACCGACGAGAGTGAGAGGATTCGTTTGATTTTTTCTTTTGAGCTCGTGAGAGAGGATGGAGCACGGGATGGAGAGTGGAGCGGTAGGAGAGTAGGCGACGAGCGCGTGCGGAGGATGGATACATCAGAGGACAGATGCGGTAGAGATCGAAGAGATCGAGAGAGCGCGATGTCGTCAGAAACGAGACCGTCGGGACTGAGGGAGAGGAGAGACAGCGCGCGAACGAGAGGAAGAAGATGTGACCAGAGTGCTGGAGGAGAGGAGAGGGAGGATGGAGGGGACGGGGAATGAGCGATTCGAGAGAGACCCGTGAGAGGAGAGCGGAGGAATAATGTTTTGTCTTTTTTCCTTTTTTGTTTTTTCTTTTCTCTTGACGAGAAGGAGAGCGAGGCCGAGCAGAGGAGCGCCGACAACGAGGCAGGCGGGAGACAGGGAGAGGGAGGGGAGAGACACGACAGCAGGAGTATAGGTCGACAGAGGAGGAAGACGAGAGAGAGACAGTGAGAGCGGACGAGGATGAGGGGCTGAGCAGAGGAGATGACGACGGAGCGAGAGAGGCGCGGGAGAGATGAGTCGAGAGATGAGAGGGAGAGCGTGATAGGCGAGTGAGAGTGGAGAGTTGCGAAGGTGAAGAGGCGAGGAGATGAGCGAGAGGCCAGTGAGAGAACGGCGGGGAAGAGGAGAGTGAGAGAGAGGGAGGAAGAGAGAGCGGAGGGGACGAGAGAGGATGAGGAGAGAGAGTGATCGAGGAGGCGAGAGATGGAGCGAGACAAGAGGATGCGAGAGGAGAGAGAGATCGAGAGAGACGAGAGAGAGAGAGGAGATGCGAGAGCAGAGAGAGAGAGAGTGAATTGAGTGTAATGGAGACAGTCAGGATGGAGGCTTTTTTTAGAATTACCGATGAATACTTGAAGTGGGTGGGAGTGAAGGCAGGTAAGGGGAGGTAAGGGGGGGGGAGGGAAGGGGAGGTAATGGGGGGTAAGGGGAAAGCAAGGAGGAGTGTTTTCTCAAAGTTGTCTCTCCAATTAACACTTGATTGTCTTTCACACTGTCCCTCTTTTCTCTTTTCTCTTCTTCCTTGCCTTCCTCCCTCCCTCCGTCTACCCTCCCCTTCCTTCCCTCCCTCCCTCCCTCCCTCCCCCTCCCTCTCCCCTCCTTCTCCTCCTCCCACCTGCGTTCCTGACACCTGTGGCGAATGAGACACATTGGTGTATGCAGAGTGAGTGAAGGGTTGACCTTTCTCTCTCTCTCTCTCTCTCTCTCTCTCTCTCTCTCTCTACTCTCTCTCTCTCTCTCTCTCTCTCTCTCTCTCTCTCTCTCTCTCTCTCTCTCTCTCTCTCTCTCTCTCTCTCTCTCAGTATTGGGTGCCATGTTCCTTGATTTCCTAAGGGAGTGTGTCTGTCTCCCTCCCTCTCCCCCTAAACTGTCCTCTCCCCCTCACTTCCGCACTCCCTCATCCCTCACTCAGCCTCATCCCTCAGGGCACCTCCATCACTTTTCCCCATCCCTCTTTCCCCTCTCCCTCTCCCTCTCTCCCTCTCCCTCTCTCTCTCCTACCTATCTACATTCATGCATAATTCTTGCCTTTCCAGCATATCACTTCGTTTGCCTGCCTGTCTGTCTGCCTGCCTGTCTGCCTGTCTGTCTGTCTGTCTGTCTGTCTTACACATACTCCTTCAAACACACAAATATACATATCGAGGCTCAGGGAGATAGAAAAAAAGATGGGAAGGGAGGAAAGGAAGAAGAGAGGAAGGGAGGAAGGGAGGAAGGGCCGGAGATAGAGGTATGGGGATTAGCTAGCAACTCCCAAGGGTAAGGGGAAGGGATGCTGAAGGACGCACCCTAATCCAAGGGGAAAAGGGGAAAAGGAGAGGAATGAGGTTGAGGAGAGGAGACATTGCGTAACCAATCACTCCTTACACACACTCACACTCACACACACACACACACACACACACACACACACACACACACACACACACACACACACACACACACAAATAACTTCCCAACTCACACATTCAGAAAGTAAAACAAAGAGTCACGTGTTGCCAGAAAAGAGAAAACACTTTGGAAATATGACGTCAGCAAATAAGACAAGAGTGAAACCAAGTAGCGAAACACAAGAGAGGGAAGAAGATGAAAAGGAGAGGAGGAAGGAAGACGAAGGAGAAGAAGAAATGTGAATAACAAGAACAAGAAAGCCATGAAGAATAATAACAATAACACAATAGATAGATAAATAGAAAGATATATAGATAGATAGAAAGAGAGAGAAAGAGCAAGACAAAAATAATTTTAATCCCCCTTTCTCCTCTCACATTAAATATCTTCACACTAACAATAACAAAAACCATTAATAAAACAACAATAATCACCCAAGACTGCCACCCATTACCTTGCCACGAGTTCAGGAAAAAAAATAAATAAAAAAAATA
>JAPQNM010000049.1:4809150-4811650 GCA_029783475.1 Metacarcinus magister
GAAAGAAAGAAATATAGGAGAGAGAAAGGCAGAGAGATAGTCAGGGTGGATGAATAGATACACACAGATAAAACACACACACACACACACACACACACACACACACACACACACACACACACACACACAAGGACAGACAGAAAGATGAATGCATAGACATAATCTTCACTAGAATTCAACAGAAGGAAGAAGAGAAAGATTATGATGATGATGATGAGGAGGAGGAGTAGGAGGAGGAGGAGGAGGAGGAGGAGGAGGAGGAGGAGGAGGAGGAGGAGTAGGAGGTAGTGGTAAGGCAGAAACGAGAAACCTGACACACACAGAAGGCTTTGAGGGTGAGGCTGGAGGCAGAGAAGTATAAAAAGACGAAGGGACTCAATTCCTTCTTATTGCCGTTCAAGGTTACAAGTCCCGGCGGTCAACAGCTGGAAGGCACGACGCTGGAGGCAAAGAACACAAAGGACGGCGCGTGAGGGGAGCCAAACGCCGGGGACTGTGGCAAGAGAAGAGGCAGGGATGAAGTAAAGGCGACCAGCTGGGTGTTAGGAAAAGGCTTGTGTTGAGGTTAAGAAAAAGGTATGGAAGAGAGGCAGGGAAAGGAGATTATATATATGTGTGTGTGTGTGTGTGTATGTGTGTATGTGTGTGTGAAAGATTATGGTGTGGTTTGACTCGACGCGGTGGTGCCAGATAGTGCGTGAGTTTATTTTGTTTTTCTTTCATGGCGCTAAAAGGTTGTCTCACTTATTTATCTATTCAAATCCTTTTAAACATACTTATTCTCCTCCTCTCATACTTAACTTTCCACATGTGAACCATTTAGTAATACCAAAAACCATTTATAAATTACCTGAAATCATATAATTCAACATCACTTTTCGCACCTGCTAAACATTACATCTTACTTATTTTTGTAAACCTGATTTAACCCTTACACTGCCGTCTACAGCAATTGCTATAAACCAAATTATTAATTGTAGCGACAAATTGGCAACTACCGGGCATGCAAGCAATAATAATATTTATTTTTATCATTAATATTTATTTTTATCATTAATATTTATTTTTATCATTATTATTTATTTTTATCATTAATATTTATTTTTATCATTAATATTTATTTTTATCATTATTATTTATTTTTATCATTAATATTTATTTTTATCATTAATATTTATTTTTATCATTATTATTTATTTTTATCATTAATATTTATTTTTATCATTAATATTTATTTTTATCATTATTATTTATTTTTATCATTAATATTTATTTTTATCATTAATATTTATTTTTATCATTGATATTTATTTTTATCATTAATATTTATTTTTATCATTAATATTTACTTTTATCATTATTACTTATTTTTATCATTAATATTTATTTTTATCATTAATATTTATTTTTATCATTAATATTTATTTTTATCATCAATATTTATTTTTATCATCAATATTTATTTTTATCATTAATATTTATCTTTATCATTAATATTTATTTTTATCATTAATATTTATCTTTATCATTAATATTTATCTCTATCATTAATATTTATTTTTATCATTAATATTTATTTTTATCATTGTTAAGACGATGAGATGCAAAAAAGAAATCTTCAACCTTACCCTGTGTAATTAATATCAACCTTCCTCTTTAATACTATTTGAAAACGTACTTTGTGGGAAGCAGTGAATAAGTAGGTTGGTTTTTTTTGTTGTATCCTTAAACTAGTCTTTTATAATAACAAAAACGATAATAGTAATAATAATAATAATAATAATAATAATAATAATAATAATAATAATAATAATAATAATAACGATGTACTATATAAACGTAAACATTTCCACAGATTACCAACATCATATCCAACACCATTACCATAGCGTTTAATTCCCTATATAGTGCGAGTATGGCTATGGCTTAACACTGTCTGTCACTGGTTATCACATGGACTCAGATCCTCACAAAACAGCAGCTTACTTACTCTATATACTTTGTGATCACCCTACACAGTCATTACCACTTTTTTATACGTAATGACAAAGGTTCGTAATGGCAGTCGTGTATGTATGCGTGACATTAATAATTATGCATTGTAAATTGTACATAATCATAATAATAATAATAATGATAGTGATTTTAATGCTTTTATTGATATTTTGTTTGTTAAATGGTTACTATGTAGTGTAATTATGAGTTTAAAATTTAATAAATGAAATAAATATGAATAAATAGATATATGAAGAAATAGTTAAAACAAAATAAAAAATAAAAATAATAACAATTGATAAGATACATCGTCCCGTGAATTAAGACCAAAAAAAAATCTTAATTTGAACTTCTTCCTGCAGGCAAAACATATTAATTATAAAGCAAAGAAAAAAAAAGTTTATCGAAAGCGAGTGAATATATATATAAAAAAAAAAAACATCAAATAACCGGATGAGTAATTACAAAAAATAAATAATAATAATAAATAGGAAGTCATTTATCA
>JAPQNM010000049.1:4819150-4826650 GCA_029783475.1 Metacarcinus magister
AAATAATTACGGTGTTTTTTCCTCATTTGTTCGTTGTATTTTCCGTTTTTCTTTGTGTTAAGGTTTATTTATGCTTTACTTTCGGTTTGAATATTTTTTATATATTCTATTCTATGGTTTATATTGGTTTAATTTAATTATTATTGCTGTATTCTATTATTCGATTTTATGATTGACCTTAGAAATAAACATTTTTCATGAAATAAATACGAACCAAATATAATAAATGTTAATGTAGGAAACAGATAAGGATTTCAAACGATTTTTTAAAGTATATATAATTGCTTTGCTTTCCTGTGTATAATAAAAATCTCAATTTTGGTTTTATAAATACGTGACCCAGCAGTCAACGCACGGCCGCCACCTAATGGTACCTGTTGAAACTTGTTGATGTTATTTATTAAGGTTATTTACGCTTAATAGGTAATGTTTTCTTTATATCCAACCACTATTAATGGTGAAGAATAACGTGTTACTGTTCCTCCATCCCTCAAAATGACATGTAGAGGAACAGGGAAGGTTTAAAACGAAGAAATATCACCGGATTAGAGATACTGTCTCGCTGCTAGCGGTACAGGCTCAAGTCTGACCTACAGGCTCGTTTTTGTGTGTGTGTGTGTGTGCGCGCACGTGTATGTGTGTGTGTGTGTGTAATTCACTGTACAGTCTGCTGCTGGTCTCTCGAGACAGCAGGCCGTCCCCCTATGGAAAGAGCTCAGAGCTCATACTGACCAATCTTTGGGTTAGACCGAGACCACTCACACACAACACACCGGGACAACAAGGTCACAACTCCTCGATTTACATCCCGTACCTACTCACTGCTAGGTGAACAGGGGCTACACGTGAAAGGAGACACACCCAAATCATCTCCATCCGCCCAGGGGATCGAACCCTGGCCCCCTCAGTTGTGAGCTGAGTGCGCTAACCACTACGCTAGCGGACCGTGTGTGTGTGTGTGTGTGTTATTATTATTATTATTAGATTTCTGGGGTGATAAAACACACACACACGAAAAAAAAATAGAGATAAGCTTGAATATAATGTGTAGTCTACAGGCCTATTACCTTTACCTACGCTCATAATGCTACACTTGTTAACACACACACACACACAACCCCCAACACACACAACACCAAACTCCATATATATATATATATATATATATATATATATATATATATATATATATATATATATATATATATATATATTTATATATATATATATATATATATATATATATATATATATATATATATATATATATATATATACATGATATGCAACACCACTGGTGCCCTAAGTATTATGGTTAGGTTAAGTTAGGTTACGTTAGGACACATACATAAAATAAGAGTAATTCCACCTGGGTTCTATTGCAGTTTAAGCCAATGCACAACTTCATTATTCTGGACTTACAAATGTTTAGATATCATTATTTTGGACATTTTTTTTTACTATATACATACCCCGGTGCAAATTAATATTAACAGTGCAAAGCGTCTTTGAAGTTAGGTCCCTAACCTTCCCCAAGGTCTCCCTGAACCTTCTAAAAAGTTCCTCACTGCCTACACGACCAACGTTGTTCCCTCCAGCGCTCAGGCAAACAATGGGCTTGTCATGCCTGCCTCCTAATCCTCTTGAACTGCAGCGAGTCCCAGTCCACTCTACCACCTTCCACCCACCATCATCAGATGCCTTACAAGGTAGGACACCTGTATTGGGAGCCTCAGAGCGAGGAACACAATTTTCTTCGCTCAGGCTCTCCACTGTACCCTCTAAATCTGAAATCTTCTGAAGGCGAGATTTCAGAATCACTCCACTCACCACCACAAGGCACTTCCACGACACCACACCACCACTGTCACACACCACCTCACCATCACCAGTCGGCAGTCACCTCCACGCCATCACACTCCACCACCACCTTCTACCTCCTCCACAACACTCGACACACACAGTCGTAGCCATACAGCTGAACTCTACTCGGGACCAACTGGAAAATATCTTCAATGGTAAGACTTTTTTCCCCTTTTTGGTGTATTGGCATTTGTAACATGTAATGCATAAAGTAAAGTTTAATCAGCTGATGTAAGTGTTCTAGTATTAAATATTCACTAACGGTATGGGTAAAGTCTGTACATTTACTTGCCCTGACCGCACCTAGCAGTAGCTGGAGGGACCGTCCTGTAGGTGCTTCACTGTCCAATTCATATTCAACTTTCTTCAACTTATCAACAAAACAGCGCATCACTGCTAACGTGAGTTTCCTCATTTTGTTATCTCCTCATATTCACAGCATCATTGCTCTCTTAATCTTTCTCCAGTTATACATGAAACCACTTACATTCATTTACCCTTCACACGCACAGACTAGAACATTGATTTACCCCAAAAATATTAGAGATGATTTAGCACACCTCTTTAGACCTCTTCCACCTGTCATTTCACTTTCTCCTCTTATAAATCTCCCTCACAGCTAGCGCTGCGTGTGGATCCCTAAACACTCGCCCAACCTCGCCACGCTGCAGATGCCTTTGAGAGCCCAGTTTCCCAAGATCAACGCCGAATACCATGCAACGGATGGATGGCCTCTGCCCGTTAGTGGCGCAGGTTTAGATTTTTTATAGTGACGCCTCAATTTTCTATGTTCTCTGATGTTGAGAGCGAGAGAGGCTATTACTTACCACTGCTTCAAATGCATATAACATTACAAATCCCGTTTGCGGATAGTGTATGGCAGCAATTTGGGTAATCCTTTGGCCACTCGTCGGTAATACCAAAGAAAAGTGGCCAACGGATATCGACTCGAACCCGGAACCCTAGATTCGCATGCCCGAACGCTAGCCACTGTACTACCGCCGACCCTTAACTGATAGATTCCCCATTCAGTCCATTAAACTGAGGGTTGAGTGTATACCCAACACGTTGCACGGATTACAAGAGTGTGCATCAACTGATTGTCTTTTGGCACAACACTGAATTTTCAATCTCAACTTGAAACAAGCTATACCATATAATGAGAAGTAATACACTGCAACTTAAATAAAACATTTATTTCGTCATGTATGAAGATAATATGTGATGGGCTGATGGAAGGGAAGTTCACACTAGAAATTGCTATTGTACAAAACTGTTTGTACTGGACATGATGGGGGAACAAAGTAACCCACACCAAGGTCAATATGACAATGTCCCTTCAACTGTCAAGTACAAAATATATTTAACTTCCACAAGCCCAAGTGTCACCTGGTCCTCCTACAAAAATAAAAAATAAAAATAATATAAAAGAACTCGCAAGTAATTGCTCCATCTACATAATCACTTTACGAAGTAACCTACAAGATCTACAATGACACCAACACTTTCATCCTGTTCTTAACTCCTACCATAAAATATATGAGTGACATGCTCATCAAAGAGCAATGAGTAAATGAAAATTGAAGAGCGTTCAGTAACTTGCACAAATCATTCCAGCTAACTTATAGTTTACACCAGTACCTCTAGCGTATGACAAAAAAAAAAAATTAAACGTAATTGTATCAAATACAGGTAATCATACACATTTTGCTTTTGTCTATGTACTACATACTTACATAAACTAAAATATATTTCTAATGAATTAAAATGAAAGTGTTACCTTTTCTTTAATATGTACCATTTTAGTGGAAGCAGCAACACGACAGACATCTCCCACAAACCAGGACATGGTAACTGTTTCTTCATGTTGTAGTAACACGTATATAACCGTAAAAAACATTTATCTTTTCAGGTTATTGTCAGCATTTTTCCATATTCACCTCATGCCCACTGAGGACACACAGGCCTCAAGACAATCTATGTACCAGCACAGGCCGTCTTCCAAAGCGCTATGGAATAATTCACTTAAAGAAGAATGCCCTCCAATTTTTGTTGCAGGATCTAGAACCGGGCTCGTTTGTCAGCAGCTCCCTGTCCACCTGCTTGCTGGCCACCTGCTGTTACGGCATCCCTCTTCATGCCTCCCTGCTGGAATGGCTGACCACCTCCAGGCTTCATGCCTCCTTGCTGAAACTGTCCACCTCCTGCACCCATTTTGTTCCTGTTCATGCCTCCCTGTATAAACGGTTGTCCTGCCACTGACAAGTCTCTTTTCATACCTCCCTGATTAAACTTCCCACCTCCCACACCCATGTTGCCCATCTTCATGCCTCCCTGCTGAAACTGTCCACCTCCTCCAGGCATGTTGTCCCTCTTCATACCTCCCTGCTGGAATGGTTGGCCTCCTGCTTGTGGGCTGCCCTTCATACCTCCCTGCTGGAACGGTTGGCCTCCTGCTTGTGGGCTGCCCTTCATACCTCCCTGCTGGAACGGTTGGCCTCCTGCTGGTGGATTGCCCTTCATACCTCCCTGCTGGAATGGTTGGCCTCCTGCTGGTGCATTGCCCTTCAAACCTCCCTGCTGGAATGGTTGGCCTCCTGCTGGTGCATTGCCCTTCAAACCTCCCTGCTGGAACGGTTGGCCTCCTGCTGGTGCATTACCCTTCAAACCTCCCTGCTGGAACGGTTGGCCTGCTGCTGGTGCATTGCCCTTCAAACCTCCCTGCTGGAACGGTTGGCCTCCTGCTGGTGCATTGCCCTTCAAACCTCCCTGCTGGAACGGTTGGCCTGCTGCTGGTGGATTGTCTCTCTTAATACCTCCCTGCTGGAACGGTTGGCCTGCTGCTGGTGCGTTGCCCTTCAAACCTCCCTGCTGGAATTGTTGGCCTGCTGCTGGCGGATTGTCTCTTTTAATACCTCCCTGCTGGAATTGTTGGCCTGCTGCTGGTGGGTTGTCTCTCTTCATACCTCCCTGCTGGAATTGTTGGCCTGCTGCTGGCGGATTGTCTCTTTTAATACCTCCCTGCTGGAATTGACCTGGTCCTTGTGGGTTGTCCCTCTTCATACCTCCCTGCTGGAATTGACCTGGTCCTTGTGGGTTGTCCATCTTCATGCCCCCCTGCTGGAATTGTCCTCCACCGGGCATGTTGTCCCTCTTTGAGCCATCTTGTTGAAACTGTCCAGCTCCTCCAGGCATGTTATCCCTCTTCATACCCAATGGTTGATCAGACTGCTGTTGGTACGGTCCTCCACCTCCTGGAGCTCCTGACTCCCTCTTTAAGCCTCCTTGCTGGAAAGACTGATCACCAAGGTTCCCAATGCCAAAGCCAGCACCTGAACCAGTCCCTGAAGAGCCTGCACCACCAGAACCAGCACCAGCACCACCTGCGGGAGAGTTACCACCTCTACCACTGGACATGTGCATGGCAGCTTTGTACCGCTCCTCTTGAAGGGCTTGCATGTACCGTTCTTCCTGCATCCTCTGGTAACGCTCCTCAGCATACCTGTCGTCATGCCTCTGGTCATATTCACTATAACGGTCGTCCCTCCCTTGGTAGCGGTCCTGCAATACCACCATATCAATAATTACCACGGTGTTCACTTCATCATGGGATCTCAATTCCCTTGCCAATGGCCATCAAAAGAACATTTCAGTTAAAGTATTCTAGGTCCTCTAACCTGTACTCCCTTAAAGTTATTGCACTATCTGTATCTCATAACCATCATTAACAACCACTACATATTCCAAATCCTCAATGTTCCTGTATAAAGATACACCACCAATTTACCTGCTCCCTTGGTTCCAAAGGCTTGATGAATTAACCATTTAGCTGAACTAGCCATGCCAAAAAAAGGAGTAAGTTTCTAAGACTTAAACGTAATTTAAACATTCTTGGAGGTCAGGTGGGATTCATTATGGCATATTTATTTCTATATAAGAGAAAAATCCCTGTTGTGTTACAAGATGTTGAAAGATCTGGTTTGGTTTTCAGGGACATACAACAACTATGGTTACCTTTTCACGCCTAACATTTTTGCTACAAAATTTATTGACTATCATCATTGTGTGTCCTGATATTTTGACGAAAACCTTCTTGCATGAACGTAGGAAAGTCAAGATAATTAGGGGCTCTTTTCAGACCAAGGGCCCAGTATGGTGGCGCCGCGTACTGGCAGAGAGCTTTCAAAGTCCCCCATTTATAAGCTGTATTTGACAGCTCATAAGACAAAACCGTAGTAAGTTTTAACCTACGGTGGTTTTAAAGCCAAGACACTGGCTTGGACAGCACAAGTATGGAACACGTGAATAGTAAAGAAAAAGAGATTGAATGTAATAGAGATGAGGCGTTTGAAGAGTGTGTGTGGAGTAATTGAATGGTGAAAAAAGAAAAATATGTCCTATGTGAGAGGTGTCATTCCTAGTTTCTATTGAATGCATACAACTTTTGTGCAGTCATACAGTAGAATAATTTTAAGTAGGAGACCATCTGTAGTTCGCTGGTCATTGAATTTCAAGTTCCATCACACAATTTTTGTCTGGACTAAAGGAGGTATCAGCCCATCAGTTTAAAGTAAATTGGTGGTATATCTGTACGGATAAATAAGTCCTTTCTCATTTCAATGCCCTGTGGCTTGCTAGATTCCTACAAAGAGAAGTCTCATTTTTTATATTCCTACAATAGTATGAAGAGTGACACACTTTTGGCTATAGTGGATCACTCAATGGAGGATATACTGAGCCTGAGAACAACATGCATATGAGGAAAAGACCAATACTCACAGAGCCTCCATAGCCTCCCTGGGTTGAGTATCCACTGCCGCCCCCTCCATATCCACCACCACCACCACCACCACCTCCACCACCACCACCACCACCACTGCCTTGGCTCCCATAACTAGTGTTGAGTCCTTGGCTGCTGTATCCTCCGCCCAGGCTACTGTAGCCACTGCTGTAGCTGCTGGAAGTTCCCCGCATGTGCATACTGCGACCCATTTGCAGAGCCTCCTGCTCCCTGGCCATCAGTTCTGTGGGCAAAAGAGGAACGGATATTGGAGATAAAGACTTTAATCAAAATAAAAAACCAGAAGTGATAATGAAGTATATATAAATCAATTCAATTTGATATACATATACATTCATGATTAATTAATATTCACATCTCAAAATATTTTATTTTATTTTTCTTTGTATTCATTATTTTTTGGACAACTTTAAACATCTTAAAACAAAAAGAATCAGTGTTGAGTGAACTAACTAGGATGTTTCCTGTAACTTACAATTTCAGACTCAACCAACATGTTGCTTTCAATACAACACAAACAAATACTGATAAAAAGGAGGCAACAAGCATCCAATACCCACCCTGACGCAGCTTTTCTGTCTCATGATCATGTTTTGCAATGGCAAGTTGTCCCTCCAGCTGCTCTACTTCAGCCTGGAGGTCAGACTCAAGCAGCAACTTCTTTTCCTTGTACATCTCGTACAGACGCTTCCAACGAATCCCATACTCATACTCAAAGCTATTCTTGTCAGCAAACCTGAAGAGGGCAAATGGTGGAGTGAGAACATTTTTACACACACGCACACACACAAACTCAGTCTGCACTTCACACTTGCCTACCAACACTGTCCTAGATC